>QANW01010875.1:285807-466043 GCA_003254865.1 Dryas drummondii | reverse complement strand
AAAAAATATGATTATATGAGTAGGGGACGTTGCAAATTTCGAGCTTAGTGTCAATTTTTTATAATTTTTAGTGTCTGTATGGATGTTACATAACTAGAAAATGATCTCACATATGCCATATAGGTGCCACGTCAGCTTTTTTAACGGAAAAATTGACAGAGTTGACGGCATAGGGTTTTTTGCAACAACTGTTTGAAGTTCAGGTGGCAAACTGAGAGGATTTAAGTTTCATGGGGTAAAGTGAAAAAAAGTGTATCTTACAGGGGGCAATGGTATGAATAAGCCTATTAATATTGGTGTCATTTTGAAGAGCTAATTAAATTATTAACAATGATATAATATTCTTAATCATAAAATATTTAATTAACGAGCACTTAATCAATTTTAAGATTAAGTAAATGAGTTAAATATTAATATCCTCATATTTGGTTTTCAACACCATTGTGTTAATGATCCCCAAAATCATTTTTACACTTTTGATCCTGAAAATTGATTTGGGTATTGGATATTTGGGGATCCCCATTGTAGAAGGCTTTATCTATCTTTACTATTATAAAGACAGAATAAGGTTTAGTGTTACAGGCTTCACAAAAAATGAGATTGCCTAAAATACTATTCATTCAACAAAACAGTCAAATAAAAACAAACTAATAAATTAAGGCATAGTTGTAGAATACAAAAATTAAAATAAATTTTAAAAATAAAAAAAGACATCCCAACACATTTTGAAGAGAGTAATTATAAAAAAAAAATGAAAACAAAATACAAAAAGAAAAAAAAACACAGTGAAATGCCAATTGACACGTGCATAGCACAATCCAAGAGGCTAGCTCGTACATTATTATAAAGCTAGAAAACACGTTTTAATATTGCAGATTTCACCAATTTTTGAATTGTCTAAAATGCACTTTTATTAAAATAATTTGTAAATAAAAAATATTTTTTTAAGGATAAAATTGTAAATTAAAATAATTAGATATAAAAATAGAAAAGAAATTGCACACACACTACCCACATTCAGTTAAGTAGGTAGTTACTTCCCTGCACTTAAAATTATAATTTTATTAAGTAAAATTGATATTGATAGTATTTTTATAGTTTGGAGAAATATTGTTAAAGTTTATGTCAAGAAACTAGTATGTATATATAAAATCAAAGGACTAGAATCAAAATTCAAGATGTTATCTAAGGATGAAAACTAACCACGTACCCCTAATCTTTTATCTACTATATAGTGTAGGGAATCCATGTCATGGTAAGAATTGTTTCATTAAAGCAACTTGAATTAATTTTTTGTAAACTATTTAAGGCATGCAATTTTGGAAAGTATATAGAACACTTATACTTTCCTAAGTTTAGCTTTTCATCCAGCAACAAAGACCCAGCAAGGGCCACCATCACAAGCAAAAGTGGGTTCAAATTTGATACAAACAATGGTCCTTGCATGCGTACACACCATGAAATCAGAACCATCACGAGTCCAGATGTCTCGATTCCCTACATCACACAATACAAGCGTTTATGCATTTATGTTTTTTTTTTATATATATATTGCTTGGTATACATACACTTTAACAAGATATTAACAATTGTCGATGACTATTTGGTCTAATAGATGACACTTAATTTCTATTTATCAGAGTAAGTTATGAGTTCAAAACTCATGGACGCCAGTTAATTAATCAAAAATATAATAAAAACTCTAAATTGGTATTAATTAGATTTACTGACCATCTTTCTATAAAAATAGAATATATTTAGCAGTAGTTTTATTTTTGTTTTAAGGGGATCAGTAATATATATGCATCATGAAGAGAAATTTGCTGAATATGTAGACTCCTATTAGGAGTCTGACATCCCAACCCAACTTCCATTGACTCCAATCTTTCTCCATGCAAAGTGTAAATGTGACAAACTGTTGCTCCCATGGTAGTCATAAGAGTCGCGCTTGAGTAATGGCATGGGTATTCCTTACTCATTTTTCCCTGCATGTACAACCCCATATGAATCGCAATTTAAATCAAACTATTACTTCTTGAAACGCAAAATATATACAAGCTAGATACATATCTTTACATATACTACTTTGCACGTCAATCTAACAACATATCAATCCAAGAGTCGAACACCAGCACATAATTGCTAATCCCAATCCGCTTTCAAACCTGTATTTCATGAGGTGGATTTGGATTTGGAATCCTCAAATGCAATTTCTCATGTAAATTTGGATTCAATTTAAGGAATGAATTTGGATTTGTTGGAAATGTTTTCAAAATATAAAGGTGCCTTTTGGTTTGCACATGTTGGAGAAAAGGACATTTGCAGATTAGTTGCCAAGAGGTTTTGTAATTTTTCATCACATTTCAAAAGGCACCTTTTAATAAAGTAATGTGACCAAAATAAAATGATATAATTGGGCATCATACCATTTTGAAGTGGAACATATACTTCTCTATAAAGGGGCCATTTACTGCAAAATACAATATATATAGAAAATCATCCAATAGTTCTTCACTTTCGATATAGAATTCTCCTACTACAAAGCTTTTAGAGTCTTATCAATCTTTGTACAAAAACCACTAGAAATTGATATAGTGCACATATTAAATTCTAGGATCTTGAGCCATCTTGTTAGCCTTCTTTTTAATGTTTAGGGTTGGTTTTCGTGAGTGCAAAATGCAGACCAACAACAGCAAAGTGCTGGGCTTTATTGTATCCTAAAGACATATTCATGTATTCCCCTTTGCACACTAGTAGTGGGGGCAAATAGTGTCTTAAGGAAAGCGTTGCTACAACATGCCTTTGAAGCATAAACTCTCTCATTAGCTATAACCAAGGAGTTAAATTTCGTTTTTTTAGGGTATGGAAATTTTAACACTAATTCTTCAATTTTTCGGTAGTATTTCGCCGAAATTTGGCTTTTAACGAAATTTTGCTCAAAAACTCAGCCACTCAAAAACCAAGCCATCTGTCTTCTACATTCTCCTACAAATCCGGCACCGGAGTGATTTGGGAGGGAGGAGAGAGAAGGAAGAGAAGAGAGAGAATAGAGAAAAGAGAAGAATGATGGAGAAGATGAAGATCAGACCCATCGGGGAGGGAGAGAGAGATTGGCGCAGGAGAGGATAGAGATGAAAGAGATGATAAATCATGGCTGGGAGGTGCGAGTGTGCGACACAGTGGCTTTGAGCCTATATGCAAAATTGCAAACTGATAAGTCAAGGAAGAAAAGGCGTCAGGAAGAAAAGAGAGGAAAGAGAAAAGAAGGAAAGAAAAAAAAAGGAAAAGAAAAGAAAAAGAAAAGAAAAAAAAAAGGAAAAGAAAAGAAAAAAAAAAAAAGAAAAGAAAAAAAAAAAGAAAAAAAAATTTAGGGTTAATTAGGATTTGGAGCCTTGGGCATTGAAAAGAAAAAAAAGGATTTGAGATTTGATTCGGCTTTTTTGGGATTTCGTTTAGTTGTTTAAATTCTAAACTTTAATACATTTTTATATAAAAAATACCCTAAAAGGCCTAAACCCTAATATCTTATATCATATCCTAAAGAATATACTAATTTTATTTAATAGTATTTGCCTCCAGCGCTCATTATATTCATCACATATCACATGAAACCTATCATATAATTTGATTTCTTCAATGTTTTTTATCAATGTATTAGATAATATGTTAAATAAACATATGGTAAAATTTCATTCAAAATTTCCGTTGTTTCCATCGAATTTTTGTCGAAATTTAAAAATCTTCGAAATTTCCGTCGAAATTTCCTCGAAATCCGAAATTTTATTCCTTGGCTATAACCCACAAAATTGTTCCAACAATCTTAAGACACTATTTAGGCCAATGGCTGCTTCATTGTCAATGAGTGAGTTTATTACAGACAATTTTGAAAAATTGGAGCGATTTGATGGAGGCAATTACAAGAGATGGCAAAAGAAAATGTATTGTCTTCTTTTAACTCTCAAGTTGGTGTATGTGCTAACAACACCAAGACCCAAAGAAAGTGAAGATGAGACATTTTCCATGAAACAAGAATGATTAAAGTGGGATGAAGATAATTACCTATGCATGGGTTTTATTTGTAATTCCATAAGTGATGCGCTACACGATGTTTATAAGAGCAAGCAAAATGCAAAGGAATTATGGGATGCACTGGAGGAAAGATATTTTGCTGAAGGCCTTACAAGTAAGGAGTTTTTAATTTCAAAATTTTTTAAGTTTAAAATGGTAGAACGTATACCTGTTATTGAGCAATATTATGAGATAGTACATATATTTGATTATTTCAATAAAAATGCATACATATAGATTTGCACATCACTATTTCTGTTATTCTGGACAAACTTCCTCCTTCGTAGAATGACTTTAAAAAGAGTCAAATACAAGAAGGAAGATTTGACCATAGAAAAATTGGGCCAACATCTCCAATTAGAGGAGGAGTATAGGCTGACCAATAAACGGTTGGATGAATATCTTCGTTTTGATGAAGAATATGGAATTCATAAGAAAAGTGATAAAGTACATGTGATTGATATTGCTGGATCTGAACAATCCAATAACAACCATGGAAATAAGAAAAGGAAGATTGATTCTCAGAAGGACCATCAATGTCAAAATAAAAAGAAGAAATTGTCTTGCTTCCATTGTGGTAAACTCGGGGCACCTCAGGAAAAATTGTCGTCTTCTCAAGAAACAAGGTTTCAATTCCAAGGAGAAATTGGTGACAATAATATCCGAAGTAGTGGATAAATTATGGGATACCAAACACGTACATGTAGTTATTTGACTATTGATGGTACATTCATTGAGAATGCTAGATGTACGTATAATATTTTTAAAGTTTTATCTCAATACAATTTATTGCTTTACTCATGCTTACTTTACATTTGGTTATTGGTTGTTCGATTCTTTTATTTATTTATATGAATCAGTAGGAATTTTTGAGAATTTATATTGGTTTCTTTTAACTTTGATGTTTCATTAAACTTGATCCAAAGTTTTGCATCACTTACGGATAACTTTTTGTTGAGTTTGTATACAAGACTCAATATTTGCTTTGAAAAATACTTGGGATATACTTGATACATGGTTTTTTCGTTTGTTGTCCCATTTGGCTGTTTAAAGCTTTGACAAACGGTTACAATGTTTTAGACATGAAACAACATTTTTGTATGTTTGAATTTGTGGGTCTCTTTTTACATGCATGTGTCTGTTCTTTTCATTTTTATCTTCTTATTAATTTTATTTATTTTGAGTGGATAAATTAGCAAATAAACATAAATTCTTTATCATGACTTCTGAGAAAAGTCACAATGACTCTTAAAAGTCATTGGGTGTCTTTCCAATAAAACTAATTGTGCATGTTAAGTACGTGTTATATATTAATTGATAATAATAAGAGACTGCACATGAGATTTGTATAAATTCCAATTAATTTACACACCGTAAAAGTTCAAGAAGAACAATAAACCCACGTACTTGTATAAGTTTTCTTTTAAAATTTTATTACCTTTTATGTTGCAGTAAACTAATTTTGTATATATGCCTTTAGCATGCTTTGTTTAGTGTATGTGTGATTTCAAAGTAAAGTATAAATATACTTAGTGCAGCAAATATATGTTTTGTATTTGATGGTGGGACCTAACTACTTTTGCATTTGCAAGATTATATATAAAACCTTTTGGATGAAAGGTATTTACGTTAAGATTAAAACACAAGTCACAAGTCACAAGTTTGATTGCAATTGTTCTTTAGAAGTTTGAAATGTAAATCTCAAATTATATTCGAGATAATCATAGTAAAACTTCCTAATGGTTTTGGGAAGATTGAAGGATGTAAAAGCACTGTTTACATGATCGCACATGTCATTGTGGGAGATTTTCATGTTTATCCTCTGGGGAATAACTTACATGATCTCTATTTTATTTTTCAAAGACCAACATATTGTTACTAACCTAGATGAAAGGATGGGTATTCATATTAAATGGAGAACCACTTATTCAGACAACTTTGTTTACAAAGTGGTGGGTAGATGACAGTAAGGATATTCCAAATTGGTTTGGGCATTTTTGGTCTAGTAGATTGGTCTTTGTGTTGATGATAGTTTCATGATGATGGAAACTTTAAATCTTGATCGAACCTGTACTCATTTACATGTTTTATTGTCAAATGAAGTACTGGGGATTTTGTAAACTTGCAATAATAGTTTTACAAATTGTGTGAATACATGAGTGGTTGCATAAAAACTTCAGTACGTTGTGCTAATTGATTTAAATCATTAATCAAATTCAAAAATTAGCCTCAATTTTGTTGATCCTAATCTAGAGAAAATTAGGATCTAATTAATAAGCATTACAAGGCTTATAAAGGTCTATACATTGACTTTAGGATATAGATATTACTCTCTCATTAAATTGAGTATGTCATCTTATAAAGATGGGGAATGACATAATACTAGTTGATACGTCATTATAAAATCCAAGTCAAAATTTTAGACGGATCCTAAGTGGATATAAATAGTCATACTATCAAAAGCTCTTTAATTTTGCTAAGAATATAATAGCAAGTGAATATGTATTGAGACATAACTATGTAAGTCGAATGATGGAGTGACAGTTTAAAATCCGTTAACTCTATGGGGCCATAATTTGGTTGATATATTAACCAAAAGACTTGCAAAATCATTGATCAAAGTAATTGCAAGAGATTTGATGTGGGAAAACAACATCAAATGGGATGGGGTTACAGTCTATTTCAATAAATCACCAATAATGGAAATTCAACTCAACACTTGAAACATCAAGTCCTTGAGTTAAATGAGCAAAGTACATCATATAATTGTGATTGCAAGCACAAAGTATTTTTTTGTGAAAAATATAAAATAAAAAATTACTTTTATATTTCCATCCAAGATTAACGTGCTTGGTACCTGTAATTAATGGTGGAGGTTGAGCCATGACTCTTAATAAGCATGGTTGAAAGTACTAGAGTTACAGGAGTACAACATGCTATATGAGTGTCGAGGGTGGTGCCGCCGCCCCCTATGCGACTTGGGCTAGTCTCTACAGCACTCATGAAATATGATATATACACAAGGCTAATCCTCGTGTTGGTTTTTTATAAACACTAAAAGAAGTAGAAAGCTAGTGTGTGAGTGTCCAATTAAGTCATATACGATCGCAAGTTCAAAGCATAGCTACTTCGCCATCCTAACTTAACTTTGATATGTTTTCACTAAGCTAAGGTTCAAGTTCACAAGACACCTTAGTTTATGCACTAAGTTTTCCAAAATCGTGCTCAAGAAATTTTCAAAATGTCTTTTTTTTTTTTTTTTTTTTGTAAAATAAAATTTTATATTTTGAAAATGGTGGAGGATTGTTGGAAATGTTTTCAAAATATAAAGGTGCCTTTTGGTTTGCACCTATTGGAGAAAAGGACATCTGCAGATTAGTGGCCAAGAGGTTTTGTGATTTTTCATCACATTTCAAAAAGCACCTTGTAATGAAGTAATGTGACCAAAATAAAATGATATGATTAGGTATCATACCATTTTGAAGTGGTACATCTACTTTTATATAAAGGGCCATTTACTGCATAATACAATAGAAAATCATACCATTTACTGCATAAATGTATAGAAAATCATCCAATAGTTTTTCACTTTCGATATAGAATTCTCCTACTACAAAGCTTTCAGAGTTTTATCAATTTTTGTACAAAAACCACTAGAAATTGATATTGTGCACATATTAAATTCTAGGATCTTGAGCCATCTTGTAAGCCTTCTTTTTAGTGTTTGGGGTTGGTTTTCGTGAGTGCAAAACGCAGACCAACAACAGCAAAGTGTTGGGCTTCATTGTATCCTAATTAAAGACATATTTATGTATTCCCCTTTCCACACTAGTAGTGAAGGCAAATATGTCTTAAAGAAAGCGTTGCTACAACGTGCCTTTGAAGCATAAACTCTCTCATTAGCTATAACCCACAAAATTGTTCCAACAAGATTTAGCCCAAATCCATAGTGGATTTTCGAGGCCTAAATCCATGGATTTGACATACCTTCTCAAATTAGGTATTTGAAATCTCACCCCCTCTCTCTCTCTCTCTCTCTCTCTCTCTCTCTCTCTCTCTCTCTCTCTCATCATCTTTGTTGGAGACCACCTCCGGCAACCACAGCTAGAAACTTTCCGGTGACCACTGCCAGCAACTTTCCGACGACCCTCAGGCCAAATTTTCCAGCAACCCTCCTGCCAACTTTCCGGCAACCTCCTCCGGTCACTTTTTCGGCCAATATATATTTATCATATATTGCAATATATATAATAATTAAGAATTCTTAAATTGAAATCCTCACATTTAAATTTTGTATCCAAATAATAGAATTTCAAATATAGGTATTTCAATTACATGGATTTCAAATGCATAGATTTGAAATCCAAATCCAAATTCAAATTTAAGAATCCAAACGGACCCTAATTGTGATCGGTCCAATCTTCTCCTTCATCTTAAGCTTAGTTCATATATATTGTTTATGTAAATTTCTCTCTAGCATGTATATTTGATCTGTTCAAAGTAATTAAAATGTGAAGCTTTTACAATCACATGCATTTATCGACATTATTTATTACTAACAAAATATTTTAAACTGTGTGATAAGATAATATTATGTAAGGTGCTATTGTTAAATTACTGGGTTACGATTTAATTAAATAAAAAAAAAGCAAGTAATACAAATCCTTAATTTATCCAGGAAATTACATCATGAAATAAGGATAAACTTAATGTTAATAAACTAGTTCGAGAAAGCCAAAACATGTGGTGGAAAAGGATTAATAGTCACCACTGAAAATTAATTAAATTAACTAATTAAGATTAGGCTAAGTTGCTGCATTGTACTCTTTATAACTAAATGCTTGATATTTTCTTTGAGTATCCAAAGCAGCATTTGGGATTGAAAGACTAGGGTTTTAGGACTTAACATCTGTATTATCGTTCTTGTTGTTGTCATATGCAATGTCAACTGGAGATGTTGCAACGATTTCGATGGATTGGGAATGGGACTGATCTTGAGGCCTTCTTCCTGGTTGTAGTTGATTCAACATCTTCATCTCCTTGCTTTTACCCAACAGAACCATGTATAACCCACACACAATTAGCACTCCTCCTAATATGCTGTCATGAACAAACACACATAGAAGTTAGAAGGAGTACTTTTCATATATACTTCATACTATTTTAAGCCACTATTTCTTATATTTTCTCTTATAAGCAAAAAATAAAATTTTATTTCCATTAGTTCTATTTACACCAAGTCTTTCGCGATAATGTTGCCTTGCACGTGGAGTGTTATTGAGTAGACTTTTCGATAAAGACATATCAATGATAATTCAAAAGTTGCTGTGGATGACAATTCTCAATCACCTACAGCAGTTTTGGTGTTTGGTAAAAAAATAAAAAACTGTTTTCAATCACATCCAAAAGTTGCTGTGGATGACAATTCTCAATCACCTACAGCAGTTTTGGTGTTTGGTAAAAAAATAAAAAACTGTTTTCTCTCACAATTCTCAACTCCTCACAGCAAAAACAGAAAGCAGGTTTCTAGGTAATTTTGAAAACTGCAGTGAATCACAACAACAATGAATATTTTATTTTACTCATACTACCCTTATTGATTTCTATAATTTTTATTTGTTTATTTTAAATTAAAAAATATGTCCATTGTTAGTTATATTTTATATTGTGTTAATTAATTATAATATTTTATTTGTGCGATTAAAATTATAATATACTTAAAAAAATAATAGGAATACTTATTTAATAATGTTGTTCTTAAAAAAATTAATGCTAATAAAAATTTGTAGCCACAAATTTAAAAAATAAGTAAAAAAACATTTTAGTTTTACCAAACAAATAAGTGAAATACACTTTCAGCATCATGTCCATTTTAGTAATTATACACAGTCACAGCACTTTTACATTAACATTTACAAAAAACTTTGATATTGTTTTTTATATTCACAGCATTTTTGAAAACATAATTTACCAAACACTCAATTGTTTTACTTTACAACTGACTTTATTTCACAGCTGTTTTACTTCACAGCTGTTTTTTCTCACAGCAATACCAAACTGGTTAGGCCAATTTAGTATTGTTGTGAATAAAAACAGCTGTGAAGTAAAATAGCTGTGAAGTAAAGTCAGCTGTAAAATAAAGCAGTTGAGTGTTTGGTAAACTATGTTTTCAAAACTGCTGTGAGTGCAAAAAACAGTATCAAAGTATTTGGTAAATGTTAATGTAAAAGTGTTGTGACTGTGTATAATTACTAAAATAGACATGATGCTACAAGTGTCTTTCACTTATTTGTTTGGTAAAAATAAAATGTTTTTTACTTGTTTTTGAAATTTTTGGCTACAAATTTTTATTAGCATTAATTTTTCTAAAAACAACATTATTAAATAAGTATGCCTATTATTTTTTTAGGTATATTATAATTTTAATCGTACAAATAAAATATCATAATTAATTATCACAATATAAAATATAACTAATAATGAACATATTTTTTAATTTAAAATAAACAAATAAAAATTATAGAAATCAATGATGGTATTATAGGTAAAATAAAATATTCATTATTGTTGTGATTCACTGCAGCTTTCAAAAGCAACTAGAAACCTGCTTTCTATTTTTGTTGTGGGGAGTTGAGAATTGTGAAAAAAAATAGTTTTTAAGTTTTTTACCAAACACCAAAATTGCTGTAGATTATTGAAAATTGTCATCCATAATAATTTTTGGGTCCTCCACCGCAATCCCAAACGGGACCTTAATTTCTTTAAATTAATCTATGTGTTAGATGATTTTGATTCTAATCTTTTGACTTTATACACGTATGAATATGTACATTATTATTTGTAATATGTTCAATATGGCTATATATGCATATGTTCATAATTAGATAATACATGTACTTAGAAATAATAAAAATAATATACCTCAAAGGAGTAGAATCAAAATTCAAACTAGCTAACACTCAGTTTATAAAAGTTAGATGTTACCTAAGGATGAAAACTAACTACCCCTAATCTTATCTATACTATATATTGTAGGAGTTCCATGTCATTGGCAAGAAATGTTTCATCTAAAGCAATAATTAATTAATTTGTGTTAAACTATTTAAGCTAGGCTTGCAATTTGGAAAGGAATATATAGATGACTGATGTATATATACCTTCCTAGGTTTAGCTTTTCATCCAGCAACAAAGACCCGGCAAGGGCCACCAGCAGAAGCGAAAGTGGGTTAAAAATTGATACAAATAATGGTCCTCGCATGCGTACACACCATGCAATTAGAACCACCACGAGTCCTGATGTTATGATTCCCTGCATCACACAATACAAACATGTACATGCACAAAATATATATTAATTTTAATTATATTGTTCGGTATACATATACTTTTAAATTAAGATATATAACAACATCTATATATTATTATTTAGATCATTAATAAAAGTGGAATTTACTTCACTGAATCCCACGTACCTCTTGTAATACTCTTCATTAAGATAATACTTGGTGCGTCTAGTATTATGATACTAAAAGCACATGCAAACTATTATATCAACCTAGCTTTAATTATCAATTAATGTAGCCTATATATGTAAATTTCTCATTTGTTTTAAATAAGTGAGATTTAGAATAATTAAATTCATTTATGAACAACTTATAAGATCCCTAATCCCTAAACTGGAAATCTAAACTCATAAAAAGTTTCGGTTAAATATCATTTGTATAAATACGTGCTTTGGTATATCTCATTTGGACAAGTTTATTGGTTAATATATTTTAATTGTACAAATACATGGATTGGTTCGTTTCAATTTTACCAGTTGGTGTGTTGAGACATTTCAATAATACAAACACATGAGTTCATACATTTTGGGCTATACAGATATGTGAGTTGGATGAGTTCATACATTTTGGGTTATACAGATATGTGAGTTGGTACATTTTGGCTATACCAATATGTGAGTTAATACATTTTGATTATACTAACACTTGAGTTACATGCATTTGACAACACAACCATGAAAAATTCTTTGAAAAAATTTATCCATTTGAAAACTTTTAAGTTCACGTACTATTAAACAATGTACCAGCAATTATTGGTACAATGAGTATCCAGATTTTGCTGAAATCCCTAAATTTAAATTTCATGTGATAATCTTGAGATAATCGTCAGCAATATCTTTAAAATCCTTATATTAAATTATATTTATTAGCTAAAAACTACTAAATATTATTATCAGCCAAAAATATCACCAATCACCCAAAAATCACGTATAGGGCAATTTGGGGTTTGCAAAATTCATTTTTTCTTGCAAAAAATCAAAATTACTAATGTGTAATTTTGATGTGGTATTTAGGTAAACGACTTGAGTACGAAACCCAAAAAACTGACATTTTTAGACTAAAAACTAACCAAATAAATAATGAAAGCATAATATATCCTTTTTGTTTTATTAACACATTCCTCCTTACAAGTTAATACGTATCATAATTATAATCGGCCAGTAAGAGGGAATGACTCCTTATATATATATATACATATATATATACAGGCTCCTTCTGTTGAGGTATACCTCAACTTATTTATGTTGAGGTATACCATGTTGGGGCCCACACGAGTCGTTTTGTGTCGATCCGAACCGTTCAATTTTTACATCTCCATAGATAGATCATCCTTGCAAAAAATTAGCCAAATCGGAAATCATTTGCCTATCTAACTTTGATCAAATAAATAGACGAATCAAATATTTTTAATGAAACCGTCTATTTGTTTCATCAAAGTTAGATAGACAAATGATTTCCGATTTGGCTAATTTTTTGCAAAGATGATCTATCAATGAAGATGATCCTTGCAAACGGTTCGGATCAACACAAAACGACTCGTGTGGGCCCCAACAAGTTCATACCTCAACATAAATAAGTTGAGGTATACCTCAACAGAAGGAGCCTGTATATATATATATATATATAAGTAAACATTTTTTTGGGTCAAAAGTAATCAGACATTATTCATATAATCCTCTTTCTCTCTCTCTCTCTCTCTCTCTCTCTCTCTCTCTCTCTCTCTCTCTCTCTCTCTCTCTCTCAAGAAGAAGACAAATAGGCCCCTTTTCTTTTTAAATTTTAAATTTATATTATTTTTTTCTATATTTATTTGATTTTCATGTTTTAATTTGTTTAAAAGCTTAATAATTTTTTAATTATATTTTTAAAATGCTATGTGGTTTTTTGAAATTTTTTATTTCATATATATTCCACGTAGCATAAATTATAATTAAGCGCTCACGTTAACAAATAAAGTTTGGATGGACGAATTGATGGTCAAAGTCGTTACATTGCAACGAAACATAAACATTAGGTATTATATTGCTAAATTTTAATCACGTGATAGTATGTAAATTGAAAGTTAGAGGAAACATAAAGTTCTATAATGAAATTAACCATCTTTAAACATGCATTTTGGGACCCAAATATGATATATATATATATGAGTGCTCTAAAGCTAACCAATTAGTAAGTTAATACGAAACTAATCATGCTTTTGGGTCCATCACATAATTAATTGCATAATCCGAACCATCAATTATTTAAGTCATACTTCAAATATCATCATTACAAAAAATCAACTAAATCGGAAATTATTTAATCATCTAATTAAGATAAAATAAATAGACGATCAGTATTTTCGATAAAAGCATATAAATAGTTGTTGTTATAATCAAATGGTTAAATGGCTTCCGATTTTAGAGATTTTTTACAAGGATAATCTTTGAAATATGGCCTAAAAAATAGACAGTTCAGATTTTGAGTTTATATTATGCAGTGGGCCCAATAGGGTGGTTAGCTTTATATTAACTTACTAACCAGTTAATATTAGAGCATTCTTATATATATATATATATTAGGCTATTTAGTCTGAAAAACTAGTCCTTACCGAAAATGCAGCTATAAGAAGTTTGACATCCCAACCTAGCTTCCATTGATTCCAATCTCTCTCCGTGCAAAGTGTAAATATGGTAGATTGAATTGATGCCATGATAGATATTAGGGCCGTGCTTGAGTAATGGCATGGGTAGTTGTTACTCATTTTCGCCTGATCATCAACGTACAACTCCAACCAAATCAGAAAATTTAAATCAAATTAATTATTACTATACATATATTTAAATATGCTCTTGTGACCAATTATTTTGTTAGCTACTGTTAATATAAATTAATCATTGATCAGGTGGATACTATTTAAATTTTTAAATTACATAGAAACATATATGTTTGATTATGTGTGGCAGTCGCATGATTTACTAATTACGTCTATATGTTTGTATGAAAAAGTAGTTAATGAAATATGTTTGAAATTAATTAATAAACCTGAACTATCAGCCACATTGCGTTGCACACGCAATTGATGAGAGCCAAGAAGGATCCCAACAAGCGATTGCCTGAGCTTCTATGCGATGATGGCACGTGGCTGTTATGATGCGTATATTTGTGTAATAGGTCAACATGGGTTGACCAGGTAGAAAATTGGGGACCTTTGTAAAACGTGAAGAGCATGGCCCCTCCTATTCCCACCAGTGTCCCCACCATTTTTGCTCTCCCTGCTTGGCTTTTCAGTGTAAACTTCTCCATCCTGATGGAGATATTAATTCATTATTCACAGTTAATATTACACATATAATGTATATATTATACATTAATACATATATATCTCTCTAAAAAGGGAAGTTAAAGAGACTGATCTGACATCATAAAAAAAAAAAAAAAAAAAAGGGTGGGTCCAAAATCCCATTATCTCAAAATGAAAAAAACTTATGTACATGCATCTGTTGCATATGAGTTTCTCTCATCTAATATATCATATGACTCATATGTATGTACATAACAATAAATAGGAGACACATGTTTTATACATCAGGTACATGCAAGTTTTTTTTGTCTCAAAACATAACCTTTTTCTTTATTTGGTCATGTCAGGTCAGTTACCCTGTTATAGGGAAGTTGTTCTCATCTGGAAGATTGTGAAAATATATTTTGCAGCAATGGGGTTGGTGATGAGTAGTAGTGTAGAACCTAAAAGATATGGCCACGACGAAGGTGATGCCTGGAATAAGATTTGATATGGCTGCAACAAATGTGGGTGATGTTAAGGCCAAGCTCTCTATGTATAAATTTTGAGCCATTGTTCCCCTGCAGTGGTTAAACCAATACAATTAAGTACATATATTATTTGCCACTTAATTAAATTAGTATTCGCAAATTTGCAGGTCTTTAATTACTAGCAAATTAATCAATGAGGAGCACGCACTTACCCAAATAATCCGCAGAGAAAAGCTTGAAAGAGTATAACTAAAGTAAGTTTGGGCCTTCTCTTCCTGTAAGTAATTGATAATTAATCATCTAAATAATAATAAAATAGAGATTAATACCACATATGATTAAAGTGATGAGTACTGCGTACGTACGTACCTTTCAACTATAAAAGCAAGAGGAACCATGAAGGCAGCGGAGAAGATGAAACGGTATGCAACAAGGACCCTGAAATTCATTGAAAAATCTGCTGCCAATTTGTACAAAATAGTCGTCGCGGCAAACGCAATCTGAACTACCACCATCATCATCACTGGCTTCAACCCATCTGCCCAGCTACCCATCATTTTCATCTTCATCTTCAAAATGCATGCAATCTGCAGATCTAAGCTACTTAGGAGTTGTGAGAGCAGAGCTAAGCTACTTTCGAGCTACTAGGCTTGTCTCTTGTTGTATTTAACGTAAAAACTCAATTATGACAATTGCTCTTGGAAAAGAAAAACACTTTCAGAATTTTTTTTCTTTTCCGAGAGCAGTTTTCATAATTGAGTTTTTACGTTACGTTTGGTACTACAACTCTCTTATCAGTGCTTGTGTGAAGTTCTTGTGTCCATTCTTCGTTTCCCAATAAAGAGAGTACGTGGCCCGAAAAAGAAAATAATACTATCATAGCTTTTTCAAGTATTGTAGTATTGGCAGGGTTTTTATAAAGGACAGTACTTGGGTATGAACCAAGGTCATTTCACATTTTAAAATCGCAATTTTGGTAATATTGGCGTATAATCAGAATCGTTTATTTTTTAAATTATCTATTATAATTTATAAATCATCTCTATAAAAAATTAACTCAATTGAAAATTGTTTTATTATATAACTGTTAATTAAATAGAAAAAAATTAATAGCTTACTCAAAAAATCACTTTTTAATTGGAAACTCTCCATTTTTTATACTTAATTGATAACAGTTATATAACCATATGATTTCCAATTGATTTGATTTTTTAAAGAAATGATATTTAATAGGTTATCTAAAAAATGAACGGTTCCGATCATACACCAATATTGCCAAAATTGAAATTTAAGAGAGTGGGGTGACCTTGGGTATCAGAAGGAGTGACCCAAGTATTGTCCTTCCTTTTATAAACCTTACAAAACCTTTGCTTTATGGACGAGGTTAGATGGTTGTATACATCACGTACTCAAGGTTCCATTAAAGGATTTTATTAAGAAAAAAAAGGTTCCATTATAGAATTAAAATGTGAAGAGCAATGTGAAATTTAGAACCCCTTCTTTTCTCACATTTTTTCGTATCTAAAAAATGATTTAACGGTGTTGAGAAAATATTGTAAATTCAAACACTCCACATAATTTTACTCATATTTTCAAAATTGATAGAGTTTTTATTATTTTAAGTATGACACATTAATTGAAGATATAATATATCTATTTTCCCTTTCTACAAATGAACACCCTTTAATTTCAATCAAGGAAAAAAAATCAATTGAGGAAATCAAGTCAACTCGTAATTCACAAACATTTATTTGGGACTTTCAATGACTAAATAACCTATCGAAAAATAGAGATTTTTAGGATTTGGAAGTCAATTTAATTAATTGGGAAAAGTTTGGGTAATTTGAAAAGTATATAATTTGGTTATTGTTTCATCTAGATTGTCTACGTACCTTTTATGGGATCAAGCCAAGCCAGATGTAGTTCATTAAAATTTGGGAGTGAATTGGATTTAAGGAATTTGAAAATATTTTGCTAAATATATTTGGTTGGAATAGTACGTGATTCAATTTATGTTGCGGTATTTAGAATAAAATCTAGATTTCCTATATATGTACCCTTTGCAGCTAGGATCAAACCGGCCAAATGAAGTTGAGTCTAAAGAAAAATTATTGTTTGTGATGTGGTGTTAGTAACATCATGTCAGCATGGCAAGTGGTGTGACGGTCACACATAATAATTTATTAATTATAAAATGGTAAAATTATATTTTTGCTATGATAAAAATATATGCCTTAATTAGAAGACAAACATTATGATGTATTTCGGGATATTTCATTATATTATAATGGGCAATAGAATTATTCATGACTAATATATGTTGCATAATTATATTCTTAATTCCATGAAATCAAAGTTAAGAACATAGTGAGTGAGTTAGCCTTTGAGACTTATGGTTTTTTATGCTTGACATTCCTTAATGTTTTTAGCTAGCGAACTTGGCATTAAGCTAGTATCTATTAATTAGGACTAGTTTAACTATGTGCTTGCTTGAGGAGGCCATATATAGTGCGTCTCATGGCACTACTGGCCTGGTGTGGGGATATTAAGGCAAGTGTATGTATGGGTGCATATTTGTAAATATGTCTAGTAACCGACTAATTAGTCTTATAAGAGATCTTGTATGGAGTTTAACGTACTACATGTTAAACAATATCTTTTCTATTGTAACTAGTACTCTTTAGACCTCAGCTATCATTGTAATATTGTCAAGAATATATATAAATGAAATTATTTTTTAAAATTATTTTCTTGCATATTTTATTTATTTACGGGCTGGTCTTCCTTAATATAAAAAGAACAAGCATTAATGTTTTGACTTTAAAACGAATTAGCTTTAATTAATCACCTGACATTAATAAGCCTCTAAGCTTAAGCTTGGAGAAATTATTCTGTGTAAGTGATACACAGCCAAGTAGTGTAACCAATTCAACGTGTCATAATATAGATGGATGTTATTAATATTATACCCTACTAATATAAATATATTGTCTAATAATACTTTTACACGTTAAATTAGTTACACTACATATCGGTATATCGATTATACCCAATAATTGTTTAAAGTGTTGAGTTATTTCGAGGAGATAAGCTATTTTCCCAATGAAGCACCAAATAAATAACCTGGTATTTAGCCATTTAAAAGGAATTATACTAAAAAATTAGATCACTAAAATGAGTACGACAACCCCTCAAATTTGGGTTTTGGGCCATCATGATGAGTCTGGCCTTAATATCCGTTTTTAAATAAGTGAAGCGTAGCTGGGTCTTCAATAAGCATAACCCTATTGGGCCGGAAGAGCATTCTGGAACCATAGGCCCTATTACTTAGGCTCTTAAATGTCTCAGTCCCTTTAGGCCCAAGTCTAAATATTTGAGTCATAAATATTTTTGACTCAAACATGCGTGCATGTTAACCTCCATTGTTTGAGTACTTGTATGCTCATTGTTTAGCAAATTTTGTTTTATCTAACTGTAAAAGTCATGTTTGGATGGAGGAAGTTCCAATATGGCTTTCTCACCTCCTAAAAGATTAAAAATTCATAACACTTTTTTAATAGGAGTGTAGTATATTACATAGATCTTTGGATTCAAAGTATGCAAGATTAAAAATTAAAGAAGCAGTGTGACACAAATATTATGCTATCAGTAACTCATTATCGGTCACAAACATGATAATCGTGGCTGCACCGTTACCAATGTCATTAGGACATGATTAATTGTGCTTTTTGAAACAAAATGATACAAATATAAGTTTGTGCTTGATCTGTAAAGCTTTTTCTTGTAGTTAACAAAAATGAAAGACAATAGAGAATTCAAATCCTTAATTTATACAAGGAGATTGCATCAGAAAATTAAGGTAAATATTGATAGGATAAGATCATATATGTAGATATAAAATAGTTCAAGTGAGCCAATTAAAACGAACATGCATGTGGTGGAAACTGAATCACCACTGAAAAAATATTAAGATCTGGGCTATTTTCTGTTCCTGCACTATACAATTTATAACTATAATTAATGCTTAATAATTTCTTGAGTATCCAAAGAAGCAATTGAGATTGAACAGGAATTAAGACTAACATTTGTATTATCGTTCTTGTTGTTGTCACATGTAGTGTTAACTGAAGATCTTGCAATGATTTCGATGGATTGGGAATGAGACTGATCTTGAGGTATTACTGCTGGTTGTAGTTGATTCATCATCTTCATCTCCTTACTTATACCCCACAGCACCATGTATAATCCACACACAATTAGCAATCCTCCTAATATGCTGTCATGACCAAACACATTAGAAGTTAATATATAGTAGTAATTTCATATATACTTCATGCTATTTTCAAGCCACTACTTTATAGTTTCTCTTATAAGCATAAAATATAATTTTATATTCATTAGTTGTATTGTCTTTCGTGATAAATATTGACTTGCACACATGGCATGGGGTTTTAATTATTGGGCAGATATATCAGCGATAATTTATATAAAAATTAGATCTTACTTAGAAAATCTAATTTTCATTAAATTAATATAGGTGTTAGAATTGATTTTGATTATAATCTTTTGATTATTGTGGGTGTTAGAATTAATAAAATATAATAAAACAATTAAAATAAAATAAAATGAGTGCAAATGGAGAAAAGTGGGGTGCAAAAATCGCCTCCCATATATAATATATACATACTTATCTATCTTTATTATTATAAAGACAGAAGAAGGTTTAGTGTTACAAGCTTCACAAAAAATGAGATTGCCTAAAATACTATTCTTTCAACAAAACAATTACATAAAAATAACCTAATAAATTAAGGCATAGTTGTAGAATACAAAAATTAAAATAAAATTTAAAAAATAAAAAAGACATCCCAATACATTTTGAAGAGAGTAATTATAAATAAAATGAAAAAAATACAAAAATACAAAAAAAAACACAGTGAAATGCGAATTGACACATGCAAAGCACAAGCCAAAAGGCTAGTACACTATTATAAAGCTAGAAAACACTTTTTAATATTGGAGACTTCACCAATTTTTGAATTGTCTAAAATGCACTTTTATTAAAATAATTTGTAAATAAAAAATATATTTTTTTAAGGATGAAATTGTAAATTAAAATAATTAGGTATAAAAATAGAAAAGAAATTGCACACACACTACCCACATTCAGTTAAGTAGGTAGTTACTTCCCTGCACTTAAAAATATAATTTTATTCAGTAAAATTGATATTGATAGTATTTTGATAATTTGGAGAAATATTGTTAAAGTTTATGTTAAGAGACTAGTATGTATATATAAAATCAAAGGACTAGAATCTAAATTCAAGATGTTATCTAAGGATGAAAACTAACCACCCCTAATCTTTTATCTACTATATAGTGTAGGGAATCCATGTCATGGGTAAGAATTGTTTCATTAAAGCAACTAGAATTAATTTGTGGTAAACTATTTAAGGCATGCAATTTTGGAAAGTATATAGAACATTTATACCTTCCTCAGTTTAGCTTTTCATCCAGCAACAAAGACCCAGCAAGGGCCACCATCATAAGCGCAAGTGGGTTAAAAATTGATACAAACAATGGTCATCGCATGCTTACGCACCATGAAATCAGAACCATCACGAGTCCAGATGTGCTGATTCCCTACATCACACAACACAAGCGTTTGTGTATTTATGTTAAGAATTAATTATTCTAGGATACATGACAAGTATTTTATTTAACTTCTACTATATCTATTGTTCAAATTTAACAATAATGTCACATTTGTAAGTTATGATATTAAAAAAATATGTTATTTTCTCTCTCTCTCTCTCTCTCTCTCTCTCTCTCTCTCTCTCTCTCTCTCTCTCTCACACACACACTCAAAATCCACACTGCTTCACACCGAAGCTTCTTGCTCCGGCCTTCCCCCAACGAATGGAGACCACCGGTGTGCTCTCTACACTGGCGCCGACTCAACCCACCCTCCCCGCTGCCGGCTGGCTGCCACCTGCAGCAAATCGATGCGAGAAAGAGGAGTAATGTCGCCGGCTTCCTCTCTCTCACTCTCTCACTCTCTCTCTCTCTCTCTCTCTCTCTCTCTCTCTCTCTCTCTCTCTCTCTCTCTCTCTCTCCGTGCTTGATCGAAGCCTTCTAATGGATCTGCTCCGGGCTTGATCGAAGCCTTCTAGATCTGCTCTGACCACTCCGACTTCTCCTCGATTGGGCATGATCACAGCTTGTGGTACGTAGACTCCTACTTTGATTTCTTATCAATAGAAGGTTCTTAATTTTTTTTAAGCTCAATTTTTGAAACTACAATTTCTGGAACATTGCAAGTGAACTGAAACTGCAGTTTCTGAAACTGAAAATGAACTGAAACTGCAGTTTATTTAAGTTACAAACTTGTAGTTGCAGTGTAAATGAAACTGCAGTTTATTGGAGCTGCAGGCTTGCAGTTGTAGTTACTAACTGCAAGTGAACTAAAACTGCAGTTTTTTTGGAGTTGCAGGCTTGCAGTTGCAAAACGATGCTTGTGAGTAAAGATGAACAATTGTCGATTTGGTAAAGTTGAAGAAAGAGATCGATTTGGCGAAAAAAAAAAAAATCAGTTTTTCGTTGTTTGTATAGTTGGTTTGGTCGTGATGTATTTCTTTTGGAAGGTGTCCGCACGTTGTATTTTGGAGGGCTGGTAGATAGTGTTCGCAAGTTAATAAAAATATATTGAGTGGTTTTGGTTAATATTTTGCTTTGTTAGTATCTTATAATTAATGGACGCTTATGTTAATTTATATATATATTGCTTGTTATACATACAGTACTTTTACAAGATATTAACAAGTGTCGATGACTATTTGGTCTAATAGATGACACTTAATTTCTATTTATTAGAATAAGTTATGAGTTCAAAACTCATGGACATGAGTTAATTAATCAAAAATATAATAAAAACTCTAAATTGGTATTAATTAGATTTACTAACCATCTTTCTATAGAAATAGAATATATTTAGCAGTAGTTTTATTTTTGTTTTAAAAGGATCAGTAATATATATCCATCATGAAGAGAAATTTACCGAATATGTAGCTGTTAGGAGTCTGACATCCCAACCCAACTTCCATTGACTCCAATCTCTCTCCATGCAAAGTGCAAATGTGACAGACTGAATTGCTCCCATGGTAGTCATAAGAGCCGCGCTTGAGTAATGGCATGGGTATTCCTTCCCCATTTCTGCCTGCATGTACAACTCCATATAAATCGTAATTTAAATCAAACTATTACTTCTTGAAATGCAAAATATGTACAAACTAGATACATATCTTTACATATACTACTTTGCACGTCAATCTAATCACATATCAATCCAAAAGTCAAACACTAGCACATAATTGCTAATCCCAGTCTGTTTGGAAACCTGTATTTCATGAGGTGGATTTGGATTTAGAATCTTCAAATTCAATTCCTCATGTTAATTTAGATTCAATTTAAGGAATAAATTTGGATTTAGTCCAAATCCATGTATTTCACATACCTTCTCAAATTAGATATTTGAAATCCCACTCCCTCTCTCTCTCTCTCTCTCTCTCTCTCTCTCTCTCTCTCTCTCTCTCATCATCTTCGGCCCTCATCGTTGGAGACCACCTCCAGCGTCCAAAGCCAGAAACTTTCCGGCGACCACTGCCGGCAACTTTCCGACAACCCTCCGGCCAAATTTTTCGGCAACCCTCATGCCAACTTTCCGGCGACCTCCTCGGATCACTTTTCTGGCCAATATATATTTATCATATACTACAATATATATAAAAATTTAAGATTTTTAAATTGAAATCCTCACATTTAAATTTTGTACCCAAATCCAAATTCAAATTTAAGAATCTAAACGGACCCAAATTGTGATCGGTCCAATTTTCTCCTTCATCTTAAGCTCAGTTCATATATATTGTTTATGTAAATTTCTCTCTAGCATGTATATTTGATATGTTCATAGTAATAAAAATGTGAAGCCTTTACAATCACATGCATTTATCGACATTATTTATTACTAACAAAATATTTTAAACTGTGTGACAAGATAATCTGTGATATATTATGTAAGGTGCTATTGTTAAGGAAATTTGTTGAGATAAAATTTTTTGGCATAAATTCAATTTAAACATATAACTATATATGCTATTTCAACGGGGTCCACGAAATTTCAAATATTTCAAATATATACCTGATTTATTATGTAAATTGAAAAATGAAATTTCGTCCATCAATTTATTAAAAATTCAGTTAAATGTCAGTTTGGTTTTTGCTAACGGAGATTAATTGGCGACATGACACCAACTCAGCATACATTTCCCACCAAATGAGCAACACATGTCCACTTGACACGAGCTCACACATTTATCACCTCATTCCCGCTCGTTGAATGCTCTCATGACCATTTAGTTTCCCAAAAATATTACGTTTTTTCCCAAATTCGAATATAAATCTCTCACTTGTGTTCAACGAGTGAGAAATAGACGATGAGTTTGTGGACCCGTGTCAGGGGTTTGGTGGACCCGTGTTGCTCATTTGGCGGGAAATGAGCGACACGGGTCCACCTAACCCCTGACACGGGTCCACAAACTTTCTCTATATCATTATTAAATTGTGGACTTGTGTCGCTCATTTAGCGGGAAATATTTGCTGAGATAGCGCCACATCGCCAAGTAATTCCGGTCAGAAAAATTCAAGTTGTCATTTAACTGATCTCTCAACGAATCAATGGACATAAATTTATTTTTCAATTTAGATAATAGATCGAGTGTATATTTGAAATATTTTAAAGTTCATAAACCCCGTTGAAATAGTTTATATAGTTATATCTCTAAATTGAATTTATGCCAAATTTTTTTTTTTTTTTTGGTAAAGTCGAGATTAAGTCAATAAACCTGAACTATCAGCCACATTGCATGTGTCATGCCACTCCCAAGAGACAAGAATAATCCTAACAAGCGGTTGCTAGAGTTGCTGTGTGATGATGCCACGTGGCTGTTTTGATGCCCATGGTTATGTAATAGGTCAACATGGGTTGCCAGATGGCAAATTTGTGGCCTTTGTAGAACGTGAAGAGCATGGCCCCACCTATTCCCACCAGTGTCCCCACCATTTTTGCTCTCCCTGCATGGCTTCTCAGTGTCAACTTCTCCATCCTGAGATATTAATTACCCACAATTAATATTACATAGATTCAAATTAATCGAAGACTGTGCAAAATGAAACTGACTAAGACAGCTATTAATTAACTAATGAAATTATGAATCCCACTTAGAGATGCAGATTAGTTTGAAAATGGGCAGAACCTAAAACATATGGCTATGAGGAAGGTCATGGCTGGAATAAGATTATTGAAGGCTGCAACAAATGTCGCTGACGTTAAGGGCCTTAAGGCTAGGCTCTCTACGTTTAAGTTTTGTGTCATTGTTGCCCTGCAATAAATATTAAATACAAGTATTAAAAATATATCAGAATCATCATGTTCTAGCCAAATAAGCTCATCAAAATTTAGACAAATGCATAAATATTTATTAGAAATGAAGTTAATTTGGACCACAATATATTACATAGTAAAAAATAATTACCCAAATAATCCGCAGAGAAAAGATTGAAAGAGTAAAACTAAAGTAAGCTTGGGCCTGCTCTTCCTGTAAAATAAATAATAGTAAATTAGAAAAATCTCCTCCAAATTTATATTTTCTACACTAAAACCCATGACATCATTTGTTCGTGTGTTAACCTCTTTGACTATTTGCTAACTTATCATTCTTTCTATTTTTTGATTTTTTAATCAATATATTTTAAATTTAAACTTTATAAATTTCTTATATACCATCAATCCTATTTAAGACATTTTTTCCTTAATTGACCTTTTATTTTTAGTAACATTTGTATTTATTCTTTACAATTTTTGGTATTTTAAATGCTAATGATTAATTGTTGGACATTTTGTTTAAATGTCAATCATGAATGTCTATGTATGATTTTTTTGAATTATATTAATAATTATAACAAATAAATAACCTACAAATAATTCTCATAAATAAATAATGAACCTAAATTTTTTTCTATATAAATAATAAATATAATGAACATACACACAATACCTGCACAACTTAATGAACCTATATGAATTTAAACACCTACATTATAATGAACGTACAAATAATTCTCAATTGTAGTTTGCTTATTTGACTCATTTATATATATATATATATATATATAACATGCCTTATATTAAGTGTTTTAATGAATTTTAGGGGATTCATTTTTTAGGAAAATTGGAGATTAATGGCAATTAAAGAGTGACACAATTTGAAAACAAATATTAATTACATAATTTGTAAACATTAGAAATCTAATGGAATATTGTTATCCTACATAGAGAAAGATTTTAAATATGAGCTTTAACTATTAAAAGAAAATTAATGGTGTTAGACTCTAAAAAAATTGCAATTTAATCGACTAATATCAAAATCACCCAATAAATAATTGATAATCGTGATGAGTAATACATATATATACATGATATGAAGAGGTTTCAATTAATTAAGTGAATAAATAAACAAATAAAATAGAAAACATGGATTAATTAGCTAGGAAGGAAGCTAGGGACAAGGAATAAAATTTCGAGTTTCGAGGGAATTTCGATGGAAATGTCGACGGAAATTTCGAAGATTTTTAAATTTCGACATAAATTAGATGGAAATGACGGAAATTGCTATCAAAATACGGAAATTTTGAATGAAACTTTTCTATATGTTTATTTAACATATTATCTACGAAATTGATAAAAAACATTGAAGAAATCAAATTATATAATAGGTTTCATGTGATATCATGTGAATATAATGCGCGCTGAAATAAATACTGTTAAATAAAGTTAGTATAATGAATAAACAAAATTAATATATTATTTATACGTTATAATTTAATTATACACTAAAATCTAAACTCTAATACTTTATATATTCATTATACCCTAATACTCTTTATACTCTATAATTTATACATTAAACCTTATATACTCTATATTTTTTAGGATATTAGGTTTTAAGTCCTTTAAGATACTTTAAATTATTTTTTTATATAGAAATGTATTAAAGTTTAAGATTTAAAATAACGAAAAGAAATCTCAAATTTTTTTTCTTCTTTCTAATTGCCCAAAGGCCCCAAACCCTCCCTCACTTTTTTTTTTCTTCCTTTACTTTTTTTCCCCGTGTCTCTCTCTTCAGTCTTTTTTTTATTTTTTATCTTTCCTTCCTTTTTTCCCGTGTCTTTTACTTAGCCAAGCTTTGTCTTCACTAAGTGTAATAACCCAAATTTTGGCTTATGGTAATTTTGTTACTTAAATTTTTTAAATTTGTTTTAAGGTTTGTTTAAAGGAATTAGAAATTTCTTTAAATTTATTTTAACTAACTTAGATATTTGGTTGTGGTTGTAGAGCTTAATTGTGTGGAAATGAATTTTAGAAAATGAAAATTCGAGAATTTGACTATTATTATTTTTTTCAGAATTAAATTATAAGAGTAGGATTTTTCATAATTTTTTTGAAAGCAATTTGACTATTTTAAGGTTATAGGAAATTAGTACTCATCAATACGAGTTCGTAGAATTTTTCGGTGAATTATTTGGAGTCTCGAGCTATTTTTGGTGAATTTCTGAAGTTGAAGAAAATAGAAAATATGAAAATTTCAAAAATTTCGATAAATTTCGGCAAAATTTCGAAAATTTCGGCGAAAATTTCCCGAAAAATTATCAAACATGTGTTTCGATTTCGACAGCCCAAAAAACGAAATTCAATTACTTGGCTAGGGATGGAGTAAGTAACCTTTCAAGTATAAAAGCAAGAGGAAGCATAAAAGCTGCTGAGAAGGTGTTACGGTAGGCAATGAGGACGCTTAAATTCATCCCTGTATCTGCTGCCAGTTTGTACAATATGGTCTGTCGTGCATATACAATCTGAGTCACCACCATGATAATCACTGGCTTCAACCCCATCACTGTCTTCTTCGATTGATCTCCAGATCAAAAGAGAGAGATATATCAAAGAGATAGAGATATCAGATGGAGCTAGTATATAGATCTAGCTTGTTTGAGCATTAATTGTCGTAGTGCTGGAATTGCTCAACAAAACAGAGACGTATGTGTCTCATAGTTTGAGTATTAATTATTGGCATAAGTTTAATTTAGACACATAACTATATATGTTATTTTAATGGGGTGCATGAACTTTCAAATATTTCAAATATATACCTAATTTATTATGTAAATTGAGAAATGAAATTCTATCCATCAATTTAATGAGAGATCAGTTAAATGTCAGCTTGGCTTTTGCTAACAGAGATTAATTGGCGACGTGACACCAACTCAGCATACATTTCCTACCAAATGAGCAACACATGTCCACTTGACACGAGCTCACACATCCATCACCTCTTTCCCGCTCGTCGAATGCTCTCCTAACCATTTAGTCTCCCAAAAACATCACGTTTTCCCCCACATTCGAATATAAATCTTTCACTTGTGTTCAACGAGCGAGAAAGAGATGATGAGTTTGTGGACCCGTGTCAGGGTTAGGTGGACTTGTGTCGCTCATTTGGCGGGAAATGAGCGACACGGGCCCACAAACTCTCTCTCTCTCTCTCTCTATTATTATTATTATTAAATTGTGGGCCTATGTCGCTGATTTGGCGGGAAATGTTTGCTTAGATAGCGTCACATCGCCAAGTAATCCAGGTCAGCAAAAGCCAAGCTGTCATTTAACTGATCTTTCAACAAATCAATGGACAGAAATTCATTTTTCAATTTAGATAATAAATCGGGTGTATATTTAAAATATTTTAAAATTCATGGATCTCGTTGAAATAACTTATATAGTTATGTATCTAAATTGAATTTATGCCTTAATTATTTTTAGGCTCAATTATAAATGCAACCATCAATTATGGGAAGTATTTCAAATTGGTCCATGAACAAAAAAATTTTCAAATTAGTACACTAACTAATAAAAAGTTACAAAATAGCACATTTGTTATAAATTCCATTAAGAAAGACGGTTAAATGCCACTTTGGACAACGATGACGTGGATTTTTTTTAAGAGATAATTATGCTTAGGTCCTTTAAAAAAAAGTTTTTAAATGAAGACCGAGAGTGTTTAAAATTTATAAGAAAATTTTTTTAATTCATAATAATTTATAAATTTTTTTTTTAATTTATAATAAAGTCATTCCCTGATTTGAAGGGTATTTCCCTTAATTTGAAGGGTTTTTTTCCCTCCTAGGGTGTAGAGTGGGCTTTGTAGATGCTGCATGTTAGGTTTTAACTCCGAGATTTTGGGCTATTAAAACTTAACATAAAGTCGTCAAAGAAGAAAAATAAAAGGACTTAATTAAAAACTCTAAATCACTAACGGTCTTAGTCTAAGAAAGACTCATAAAATGTACTGCACTTTAAGTCTCCATTTTTTTAATAATGTGGACACCAAATTTGCTATACATGGATTCATAATGTCATATTGATAAAATAAAAAAAAATAAAAAACTACAAAAACTTTTAAACCTTTAAAAATAAAATAAAATATGATATTATTAATCCATGTAGTGTAAATTTAGTTTCCACATTATTCAAAAAATTTATATTAGCACTGTCTACACTAGCATTTAACGCCCTTATTGGCGAAATTTGTAACGTATGTTCTATTTTGTAATTTTTTATTAGTTAATATACTAATTTGAAACATTTTTTTGTTTATAGACCAATCTGAAATACTCCTCATAGTTGGTGGGTGCATTTTGTAATTGAGCCTTATTTTTATCATAATAATGAATATGCATGACTGACTGACGTGTACTCTCATAGATGAAACAAACAGGCTACTGACTACTAAAAAGTTAATGGAATTAATGACAGGGATTCTGTAAATGAAGTTGTATGGTTGTATACTTCACTCAAAGTTCTAGATAAATTAAGGCTTAAAATGTAAACAACAATTTGAAGAAGTTCTTGGTGATTTTCTTTTCTGAAATTTGCTTATGTCCAAATAAAGATTGCTTTTGTTTGAAGTTTATAATGGGCGACCTATACGTAATTAGGTATATTGCATATCACTTTCGAGTTTGTCTTGAATCTTGTAATTTAATGTGCCAAACCAACTTAGATATATACATATACAGTAATGTTCACACGCTCACCATTAAGTCGAATTGATAACTTCTGAAGAAAAACAAAAAACAAGTTAACAAAAGTTTTCGTAACTTCATATTATATATAGATATTTGCAGTGGTCCTAATGGACTTAATTCATGCTATTTTTTACCACAATGTTAGGATCAGATCTAAGGAATAAGGTATTTGTATTGCAGTGCAGTAGTGGTAAGGGATTTTGCATGTTTACTACTGATGTGGATATAAGTTCTATCAATCATACTCATATTGCTCTTATTCAAAAATTAATGGAAAAACTAAAATTTGTTAATCAGTTCAACTGTGTGTATTAATTTGTGTAATGTAATTTATAAGATTATTTATAAAATAATTGTTAACTATTTAATTAGGGCCGTATTATAAAGCTAGAAGACACCTTTTGGTATTTTTGAATTGTCCAAAATACCTTAAAATAATTTGTTATAAAATTATATTTTAATTTCTAAGGATAAAATTGTAAATTAAAATAATTAGGTAAAAAATAAAAAAGAAATTGCACAACCACTACCCACACATTCAGTTAAGTGGGTGGTCACTTCCCTGTACTTAAAATTATATTAAAAAATATAATTTTATTTTGTAAAATATTAACATTTAGGGAGTTTGTGTCATAAGGCTAGTACCGTAAAACCTCTCTATAGTAATAATGTTGGGTCCATTATTTAATAGAGGTGTAGTTACAAAATTATGTTTTGCTTAGTCAGCCTTAATGAAAAATAAGCGCATATGTTAAGAAGCACATATAAATTTTTATAAAACTTTTAAGTTGTTTATACAAAAAGTGCTTTTTGAAAAAGCACTTTTCAGGTGCTTCTCAAAAAACCCCTTAGAAACGCTTATATAACTCAGAAGTACTTCTAATTATTTTTGCCAAATGTTACCAAAAGCGCTTTTGACAATTTTAAAAGCGCTTTTGACAATTTTAAAAGCAGTGTCAAACGTGCCCTTAAATAGCTAGTGTGGGCATGTAAGTAGTGATTAGAAAGATACATAAAAGAGTCATTTTGAAAGTCTACTATTTTGCATTAATTGCTCTCTTTAATGCTTCTCTCTCTAAGTAAATTCTATAAATACATACAGTACAACCAATGCATATTTTTGGTATTATTGACAATTATTACTATGTGGAGTCAAGTTTCTTAAGATGAGACCTAAAAAAATTATAATTTATTACAATACGGAGGTTATTACTATTTATAACCCAATTGTTGAGATCGAAATTTTTTTATGAATAGATAGAAGTTATTATTATATGTATATATAGAGTATCACTATAAAAAAGGTTTTACTGTATGTATATAAAATGAAATTACTAGAATCAAAATTCAAGATGTTATTTAAGGATGAAAACTAACCATGTACCCCTAATCTTATATGAACGATATATTATAGGAGTTCCAAGTCATGGGTAAGAAATGTTTCATCAATACGTAAAGCAATTTGAATTATATAATTTGTGTTAAACTATTTAGAGCATGCAATTTTAGAAAGTATATGAACCATGTATACTTTCTTAAGTTTAGCTTTAATTTCATTCAGCAACAAAGGCCCAACAACGGCCACCAACAAAAGCAAAAGTTCATGGGTTAAATATGGGTAATCTAATTAAATAGTCTCTTTTGATACCATTTTTTTAATCCTTTCTCCCAAAATTAAGCTTTCCTAACCCTTTTTTGTGTGAAATGTCCAAAATGCCCTTCATATAAAAATCTAAATTTTTGTTACTGTAGTTTTTTATGCTCTCTCTCTCTCTCTCTCTCTCTCTCTCTCTCTCTCTCTCACATTTCCTCCCTCCTTGATCGAAGGCTACAACAAGATCTATACATATGTTAATTACCCATTTTGCTTTGTTGTGACAAAAAACAAAAACTTGTTCAACAGATCTGCATAGACCGGCAAAACTTGCCACGACCCGCAAATTTGCGGGTTTGGGTTGGAGCTTAATGGGTCGTGTCAAAATCGTGTTGACCCGATAACAACCCGTTAAGATAACGGGTTGTGTTAGTGCCAATCTCTTAACAAACCCAAAAGTCCACAACTCAGAGAAGGCTTTAAGCCTTAAACCAGAGCACGAGACTCAGCGAGAGAGCAGAAGAAGGCTTCGGACGATGTGATCGACGCTCAATCTCTAAGCTTAGATCGATGGCTTCGGGGCATGTCGACTCGAAGAAGAAGAGCACAGGGTGAGCTTGAACCAAAGCATCTGCAAGCTGAGTTCTTCGCCATCGCTGTCGTATGCGTTGAGTTCTTCGTCGTCGATGTCGTACGGGTCGAACGAAGCCATTTCTCTCAGCTTTGTTTTTCTCTCTCTCTCTTTCTCTCTCTCTCTCTCTCTCTCTCTCTCTCTCTCTCTCTTTGTGTAGAAACGACCCCATGGATTTCCAAAAGAGGAGAATCCAATTACTGCTATTCATAGTTGGCATCATCACCCTCTGTATCGCAGGTACACATATATATTTTTAGATATATATATATAAATGTTTGCTTAGAATTCTGAAGGAAAACGGTAATTAGAATTCAAATTAGATTTTTTGCATTTACTCTCCACTGGGAAATGAAATTCTTAGCTAATTGAATTTGTAAAAAACTATCATTTTTTTAGAATATTTGATATTTTGATCTTAAATCATACTCTTCATGTTAGGTTGCAGCGAAAATACGAGAAGAAGGGCGACAGAAGTAGAGATAGAAATAGAAAGAAAGGTTTTACCAAGGATTGGGTATTCTTTGAAAATTAGTCTCCTATGTATATTTGTCCGATGGATCGGTGTGGAGTCTGTAATTTTTGTAATTTTTGGAGTATTGTAATTTGTAAGACATTAATTATAATTTTGTTTAAAAATACTTATTTTCTTAACGGGTAGAACGGGTCGTGTCGTGTTCACTCGTTAAGAAAACGGGTCGTGTTCGTGTTGAGGTTTTTGTCACCCGTAGTTTAACGAGTCGTGTCGTGTCAACCCGTTAAGCTTAACGGGTCGTGTCGTGTTTGACCCGAACTTACAAAACACGACCCGTTTGCCAGGTCTAGATCTGCATATGTTTATTACCCTCATCTGAGACTAACAAACCACAAAAAAACATACGTACACACATATATATATCTCTCTCCATCCTTCCCTCCCTCCGAAGTTTCACTCATCATATCGCATAAAGATCTGTTTGCAGATCTTGTTCACCCGTCATCCCTTTACTACCATGATTGAGACCAATTCAACCATTGCTGGGCACAACAAGCCCCATGCATGCCAGACGCGACCCGCGAGAATGTTGTACCTGGATCACCTCAGCATGACGCCTCTTTGGCGGTCCCACTCCTTCTCCCACTTCCAAGCCCAAGCTCAGCCAAACCCTTTGCTGGAATATGCATTTATGCAAATTGTTTTATAAACATATTGTGTATATTTCTAATATCAAAGGGCAAAACTTGTCTTTTATGTTTCATCATTTATGTACATATTATAACCTTATATATGTGTATATGCTTAAAAGAAGTCCATGATTTCATGTTAAGGGACTAATGTCCTAAAAAAACTAGGACAAGAGACTTATATCTCTTAGTACTTGAAGTCTAAACAGTTCCTGGTTACAAGATTGATAACTGGACAATATCAATCCAGTGAAACCAACATGATCTATCTCTACTTAACGTCTAAGATAATCGATCTAAGATTATCGATGTAGAGACACTAGGAGAAGATCATGGAATACCTGTTATAGAGTATTACACACACGTTAGTAGGAATTCGTTAAGTCTTGATAATACAACTGGTTTCTAGATTTAAGACGCTACAGTTATCCTGTTCGTTTAGTCGCTATGCTTTGACTGTATCATAAGGCTAGATTCCTAGAGTTTAGTCAAAGATGTTGTTTGGGTATAGTCACTGACGTATAGGAACATATGTGTGTTCAATATAGGATCTATCACTCTTTGGACCTCCTGGTAATAGGGGAGGTGTTTACAAAAGACAACAGATGTTTAGATTTATGAATCTTTGGACAAATTACTAAATCATAGAAACAAGGTTTCATGGTCGAATATATATAATCTATATATAGGATCTATCACTCTTGAAATTTAAAAAGGCATTTGTTAGGATGAGTGAGGAAGAGGAGAGTGCATATGTGAGTTGGTTTGGTGAAGAGGATGACGTAGGTGCAGCATTCGCCAATCCTAAAAAGAGGGTAGGACCACTGAAGGCACAAGATTGTAGCATTGCATCTGTGTTTATACATTTTTTAAAAGTCTTCTATGACTTGACCTTGAAGATGAGTGTGTCTTTGACACCAGCTATGCATGAAACATTCTATGACTTACTTTGCATTGACCAGGAAATTAAGTATTTGTTTAATGATGAGGATATACAATTAGGATATGATGTTGAGAAATCTGAGGCACAATTGGTTTTGAATGATATGACAGATAGGATGAGAAAGAAATTTGAGAAGTATTGGGGGAATCTTCATAAAATAAACCAATTATTGATGATATCACTTGTGCTTGACCTAAAATACAAATTGGGGAACTTGGCACATGTGTTGAAAAAATACTGCCTAGATGTAGAATTTGCCCTAAAGAAGAAAAATGAGATCCAAGCCATTTTAGTCAAATTGTTTGATGAATATGCAACTCCAACACCCCAAAGTGTAATTGCTAGTGTTAGTAATGTCACTGGTCCAGTTAATTCAACTAGCTCTAATGCTACTTCTAGTTCTTGGAAATGTTCTAAGGATCTTAGGGAAGAAGAAGAAGGCATGAAATGATTATGTCTTGGATGAATGAAGCTGCAGCAAGAAATGTGCAAGTGTTGGAACATGAAGTTGATAGATATATCAATGATCCTATTGAAAAAGTCAATCCACTCCAAGAATTTGATATTTTAAAATGGTGGAAGCACAATTGGGTTAAATACCCTAGCTTGACAGCAATTGCAAAGTACATCTTTGCAATTCCAATTATCACAGTGGCTTTTAAGGCATGCTTCAGCACATGAGGGAGGGTAGTAAACTCATTTCGTGCATCTTTGACCCTATATATGGTGGCCGAGGCCTTAATTTGTTGTCAAAATTGGTTAAGGTCCGATGACATCTCCAAATTGCAATATGACCCAACCATTGAAAAAATGGAATTTTATGAGGAGCTTGAAGTAGGTGCACTTCCAATAAAACTGAAACTGTTGATCACTTCCATTTTTATGTAGTTGAAGCACTGATTTTTGTCATTGATCTTTAACTTGCCCACTTCCAATAAAACTGCTTCTATAATATTTCAGTCTTGAAGAACTTAAAATGCAAGTGAAACATGAAAATTGTTTAAGTAAAACTGATTGATTTGAAACTGTTTGAGCATTTGTTTGAATGATATGGCATGATGTTGGTAATTTGGTATGAACTATGAGAAATGACTTATAAGTAAATTGATTTGATACTTTTTTGATGCAGGAATGTTCAAATGAATCCAAGGATGCTGCTGGCTGGTCCAAGGAATCTAAGGTCCAAAGATGCTGGTTGGTTAATTTGGTTGGTTGCTGTCTAAGTTTTAACTTTTAAGTATTTACTGTTTAGTTTTTTAATTTTATTTTAAGGGTTTGTGACTTCACTAACTTGTGTATTTGTGAACCTTTGGAGTTTGGAATTTGACAAGTTGGGTTTATAATTGTAAGTTTGTAACTTTGTTAGTTTTTTTGCTTGTAACTTGTAAATAATAATATACTAAGTTGTAACCTAATTCTTAGTAACTTGTAAGTTCTAAGTATCTTATTTTAGGCTTTTAAGTTTTAAGTTTTAGCTTCTGTTTAGTTGTTTACTGTTTAAAACTAATTTTAAGTTATTGTGAAAACAGGTTTTGAGACCCAAAAACCATTTGGGCTAAGACTAATTTTTACACTTATGCTAAGGCTCAACACCGTAATACAAAAACCGAACCGCACTGAAACCTTACAGGTGCGGTTTAGTTCAATTTTTTTATTGATTTTGCACAGCACTGCATCGTGGTGGCTACTCTAGTGCAGTGTACAGTTCTAGAGGTGAACCGCACCATGCCCACCCCTACCTGAATCCTTGTTCCTCTTGAACACCTTCAAGCCTCTTTCTTTCTCTTTCTCCTTCTTTCTTTCTTGTTATTTCAGAATAAATGTGAAAAGAGTTTGTCTGAATGAAGGTTGGTTTATAAAGATGAAGTTGGAGCTGTTGGAGGGAAACTGAAGAGTCACCTCTTCATGTTTCTGTTTTTCGGCGTGGGAAAGTATTTAATGAGAAGGCTTTGTTAGGTTTTGGCAGCCCAAGAGGGCTTTAATTGGTTGTCCAATCTCTTAAGGCCTACTTAAGTAAATAATTAACCTATTGGATTAGGCTTAACAACCCATTAACCAATCCAAGGTATTTCTTTATTTTTAATCCACCTAATTAAAACTCATCATTATATTTTCCTCTTTTATTTTCACTAATTCGAAAATATACTCAACCTTGCTTTAGTCATGATCACCATCTTATGTCTATCTTCCTTATCTCTTACTCAAGCAACCTAAGATTCTTACCTTAGTTACTAAGGCCGATCACCTCTAGGATTTTCGAATGTCAAAATCCTCAACCCTTTAGTATTTCTATTATCATGCAAAAAGCTTAAGCATATATGAAATCAAATAAGAACATATAAGAAATCTGAAAATCATAACTAAGTAAATAAAGCTTTTCTAAGTTACATAAAATCTTATTCCTTGCATAAGTAGTTAAGTATCAAAAGCCATGCATGTGTAGCCATGCATTTGTATTTTGAAAGCAATTTTTAATGTTGTTCAAGTGATTAAAACTTTGAACAAAATTGATCATACTTGGCATACTTGCATTTTAGAAATAATTGGACAAATGTATATAAAAACAATTTCTATAATAACCTTGTTTGTGAAATAAATCCACTCTTTAAATCTCATAAGTAAATGATTAGTACTAAACTAATTTAATTAATCTAACAACACCCTTAACCCAAAATCATGAAAATTTGGGGTGTTACACTCATTGACTGAGTTTGTCAATATGTTGGTAACGACTAAGGAATCAATTAAAAGAAACAAGCTATAAGGGAATGTGCTAGTTGTTGTGTAGCCATCCAAGTCCAAGAAGAAAACCAAGTCAAAGAATAAGGGCAAATGTGTTGACTTGAAGCCAAAGAGCAAGGCTTGCTCTGTGTTTCTCATTGATTTTGCAATTTTGCAAAATCAAGCTCCTCACCTCCACTCTAATGGAACAATCGATGAAAGAAAAATTAATGCTTTAAAGTATTGGTTTTGAGTTTTGTTAATAATCAAAGTTGTGCTTAAAAATGAAAATTGGGTGTATGACATGATTATTCCTCCTACTAGCTTTTTAGCATTTTTTCACTTTTTGTTTGTTTGTTTTCTCTTGGGTTTTTTTTTTTTTTTTACGAAGTTAGATGGTTGAACCATATAGGTCAACGAAGTTCACTAGGAAGATCAAGGGAGGTCAGCTCTAATTTGAGGGAGGTAGAGGGCTACCAGAGATTTTTTTTTTTTTTTTAATGAAAATACCTCAATGTTGGGTGGTGGTGGTCATGTATTGGCGTCGGATGGTGGTGGTTATGGTGTTAGGTGGTGGGGGTAATGGTGTTGGGTGTGTTGTTGGTTGTGATGTTGAGTTTTGGTAAGGGTATTTTTGAGAAACTTAAAGGGTGTAGTAATAATTTTTGTAATTTTAAATTTAGTACTAGGTATAAAATGTTTGTTGAGACTACTTGTAAAAAAATTGGGTCCAAATAGTGGCACTCTTAGGGCCCGTTTGTTTCACCTTCTTAACAGGGATTGGCTTAGTTAAGACTCTAAGCCCATGTTTGGTAAGCTTGAGATTAAAAAAAGTGGAGCTTAGTGAATTCCCTCTAACTTAAATGAACTTTCTTATGTGGGCTTAGTGAAACCTATGAAAAAATTGAGGTTTAGCTAAGAACCTCCTTGGCTTGTACTACCTAAGGCGCACCCTACCCGATTGCATCCATCCCTAGCCTGTCCCTCGCTCCTCACCCCCGTCGCACCCCCCCACCCAGCCCCCCAGTTGCACTCCTCCCACCTAATTCTAGCCTCATCACACCCTCCACCCAGCCCTCCCTATGTATCTCTCTCTCTCTCTCTCTCTCTCTCTCTCTCTCTCTCTCTCTTTTTCGAGGACGGGCTTGGAGATGAACAGGTGCCCGAGTCAGTGTGGGTGGCGATGGCAATTAAGTATTCGAGAAATGGGTATTTGGTTGAAGCTTTTCTTGTGTATTGTGACATGTTGTGCATGCTAATCCGGCCGGGTACTTTTGTGTTTTCGATGGCCTTGAAGGCGTGTGCGGATTTTTCGGAGTTGAGGGTTGGTAGAGCAGTCCATGCCCAGATTGTGAAATCCGACAAAGAGCCTGATCAAGTGGTGAATAATGCTCTTCTCTCCTGGGTTTGTTTGAGGTAATGTAACCATTTTGGATTCAATGTCGGGTTTGACGCACCCATTTTGCTGCAAATGCAAATGGGTGTAGAGAGAGAGAGAGAGAGAGAGAGAGAGAGAGAGAGAGAGAGAGAGAGAGAGAGAAAGGAGTAGGAGGAAGAAAAAGTGATCGGCGGCGGAGTGGTGGGTGGTTTGGATACTATGATTGTGTGTAGGTGGGAGGAAGAAGACACGAGGCTTAGGTGGGAGTTTTGGTTGATCAATTGTTTTTTAATTTTTTAGTTTTATTCTTCAAAGTGTAAAAGATAAATTTTATTTAAAAAATAAAATGCAGATGGGTGGGGTATTGGTTGATTAATTTTTGTTCAACTTATTAGTTTTATTTTTAATTTAAGTTGAGTGTAAGATATATAGTTTTATTTAAAAAAAATATTTAGAAATACTTTTTTAAACAAACTTAGAAATAGTTTTTAATAATTATCAACTTATTAGTCCTGCACTGCACCAAATATAGGACAATACTATTTTTATTATCCAGCTTGTTAGTCCTGCACTACACCAAACATAAAGGCAATTCTTAACTAGCTTAGTTCATGCTAAGTCAGTACATGCCAATTCCTATAGATAGCTTATAAAAGACAATTTTGTGAAACAAACTAGGCTTTAGGATTGTGCTAGATTGGATTGGTGAAGTACCCCTAGTGTTCTGTGCCTAATTAATCATTCAATTAATGATTGGACTGAGTTATAATCATTTTATTTTTTAAAATAATTAAATATAATTGTTGATGCAAATTCCCGTAAGGTAGATGCAACAACTTAGAACAAGTGACCTGGCTGATCAGAAGCCTTGCCAGATGATGATGTGGATGTAGACTGGGATCTTCCTGCAAATGAACACAAGATCAAAGGAGATGTACCGGTGTGGTATCAGCCAAACACGCTCCGATGATGAAGTGAGTGATGTGGGTTTGGTGGTGTTTGAATGAAAGTTGGGAAGAACAAATGATGAACTTGGGAGAATGGGAAGAACAAGGCAAATGTTCTGGGTTTTCGCAGAAGGTTCAAGTGTGCTCTTGGTAAGCCTTTTTGAGTTGAAGTTTTTGCGATGGATCCCTGGCTTTGTGCATATAAGTTGGTTTATATAGGCAAAGGAAGGTGTGATGAGTAAGTTACCTGCATGTGGATGAATGGTTGACAGAGATCCACGCGTTCGTTCATGATTAGCAGCATGCACAGCTACTCACCTCCTCAGCATTGAATGCTCCATTTAATGCAAGGATGGAAGGTTCAGGTGAACTCCCCCAATAGTCATGGATGTAGGTTGGAATATCTCATCTATCAGAGGATCATGTCAGGTGCATTTAAGTATGGTGGTTCGTCCCAACGTGATCTTCCTTGGAGTGGCGGCGCGATGCCGAGCCGATCCGAACGTAGATTTCCATGCGTAAACATGAAGTTATGTGTGTGATTGGATCAGTTGTGGATATCCAGGCCGAGCCGATCCGGTATGCAGTTATCTACTCAAGTCGTAGCCGGCTATGGCTAGAATTTGGAGAAGATGTTCGCCTTTGGAGAGAGCCGAGATGAGCCTAAGCCGAGCCGAACCGGGATGACTTTTAGGGAAGACGAACATTCAAACTTTCGGAGATCCCCAGATCGGATCGAATCGGATTTGACTGGTTCGCCATGAGGAGTCGATCCGATCCGGCGGAGAAGATGCCAAGCTGTGTAGTGACGTGTAAGTCCAAGCGTGACCGTTTTGAAAGTCAACTCCAAAGTTGGATCTGACCAGGCACGATTGGTTGTTTGGATTGGTGTGGGTTTTCCCACAAACAAGAGTCCCCTAGCTTCCGATCCGAGCGGACAGTGGTGGATTGGAAGTTGAATCATGATGGCCAGGGTAAATAATGATATGGCACTTGATCCGAGCCGAACAGGGTGGGCCCACTTTCTGGAAGATCCGAACAAATAGTGACTTGTGTTTGGCCAAAATATCTCGGAACATGTGAAGTGACGTTTGGTGTCTGCATGGGGGAACGTAAGGGTTACATCATTTATGGGTGTTTTAAATGTGGACACATGGCAAAATCTGGCATCTGAAGCGCCCAAAATGAAGGGCTGGGATCTTTTTGCATAGGTGTATAAATGGGCTTGTCTTTCTCTCTCATCCCCATTCCCAGTTTTCAGAAAATTGCGAAGCCATCTCCGACTTCTCTNCTCTCTCTCTCTCTCTCTCTCTCTCTCTCTCTCTCTCTCTCTCTCTCTCTCTCTCTCTCTCTCTCTCTCCGTGGTTTGAGCAGCAGCCCAGTCCCGATTTCGATCACCTACGACCGCAGGCGGGGCAGTGCCGAGTGTGTGAGGGGCAGAGAGTGTGGCCGGAGAAAAACCAGTAAGTGATTTTCTCCATTTCTGAGTTTTTGTGTTTTCTGGGTGTGTTCTTGAGTGTTCTTGAAAAAGGCACTTTTCGATTCAAAAAGGTAAGAGAGAGAGTGAGAAAAAGGTGTTTATGATGTCAACAACCGAATCGAGTGGTCGGCTCAGCTCAGGAGAGGCCTTTGGCGGGGATAGTGATGTCGATCTGAGCCAAAGCCTACCAGGGGGTGAAGCAAGTTGGGACGGGTCGTCCGAAGAATTGGATGAGGTCGGCTTGGCGTTGGAGCACAATCTGGGCGAGGAACGCCGACTTCGGGGGGATGAGGAAAATCCTCAAATGTTGAGTTCCGATCGAGAACAAGAAGGGGTTGAAAAAGACGACGAGGAAGCTCTGGATGTCGAGCCGATCTCGACCATTCCGAGTAGGCTCACATCGGGCTCGGATGAGAGGGACAGGGGTCACGACGCATCCACCTCGGCTCGGCATATGGGGAGCGCGATCGACCCGAACTTCTACGAGGAGTTGGAGTGGAAGGCCGACCAGATCCCCAATGAGATGATCGAGTTTTATCTCAGGGATTTGAGGGACAGGTACTCGGTTCCCGAGTCCGTACTGACGAGGTTGCCAATCGAGGGAGAGAAGCTGAGCCGACCCCCTGAAGGATGGGTGACGATGTACCCCGAAATGTTCTAGAATGGGGTTCGGCTTCCCCTGCATCCCTTCCTGCAGGACTGGCTAGCGATGATCGGCGTGGCGCCACATCAGCTGAACCCGAATGTATACAGGATAATCCTGTCTATGCACATCTTGTGGCACAAAGTGCACAAGTGTGTGCCAGACAAGGATCTCCTGTTATGCTCATACGCCCTGAGGTCGAAGTAGAGTGAGCTCGGATTTTACAACCTCCAGGTGGGAATCCCTCGTCCCAGAAGACATGAAAGAAAAGATACTTCTTTGTTTTTGGAGATTGGGAATTCGCCGATCCGAGCAGTGCTCCTCCAGCTCGGGTTCCTAGGGCGTTTAGGATTCTAGGTAGGCACTGGGTGTTTGGAAGAGCCGATTCGAGAGTGACTTGTTTTTTTTTTTTTTGCTTTGTTTAATTTTTGAAATTGACCCCTTATGTTTGATTTTTCGCAGTCAGTTGGGGCAAGTACAAGCTTCGGGGCGAACTTAGGTATCAGATCGCCGTGGTGAGAAGCTCGCATCCGGAGTATCTGTCAACCAAGTTCCTGCTCGGGGAAACCCAAATCAGCTCGAGCGGAATCTCCTGGTTTGTACCCAGGTGGAACTCGAGAGCCGAGCTGGAAGCTCGTTTGAGGAAGAGGGCTACACGGAGTGCCCAGAGGAAAGCTGCAGGTCGGACTCCTGCCGAGTCGGTCCCAATGCCCGTTGCAAAGGCAACCTAGCCCTGGCCTTCTGTGCCGAGGTCGGCTCGGCAAGGCAAGGCGAGAAGAGGAAGGGCCTCCAGACTGAGGTCTGGGTGGAGAAGAGGGCTCGGGCCGAGCCCAGTGGTGCCCGTGCCGATGCGTCCGGCTCGGTTTTCCTGAAGACGGTGGAAGTAGACCCCTCCATCGAGACGTTCGTCACGGGCTTCAAGCGTGTGATAACTCCGAAGATAGTGGAGGGCTCTGGGCCGGTCAGGAGGCGCCGGGCTTCAGCCAAAAGGCTCTGAATGCGTCCCGTTAAGCTATGGTGGTAAGTGTCATCCACTTCGAATTTTGTGTTTACTTGCTCGGCTAGGAGTAAAACTTTTCCTTATTTTGTTTTTGTTTTGCAGCTCGCCCTGAAGCAATTTTAAGTTGCCCATGCCGCTGTCGACGCCGAGGCGAGGATGGGGAGCCTTCGAGAGCGGAACCAGGAGTTGAGGGGGAAGTTGGCTGAAGCCGAGCGGGAGGTCAAGGCCGAGCGCGAGCGGTCAACCGGTCTGCGGACAAAGCTGGCCGAGGGGGAGGTTGACGGAGCTCGGCTCGGGAAGGAGCTCCTGGAATTAGAGCGGAAGATAGCCGACCTGGGCCAGTTCGCTGACGAGCTCCAGTGAGCAGCCGAGCAGAGGGCGGTCGAGTCTCGGCGTTAGGCCGGGCTTCCGAGCGTTCAGGCACTGGCCGATGCCCATTTCGACGGGTACCAGGAGCTGTTGGGGCTGATCTGGGAGAAGAGGCCGGATTGAGATGTGTCATTCCTTGGCGAGTTGGACGATGAGGAGGATACCCAGAGCCAGCAGGAAGAGCTTACCCCTCCCGATCGCCAGGCTGAAGGCGAAGTGACCGTTTCCGCAACCAAACCGACTCGAGAGGACCCTCCGCTGCCTGAGACCGAGCTGACCCCGATTCCCCCAATTCCCAAGGCTGATTCGATCGCTGAGATGCAGATCGGGGGAGTTGAGGTGGTGGAGCTCTGCGAGGAGACACCAGAGGAATCCATCGAGTCGATCCTGGAGGGACCAGCCGAGCGATCTGCTTGACCTGACTTTGTTTATGTATTTTTGTTTTGTTATTTTGTTTATTCCTGAGCCGGTGTGCGGCTCGGGTTTGGTACATTTTACAATTTACTTATGTTTTTGAATCATTATTAATTTATTCAGTATTTTCCTTTATTTCAAGTTACTTTCAGTTCAGCTCAGATACATAACTAGAGACAAAACAACTAACAAATAGATAGATAAGAGAAAATAATGAAAAATAACATTTGTTCGTATGATTAATCGTCTGGGCATAACGACAAGTCACACAAGACTTAACATCATGCTGTTTGGGCTTAGGCCCAAAAGACTAAGCCCTTCCTGGGCTCCTAGGCCACGACCTCCTAGGCTCCGGCCTCATAGACTCCGGCCCCCTGGGCCCCGGCCTCTTAGGCTCCGGCCTCCCAAGCTCAAGCCTCTTGGGCCCCCGACCCGTGTCAACTCACTCGGATCCTCGAGACCGGTGACACGTGTTGCTCTTACAGTGCAAGTCATCACAAGGGACATGTGTCATCACCGGATTGGTTGACACTATTCCAAACGTACTATAAAAAGGTACCTTCTTGTCACAAAAAGGGATTCAATCAATATTATACTGTTCACTCACTCTGCTCTCAGATCTCTCTGAACACTGACTTGAGCGTCGAAGGAGCTTTGGCCGGCACCACACCGGTGCCCTTCCCGCTCACTTTTGTATACTTGCGCAGGGTGCTTTGGATATCATTCTCTCTCATTATTCACCAGTCGGACCCAGCTACTCGTTCCTGCCCCACTTCGACGTGTCATCCACTCGGTGGTGGGTCCACGTGGTTTGACTCGACGTTGACTGCTTTACCATTTTTGAGCATCAACAGTTTGGCGCCGTCTGTGGGAAAGTTACAACTTTTCCCCATTGAATTCTCTACCCTCAGTTGAGGTGCAAAAAACCTTCCGAGCTTCCGAGTTTTCGAGCTTCCGAGCTTCCGAGCTTCCTAGCTTCCGAGCTTCCTAGCTTCTGAGCTTCCGAGCTTCCTATCTTCCGAGCTTCCGACCCCCACAATGTCTGACGGAGGTCCTATTCTCGACCAGGTCGACAACACCCCGCTGGGTGACAAGCGGGGCAAGAAGATTGCCGAATCTGATCAGGAAACATACATCCAAAGATTGGAGGCTCAGCTCCAAAGAGCCCAAGAACAGCTCGACCTCCAAAAGGACACAACACAGCTGTATGAACGACTCTTCCGTGACAGGGAAGAGCATACCACTCCCCGGAGTGGTGAGAGGAGGAACCCCTACGACAAGGACGAACACACCACTCTCCGGAGTGGTGAGAGGAAAAACCCCCTGCGAAGGGACCAAAATGTTTCGCGTCAACTGGATGCACGGCAGGGTAGCCACCCACCCCTAGGTTTCCAAAAGAGATTTGTCCACCCGGTCAGCCGGGCTCGATCTGGCGAGCATCCTACCCGCTCTGAAGAGTTCCACATTTATCGGGACTGTCGTCATCTGCTCCACGACAACTGCTCTCGGCGAGAGGAGCATCGGACGAACCGGGGCGAATCCAACCCATGTCCCCAAGACTTGGAGGAAGAGCAGGCTCCTCGTCCCAAGCGACGACGGGGAGAAGAACAGGTTTTCTCGGCTGGACGCCGTGCAGGAGATGATACTTTCACAGGTGAGCAAGTCGCTGACTCCGGTAACAGCGGATCTCTTCCACTAGACCAGCTCCAACAACTCCTCATGGACATCAGTGAGCGCTTGAGAAGAGTGGAGGGGGGAAGTCGTGGTGGACACCCATCTTTGGAAACAAGGGAGTTGCATGGACCTTTCACAGCTCGCATCCTATCCACTCCTCCGGTTGGCGACGTCCGACCTCCCAAGATCACTCCATACACAGGGAAAGAAGACCCATATGACCACCTCATGAGTTTCCGGTCTGCTCTGGAGTCTAAAGGTGCTGATGACATTACGAAGTGTTGAATCTTCCCTTCCACCCTCTCTGGCAGTGCAAGGGACTGGTTCTACCAACTTCCCCCGGGCTCGGTTGATTGTTTCAACGTCGGAGCTCTTCCTGGGCCAGTATATCATACAGACCGATAGGATTTACACCACGGATGACCTGACTCGGGTCCGCCAGGGCAGCAGGGAATCCCTTCGGGAATATATTACCTGATTTCAGCTGGAGCGATCTCGGTGTCGCGACTGTGATGAGAAGGTAGCCTTCGCTGCTTTCAAGGGTGGTCTCCTAGAAGGGGACTTCTTGTTTGAACTCAACCGCCGCAATCCGCGCACCTACAAAGAACTCATACAAGAGACCATTGCCTATGCTACTGCTGAATTCAAAACATATGGGAAGAAGCCGCCCACCATGGATCGCTCAAGTACCGACCAGGCCACCATAGTGCCACCCCAGCCCAAGCCCTACTCGGGTAATCAGTATGGGGGGTCCGGGAAAAAGTTCAATAAATTCACCAAGAAACAGTTTGGTGACGGTAGAGGCGGAGGACAACGAAGGGAAGAAACCTATCAGACATCCTATGCTTCCAGGTTCAAAGTCTATACAATTCTCACTGTTACTTATACAGAATTGTATCCCCAGATCAAGGACATACTTCCTAAGCTCCCACCCCGCCCACCACAAAACGCGGTACCGGGCTAACAAGAACTTCTTTTGCCTTTATCATAATGACCATGGCCATGACACCGAGGCCTGCATAGCCTTTAAGGAGGCAATAGAAACTTTGGTACAGGAAGAAAAGTTGGATGGTTTTATAGACAAGGAGGCCACCGAGAAGGCCAAGACCGAAGGACAACGACGGGGGCGGGTCAATACCATCTGTGGGGGCCCGACCCTTCCTGGCAACTCCAACAGGGCTAGGAAGGAATACGCTCGAAGTGCTTAGCAATGCTCCGGCGTTATGGCTGTAGACCTCCACCGTTGCAAAAAGACTCCTAAGCTCGGGTGGTCGCCCATTTCCTTTGCTGAGGAAGAGGAACGTGATTTAATCTTTTCACACGATGACCTTTTGGTTATTGAGGCCACCATAGCTAATTTCGATGTGGCTCGGATCCTCGTCGATTGTGGTAGCTCCGTCAACATCCTCTTCGCCTCTGCCTTCACCGCTCTTGGGATTGACCAGGAGAGGCTTGACCGGTCGGTTGCTCATTTACTTAGCTTTTCGGGCGATATGGTCACCCCTCTTGGCGGGATCTACCTTCCACTCACCCTTGGGAGGTATCCTTCGTCCGCTACCACAACCACTCAGTTTCTGGTGGTCGACTGCCCCCACAGCGTACAACGTCATCCTGGGACGACCAGCCCTTAACCAACTGAAGGTTATGATCTCCACTCACTTGCTTTTGATCAAGTTCCCGACCCCATGTGGCACGGGGGTAGTCAAAGGCAACCAGGTATCAGCCAGGTCCTGCTATATGACTTCCGTCAAGAAGAAGAAAGAGGCCAAGCCCTCTATGGCTGTTTCTGTCTCCCCCACCTGCCCTACCCCGGATCCTCCCGAAGATCCTCGTGATTCATCCTTCATAGCTATCGCCCAACCAGATGACGATCATGTGGAAGAAGTTCTCATCTCACCTGCCTACCCGGACCGCAAGGTACGGGTCGGAACCCAGCTCAGTATTGCTCTCTGAGACGAACTTATCAACTTCCTTCGTGCCAATACTGAAGTCTTTTTCTGGTCCTATGATGACATGCCTGGGATCTCTCCGGAGGTGATCTCCCATCGCCTAAGTCTTAATCCGCGGCACCGCTCCGTCCGCCAAAAGCGCAGGCAGTACAAGCCCGAAATCTATGCTGCTATGAAGGAAGAAGTTGACAAGTTACAGAAAATTGGTTTCATCCGCGAGGTTTCCTACCCAGATTGGCTGGCCAATGTTGTGATGGTCAAAAAATCAAATGGCAAGTGGCGGATGTGCGTCGACTTCACCGACCTCAACAAGGCCTGCCCCAAGGATAGTTTTCCTCTTCCTCGAATTGACCAACTAGTTGATGTCACAGCAGGCCATGCACTCCTTAGTTTCATGGACGCCTACTCTGGCTATAACCAAATCCTTATGCACAGCTCCGACCAGGACAATACGGCCTTCATTACTGACAGGGGCCTATATTGTTACAAAGTCATGCCTTTCAGACTCAAAAATGCCGGGGCCACCTACCAGCGTTTGGTCAACTCCATTTTCTCAGAATATATTGGTAAGTCCATGGAGGTCTATGTGGACGACATGCTTGTCAAGAGTGTCCGGGCGGAGGACCACGTTCACAAACTTTCTGAGATATTTTCCATGCTCAAGAAGTACCAAATGCGCCTGAACTCTGCCAAGTGCACGTTCGGCGTATTTTTGGGAAAATTCCTTGGTTTCATGGTAAGCCAAAGGGGGATCGAGGCCAACCCTGAAAAAATCAAAGCCTTGATCGATATGCAATCTCCTAGGACTCAGAATGAAGTGCAGAGCCTAACGGGCAGGGTCGCCGCCTTAACACGATTCATATCCAAGGCCACCGACCGTTGCGCCCCATTCTTCAAAACCCTTAAGGCTCGGACAAAATACATTGACTGGACTCCGGAGTGTGAGAAGGCCTTCCAGGATCTAAAGGAGTACATGGGCAAATCAGCTCTACTCTCTAAACCTGAGCTAGGGGAAGAGCTACTTCTCTACTTGTCTGTTTCCCTGACAGCCACCAGCTCAGTTCTAATTCGACTTAAGGATAGGGTGGAGCACCCGGTGTATTATACCAGCAAGGCACTGCAAGATGCTGAGACCAGATACCCAGAGATAGAAAAATTAGCCCTTGCCTTGGTCACATCAGCCCGGCGCCTCCGCCTATACTTCCAGGCTCACCCTATCGTGGTTTTCACCAATCAACCACTTAGGCAAGTATTGCAGCGCACTGAGGTCTCTGGCCGACTTATCAAATGGTCCATTGAGCTGAGCGAATTTGACATTTCCTACCGCCCACGACCCGCGATCAAGGGACAAGCCATTGCCGACTTCATTTCAGAGTCTACATTCCTACCCGAGGCTGAGCCCTCCTCCGCCATTGTGTCGACCACCGACCCACCAACTTCTTCTAATCCAGCAATCAGGTTGGATCGCCCAATCTGGTCTTTATATGTTGATGGATCTTCTAATCAACAGGGCAGTGGAGCCAGACTTGTTTTGATCGCCCCTGACCAGACCACCATTGAGTATGCTCTTCGATTCGGCTTCCAGGCATCCAACAATGAGGCTGAGTATGAGGCCCTCATTGCCGGCTTATCTTTGTCACTACATATAGACGTTGAGCAACTCTGAATCTACAACGATTCTCAACTTGTGGTGAACCAGGTCACGCAGGAATACCAGACCAAAGGTGAGCGCATGGCCGCCTACTTCACCAAAGTTCAAAGTCTACTCAATCAATTCTCAGCATACCAGCTCATACAAACCCCTAGGGCAGACAATGAGAGGGCGGATGCCCTAGCTCGCCTTGCCTCGGCGGTTGACCATGAAGCCGGGAGGTCTGTCCCGGTTGAGTTCTTACCTCACCGCAGCACTGATGTTATGGAGGTCTGCCAGTATGAACAACAAGCTAGTTGGATGGACCCTCTCCTCGCATTTCTTAAGCATGGGAACCCACCCGCGGACAAGACTGAGGCTCGGCGCCTCCGCCATAGAGCCTCCCGGTACACAATTATTAACGACAAGTTATACAAGCGAGGTTTCTCCCTGCCATACTTACGATGCCATACTTACAAGCGGCCCTTTGCCCAATGGGGGATCGACTTAATTGGACCAATGACTGAGGGGAAGGGCAAGGTCAAAATGGCAGTAGTCGCGGTGGACTACTTCACTAAGTGGGCAGAGGCCGAGCCCTTGGCAAAGACAACCACCCAGACCATCAAGAGCTTTGTATAGAAGAACATAATTTGCTGCTTTGGTCTCCCTTACGCCATTATCACTGACAATGGCAAACAGTTTGACAACAAAGAGTTCAAGTCATTTTGCTCCGCATTCAACATTAAGGTTTTCTTCGCCTCTCCTGGTCATCCTCAGGCCAACGGGCAGGTGGAGGCAGTCAACAAGACCATTAAACATACCTTGAAGACCAAACTTGATACAAAGAAGGGAAAGTGGCCTGACCTCCTACCTGAAGTCCTATGGTCCTACCGGACGACTTGTCGATCCTCGACCGGGGAAACCCCCTTTTCTTTGGCCTTTGCTTCTGAAGCCGTCATCCCAGTTGAGGTCGGGCTTGCCTCTTATCGCCTTGACACATTTCAGCCTGAGCACAATGCTGACCAGTTAGCCCTCAGTCTCGACCTAGCTGAGGAGCATCGGGCCCAGGCTGAGCTACACAAGTATGCCTACCAGCAACGGGCCACTCGATACTACAATTCTAAAGTTAAGCCTCGCCATTTCCAAGTAGGGGACTGGGTCCTGCGCAGCACTACCTTGGCCAAAACGGGTGCTCTGAAACCTAATTGGGAATGACCGTATGAAATCATTGAAGTCATCCGCCCAGGCACATACAGGCTCCGCGCCACAACCGGCAAGGAACTCGGCCACCCTTGGCACGCCGAGCACCTCCGATACTTTTACAAGTAGACAAATGTTGTACCCCCCAGGGACTTTTTCCAATTTCATCTATGTTATCACTTTAAATAAATGCAAGTCCTACCACGGACACGTTTTTCTTCATTTTTATTCAAAGTGTTAATTGGTTGTATGGACCCCCGGGCCATCAGGCATCCGACCCTACCCATATCCGCCCCATGCATTCAGGGGAAGCTAAGTACCATGCATTAAGGGCGCGGCTATGGAAAATGCATTCAAGGGAACCTAAGTACCATGCATTCAGGGGAAAATCAATATCATGCATTCAAGGGAAACTAAGTACCATGTATTCAAAGAAAAATAGATTTCATGCATCCAAGGGAAGCTAAGTACCATGCATTCAAGAAAATTTCGCAATACCATGTACTAAAAAGAGGGGCATCCTACCCCAAAACGGGTCGGACACCCTCCAAATCATCCAAATAACAATAAGTACCAAACTTAATAATCAAAAGAGTTTGCAAGTTGGCACGGGCCACATCCGACCCGACCATACAACTCAAACCAAAATAGGGAAATGGTCCGCCCACCCCTGCCCCCGAGTCATGAGTGCAACAGATGCCTATTTGGGATCCTTTCCCACATCACGCTCCCCACCTGTGGATGCTCCGTTCTTATGCTCTACTTCCTGGATACCTTCCTCCGGGACGTTGTCATGCACCTCGTTACCAGCCCCTAGCAGACCACGCACGCGGTCCCAGTCAAAGTCAGGGCACATCTTCTCGAGCTCCAATTTGCAATCGCCAAAGCCCATGGCATAGCCGCTGTTATACTCATTGTCCAACTCTTGCTTGGTTTGGCTCAGCTCCTGCCCGCACTGCTCCACCTCTTACCTAGCCTGTTCCGCCTCATTCCTGGCCTGCAGCAGCTCGGCCTGCAACACCTGGTTCTGGGCAACCAGGGTACTGACCTTCTCCTCGGCTGAGAGCGCTCTGTCCTTCCACACCACGAAGCTCGACATCTCGTCCTTCATCTTCTCCACCGTGGCCAGGACACTAACATGTGCCTGATAAGTAAAGAACAGTACCTGCCAGGTCCAATGCCACGAAAGTGTTATCACAAGCTATAAAGTTTAAACTTTGGACATCTCATCATGATATACCACTTTCCCTTACCTGGGACTGCTCAGAAAATGCCCGCTGCAGAATAGACAGCGGCTCAACACCATCGCCGATCACCCGGTCATCCCTCCCCTTCTTCAGGGATCCCCCAAAGTCTGTCACTGCCTGCTGTACCAGACGATCCTCCTCTGGGACCGGATTAGACGCAGTGGCTGTCCTCTTGCCCTCTCTCCCGGGCTCGGCTGCATCTAATCCCGTCTTCCTTTTCCTCCCGGGAGAAGCCGCCTTCGGAACATGGGTGTTGGTAGACCCACTATGCCTCATACCCCCGGGCACCGATGCACCTCTACTTGTATTCCCTTGGGACAAGCCACCCCCTGCCAACAACGCCCCCATCATCATCCTGCTCTGCGCAGGCGGGGCAGAACCAACCGGTCTACTTGTTTTCTTCGTATTGGTCATCTTCACTGCAAGACCAAAATCAATGAACACAAGTTCTACTCTCATCAACTAATACTACAAGAGGGGAAGTACAAAAACTCACCTGGAACTCCGAAGCCGTACTTGGCCAACTTTTCAGGAGACAAGAGGTATGCAGCGCTCAACTTTCGGGCAGGTCGACTAAGCACCTTTCGCACCTCTTCCGCGCTATCCTCCGACAATGGAAGCCTCTCCCACTCACCCCCTGCAAAATCAAACAACACAAGACTACTATTAGTACAAGCATAACATCAAGTGTACATAGACCAATGCATCGGCTCAGCCAGACAACCTATTATGTGGAAATTCGTCGGCACTCTATACGTGGTCATCCTCTCACTCCGGCCGAATTCCCAGGCTCCACTCGCGAAAAGCCATTTTTTCTTCCATTCCTTATGAGCGTCTGGGTAGCCCACCTGTATTTGGCGAGTCGTACCATCAGTGAACTGTCTGTTTGTCAACTGCGAGCAGTACATCCACCCTCGCAAATTGGGGCTCGACTTAATCTCAAACAAGTTTGAGAATTGAGCCATACTCGGGGCATCATACCCCTCATCTCGGAACAATACATACAGCCCAATTAATGTTCTCCAACTATTGGGCGTCAGCTGAGCTGGTGCAATTCCTAACTTCCTCAACATATACTGGAAATAGGGGTGGAGAGGAAGCCTAAACCCATGGTGGAAACTCTTGGCAAAACACAAAATATGCCCCTTGAGGCTTTCCCCTTCTTGTTGTTTAATGAGCGACATATCGTTCAAGTTGTAGAGTCGTTCGGATACAACCCGATATCTCGCTAGGAAGGCCCTCCGGAGGTCGGAGAAGAAATCCATGGAGTTTGGCTGGAGGGTCCGGAACCAACCCCGAGCCGATCCCTTCAAGGTTGAAGGAAAGATTCGGCATTTCGTAGCTTCAGACGCCTGACGGGTTTTCATGGCGTACCTGAAGCTGTCAAAATGATCGTAGGGGTCTTTGGTCTCATCATACTGATCCATCTTGGGGGGCTTGGTGTTCCGAGAAACCTCAGCTTCCATGATCCTGCTGGTGTATGGGAGGGGAAGCTCATCCCCATGGTCGGTCCTGCCGAGGTACCCCCTAGAGACCTAAACCTGGCCGAGCCGATTGTGGACACTCCGAATTTGGTTTTGTACCAGAGTCCGGACCAAATTTTCCACATTGGGCGTGGTCGACTCAGCTGCAGTCTCCCCCGAGCGCTCGGTTCGGTCACCGAGTCTCTCGCTTACCGGCTGACAAGTGATCCTCTCGCTCACCGGACGTCGGTCGGACATAACCATGTTTTCCCCCAGTCATTCCGCCGCAGATCGTCTCCCCGAATGAGTTTCCGATGTGGAAGGGCCTTGACTGGTGGCAGAGCCGAGTCTGCTTCTGACTGGGATCCTGGGTTCAGTCGAACCAGTTGGGTTGACATCCCCCAACCTGGATCGGATTGGAGGTCGTTGATCCGTGACCGGTTCGGCGTGGTTTCCCCAAGCCCTTGAGAGAGTATTTCTTGAAGGCCGCTTGCTTCTGCTGGAGGAGGCGATAGGCTTTTAAGAACCGGGCCGATTCGGCCCGGGGCATGTCCTCAAAGCCTGGGAAGGTGCAATCCGCGTCTTGCCGAGCCGACCGGTTGTCCACATCGGCTGGAGTGCTCTGCCGAGAAGGAGATGGTGAAAAAACCTCCTGCTCAGTTCGGGTCTGACGCGATCGAAGACCCGATCTCCCGCTGTTCTCAAGTTGAGCGCGGTAACGCGTGAGCTCTTCAGCCAGTTCGGCCTGTTTGGCGAGCAGCTCATTATTCTGCTTAAGAAGCGCATTTTCAGCGGCCAAATGCCGTTGACTCTCCCTAAGGAGTTTGTAAGCAGCCTTGGTCTTCGAAGGACCTTTGGACTTTGCTGCTTTGGAAGGTTGTGCTCTTTTGGCCTTCTCAAGTGTCTCAGGTTGATGTTGTTCATCATTCTGGGACGCTCCTGAGGAAGAGCTGTTGTCATGAAAGATTATAGTCATGATGACTTGTTTGAAGGAAAAGCTTAGCACTTGTGGTAAAGAACACGATGGCTTAAAACGAGCTTCCCACAGATGGCGCCAATCTGTTAATGCAAATTCCCGTAAGGTAGATGCAACAACTTAGAACAAGTGACCTGGCTGATCAGAAGCTTTGCCGGATGATGATGTGGATGTTGACTGGGATCTTCCTGCAAATAAACACAAGATCAAAGGAGATGGACCGGTGTGGTACCAGCCAAACACGCTCCGATGATGAAGTCAGTGATGTGGGTTTGGTGGTGTTTGAATGAAAGTTGGGAAGAATAAACGATGAACTTGGGAGAATGGGAAGAACAAGGCAAATGTTCTGGGTTTTCTCAGAAGGTTCAAGTGTGCTTTTGGTAAGCCTTTTTTAGTTGAAATTTTTGCGATGGATCCATGGCTTTGTACATATAAGTTGGTTTATATAGGAAAAGGAAGGTGTGATGAGTAAGTTACCTGCATGTGGATGATTGGTTGACAGAGATCCACGCATTCGGTCATGATTAGCAGCATGCACAGCTACTCACCTCCTCAGCATTGAATGCTCCATTTAATGCAAGGATGGAAGGTTCAGGTGAACTCCCCCAATAGTCATGGATGTAGGCTGGAATATCTAATCTATCAGAGGATCATGTCAGGTGCATTTAAGTATGGCGGTTCGTCCCAACGTGATCTTACTTGGAGTGGCGGCGCGATGCTGAGCCGATCTGAACGTATATTTCCATGCGTAAACATGAAGTTATGTGTGTGATCGGATCGGTTGTGGATATCCAGGCCGAGCCGATCCGGTATGCAGTTGTCTTCTCAAGTCGTAGCCGGCTATGGCTAGAATTTGGAGAAGATGTTCGCCTTTGGGGAGAGCCGAGATGAGCCTAAGCCGAGCCGAACCGGGATGACTTTTAGGGAAGACGAATATTCGAACATTCGGAGATCCCCAGATCGAATCTGATCCGATCCGGCGGAGAAGATGCCAAGCTGTGTGATGACGCGGAAGTCCAAGCGTGACCGTTTTGAAAGTCAACTCCAAAGTTGGATCTGACCAGCCACATGTCCAGCGACGATTGGCTGTTTGGATCGGTGTGAGTTTTCCCACAAACAATAATAATGATCTAATTTTTTTAATATAGTTTCAGTGCCTAATAAAGATTAAGAAATCAAAAAAGATTAAGGGAGGTGTATTCAATTAGAATTTTAAATGACTTTGGTGGAATTAAAAAGTCTTGTGGTATTCAATCAAAATTTTTAAAAACTTTATAAAAATCTGGTGGTATTCAATCAAGACTTTTAAAAAGTTTATGATATTCAATTAACACTTTTAGAGAGTTTATAAAAGTGACATGGTATTCAAAAAGTCATTGACTTTATTAAATGATAGACTTTAAAAGACTTTTATGGACTTTGTAGTGTAAATTATGTTATATCAAAGTCAATAATTCTCAAGCATTCACTCTGTAGATTTATAAGGATTTCAAATATTAAAAAGCTATAAAAAAAAGTGATATTTATTTTTTTTGTAAAGAGTGATATTAAACTCTCTAATCTTATTTCTTCATGCACCTCTTAATTTATTTATTTTTTTCTAATTACTATATTCTCTTATATTAATATTCTTTTTCTTTTATATTAATTAACTCTTCATCATGAGTTGGAACTAACAACTTGCGACAATGCAATGTAACAATAAGATATTCAAACCAACCACTTCATAGTAAGTATTCAACAAAATCACAAAATTATATATTCATAATTTGAGAAATAATGTTACTACCACATCATATAATGTTCTCAACCTGTCAATTCAATTAGACAAATTCTAACAACTCATTAAAACACAATATTTAATAGTCTAATAACATAAAAACATCAAATTCAGAACACTTATAATAAATTATATTAGAGAAATGAGAATCGTCCAAAGTATATTTAGGCAATGAACAATTCTGCCGTCTAAACATATTTTGGACAACAAACAATATGTTTGTCGCTCAAAGTCTTGGGCGTTAAAATCTCTTCAGGAGACAAACTAAATTGGTCACCCAAGTATCTTTGGGCAACATAATTTACTTGTTCGTCGCCAAAGTCTTGAACGTTATGGCTCGGGCGACCAAACTGTCTCTAAAGTAAATAATTTTTAAAAACTCTACAAAAATTCATTAAAATCCTAATCGAATACAATCGAAGAACAAACCAGCCGATCCATCCCACGCCATCAAACCATCGATCTAGTAAATCAATTTCACAAAACTAAAGAAAAACCGGTAGATCAATCCAGGCCACCTTGGTACAGTAGAGAGAAGGAGATTGAGAGATCAATCCCAACCCGGTATATCAGTCCCAAGCCACCTCATCCAGCCACTCTCTCTCTCTCGTCGCATCTCCCTCTGTCTCAATCGCCGTCGTAGATAACCAAGAAATGTTGCGGTTACGAGCATTCCGGCCGACGAATGAGAAGATCGTCAAGATTCAATTGCATCCCACGCATCCATGGCTGGTCACCGCCGACGCCTCCGACCACGTCTCCGTTTGGAATTGGGAGCATCGCCAGGTACCTCTCTCTTTCTCTCTCTCTTCCTCTTTCTCCAGCTTTTCATTTTGTTCGCTTGCCTGTTCGGTGTTCAACTCTGCTGGATTTTCTCAGGTGATCTACGAGCTCAAAGCTGGTGGCGTTGATCAGAGGCGTTTGGTCGGCGCGAAGTTGGAGAAGCTAGCCGAGGGGGAATCAGGTACTGAATCATCAAATTCAGTTCAATTTTGGCGCTGGTTATAAATTTCTAATACCTAATTATAGAAATCTAAGTTGCAGAGTACCTAAAAAAAGCTTTTGCAGAAACATTTTTCAAATTCTTGCGTCTTCTAACTAAACTTACATCTGAACATTTTGCTTGAAAATCAATGCACAGCACTTCAAGTGACCTTGGATGTTGCCGTCTTTTAATTATTTTGTTTGGTATCTTTAGCGGGAATTTTGACCGCATATATTGATATTTGAACAACAGGATAGCTAGTGTGACTCAGTAATTATTTAAGATTTCCAGACTTACACCGGTAAACCAAAGAATTCCAGCACATGTTATTCGTTTTTAAATAAATTTTGTGTGTAATTCATCTTCTTAACTGTGGTTTTTGTATGTGGTTGATAGAGCCTAAAGGGAAACCCACAGAGGCCATGCGTGGAGGGAGGTAATAGACCACTGCAACTGCATTGTTTTTTGTTTTTATTCTTTATTGAAACCTAAACGCACACTGAGGGCATATGGTTCTTGAAGTGTTAAGCAAGTAAACTTCTATGACGATGATGTGCGCTTTTGGCAACTTTGGCGCAATCGCTCTGCAGCTGCTGAGGCTCCATCAGGAGTCAATCATGGTGCATCAGCTTTTAGTTCTCCTGCTCCATCAACTAAAGGAAGACATTTTCTTGTCATTTGTTGTGAAAACAAAGCCATATTTTTGGACTTGGTGACAATGCGTGGCCGAGATGTACCAAAATACGACCTTGACAACAAATCGCTTCTCTGGCAAGTCTAAGTTTTTCTAATTATATTTGTTAATTCACTGAAAGAAGTAGCATTTGTAATTCCTCAAAGTTGATTTTGTCTTCATGCAAATGACATACATGGTGCTATCTGTTTCTTTCTTTCCCTCCTCTGGCTGTTGTAGTATGGAATTCCTTTCTAGAAGTGCTGTTGATGATGTTCCTCTTGTTGCTTTTGGCGGATCAGATGGTGTTATTAGAGTACTTTCAATGATGACATGGAAGGTTTGCATTTTTCCAAATTGTCTATCATGTTAAATATGAATATGAATGTCCATTGCTTTGCGTGATATATGCGTTTCCTGCAGCTTGTAAGAAGATACACAGGAGGTCATAAGGGATCCATATCTTGTTTGATGTCATTTGTGGCTTCTTCCGGTGAGGTAGATTTTTAGTTCTTAAAGATGAATTCAAGTTGCCTTCTTATATGTGTTTGTGATAGCTTTGTTTTGAACCTTTTTCCTTTTTGAATCTTATTCTGAATGTTCAAGTACCATAGTGGGGTAGATGTATGATATTGATATTACCTCTGAAGCTTCATAAAATGTTATTATCTCTTTGTTCTTCTTGCTCATTTTGATAGCCGCTTTGTGGAAGTAATTCTTCATTCAATCAGCAGCATGAGCTGAAAAGTGTGGGAATTGGGATGCTGGGAATGTGCAGATACGAATGCTCATGTGTTATAGATATAAGTACTATATATATGTGTGTGTGTGTGTGTGTGTGTGCATGAACACATGCTTTTAAGTGCTTCTATCTTCTGTTACATTCTCTTTTTGTTATATTTAAACTTGATTGCAGGCACTACTAGTTTCGGGGGCTAGTGATGGCTTGCTAGTAGTTTGGAGTGCAGATCATGGTCAAGATTCGCGAGAACTCGTACCCAAGCTAACTTTAAAGGCAAATATCTCTTTTTTATCACTTATTTCCCTAATTTTTGTCTGTCCACAATTAGAATAGATTACCGATCAATTAATTTATTCCATATTATTCTTTCTAAGTTATATGCGGTTCTCAAATCTAGCCTGATGGGTGTCGTCATTATATTAAAATTTATATAAGTCCAATGTGACACCATGTTGGGTCTGAAACAGATCTAAGATGTCCAATATTGTGATTTTGAGACAATGTAACACCTTACCAGTGCCTAATGTTGTCCATCAGAGGAAACAAAGTGACTTGAAGAAATTGGATTTTGATGATTTCTTTGTTTTATTGAATTAAACTTTTAGCTTCTCTATGGGCATTTTAAATATATTCCTTTTCGCGTATTTCTTCTTCATTGGGGGAGGGGGGAGTTTTGAGTTGATTGTAATATGTTTTTATGGGTGAGGAAGGAAGATGCTAACCTGGATTTGATGTCCTTCTCGCGATCCTACTTGTATTTTTCTTCCATTTTATTAATAAAGTATGTGTTTCTTATTAAAAAAAAAAAAAACCTTTGTTATATTGAAGATCCATGAATTGACATATTTTTTTAGAGTTACTCTTTTTCAACTCTTTCATTTGTGTATGCATGAATGGTCGGAGCTTTATGCATGCACTTTTGTTTGATCATATATAAATGCAGTATAAATTCTCTTTCACTGAATTTGTAGAACTAATGGAGATTTGATTATATACAATTATTTTATGATACTTATAGGCACATGATGGTGGGGTTGTGGCTGTCGAGCTTTCTAGAGTGATTGGAGGTGCTCCACAGCTTATCTCAATTGGTGCAGATAAGACATTAGCTATATGGGACACAATTTCTTTTAAGGTGTTCTAATATTTAAGAAAAGACTCAAAATTTATTTGAAAAGCATTTCTCCTAACTGAATTGCTGTTGATGACTAGCATTTTCCTTCTTTTTAATTATATATTTTGTCTGCTTTTCTCTTTCAGGAGTTGCGGCGTATTAAACCTGTTCCAAAACTGGCTTGCCACAGTGTGGCATCGTGGTGCCATCCTCGTGCTCCAAACCTTGATATATTGACTTGTGTCAAAGATTCCAATATATGGTATGCATAAAATTTTCTTTCTAGTCGTATGCATTACAAATTTCCAGCGGTTCATTTTTCTTTTTAGCTCTACAAGAGTAGATTTATGATGCTGACCAAGAAAAGTTAGATACATATTGGTTATGAGAACTGTGATAAAAATAATTTTTTTTTTTTAGTTCTTTATGAAGGATATAAACGAGAATTGTTTGGAAATTTTCTTAGGGCTATCGAACACCCAACTTACTCTGCTCTCACAAGGCCGCTGTGTGAACTTTCCTCACTAATCCCTCCACAAGTAATCGCACCCAACAAGAAAATTAGGGTAAGTCACTCTTTATTTTATTTTATTTTTTTATGTTTAACTTTAAATAATTTCATAGCAGACGTTTAAATCCAGGTTTTCATCTTTTAAAATAGGAAAACCTCAGTCCATTGTTTGATGACCTATGGACTTGTCTAATGTCAAGAAATGCAAATGTTTCCCATTATTGTATGGAAATATTTTGGTGGGCTTTTGCAAATGCTTTTCCTATTATCTTACATACCATTTTTTGTTTGGTTGGTCTGACATTTAGTTGCTGCCTAAGAAACTTCAGGGCATGGATGGTAAATATAGTTGTAAACTTCATTAAGTGAGAATCTTGTATAGGATGCTGATGCAGTAAGTGAAAGGCACCTTAGAATTAACAAACTAAATAAAGGATAAATGGAGACTCTTGAGTGACTTAGAAAGCTCTTGGGTAAACCATACTCCATCTTGACCATGCTATATGAGATTGTGGGTCTCTACAATTCAATTTACTATTATTGCACTGCAAATAGACATATAGCATGTGTTCAATATGACCCAGATTATTACTTGTGAATCATTCAAGAGTGGCGATGCTTCTATCTGACGCATTTTGGGACATTGCCAAGGAACTCCAGAGTTCTTGTCTTGGAAAACATCGTTGCTTCTATTGTTCAATCTATGTGGTAAATTATATAATTTGTTTTAGGAGCAAGTCCTGTTTTCATTGTGGTTTTTGTGTAATAACTCCATTGGGAGCCTAAAAGAAGCACATGGATTTTTGTTGTGTGTGAGACCCGCTTCAAAGTAAGATTAAGTTCCTCAATTATTAAATTAGAACTTAGAAAGCTGGAAATTAAAAAGAGAGCTTTGAACCACTTGCCTTGTACTGGAAAGAAGAACATTAAATTGCAATGCAAGTAATGCACCATTTTTACAACCCTTTTAAAATAGTTCTGGCTTCATAAAATTGTCAAAGTCTGTTTTCAATATTCAGTGCTAAAATTTTGTCAAGTTACTTTCATAAATCAATTTCGCTCATAAGTTGTATTGCAGGTATACTGTATGGTTGCACATCCTTTACAGCCTCACCTGGTAGCTGTTGGAACCAATGTTGGTGTCATTATTAGTGAATTTGATGCAAGATCTCTTCCAGCTGTAGCTCCGCTACCAACACCATCAGGAAGTAAAGAGCATAATGCTGTCTATGTAATTGAAAGGGAACTTAAGCTACTAAACTTTCAGTTATCCCAGACAGCAAATCCATCTCTGGGAAATAATGCTTCTTTGTCGGAAACAGGAAGGCTTAGGGGAGACTCCATTGAAACGTTACATGTCAAACAGATTAAGAAGCACATTAGTACTCCTGTTCCACATGATTCCTATTCAGTCCTTTCCGTAAGCAGTTCGGGAAAGTAAGTTGCATCAGGCACTGTAATTGCGGTTTTGAACTACATTTGTTTTCAAGCTTTGTAGGGGCATTGTTAGATGATAGCATTAGTGTTAAATTCAATTAGGTATTCATTCATCTTGGGTTTATGCCTATGTAATGCATATCAATCAGCCTTTTTATTGAACATTCATAGCCGCAACCAATCGGTGCATCTTGTTTATTATGCCTATCTTCAACTTATCATGCTTTTGGTCTATTGTTAATTGGAGCTTCAGTACTGATAATGGTAATGATTATTTCTACATATTGCAGGTATCTTGGAATTGTGTGGCCGGATATCCCTTACTTCTCTATCTATAAGGTTAGTGATTGGTCTATTGTTGATTCAGGCAGTGCACGACTTCTGGCTTGGGATACATGCCGTGACAGATTTGCTATTCTGGAATCTACATTACCTCCTCGAATTGCTGTAGTTCATAAGGGGGGTTCATCGAGAAAAGCAAAAGAAGCTGCTGCAGCTGCAGCACAAGCTGCTGCAACAGCTGCTTCTGCTGCATCTGCAGCCAATGTACAAGTTCGCATCTTGCTGGATGATGGCACATCAAATATTTTAATGAGATCTATAGGTGGTCGCAGTGACCCGGTATTTATTCTGTTCTGATCGGTCTATCATTATAGTCATTTTAGTTATGACTTTTCTTTATGTATTTTAAATGCAACTAACTGTGCCATCCACCATTTTACTCTTCCAGCTTGTAACATATTTCTGATTCTATCCATGATTCTATTAGATTCTGTGTAACATGCATCATTGATGGACTTGTCCATTGAAGTTTTGGTGTAGAATGTGTAGTAATGCTTGCATGTTAGGGTTCCTTCTAACTCAAAATTATATCTTCTAGGTCATTGGCTTGCATGGAGGGGCACTTCTTGGTGTTTCATATCGAACATCTCGGAGAATCAGCCCTGTTGCTGCAACAGCTATTTCAACAATTCAGTCTATGCCCCTGTCTGGATTCGGAAGTGCTGGTCTTTCTTCTTTTTCCACTTTTGATGATGGATTTTCTTCTCATAAATCTCCAGCTGAGGCTGCACCTCAAAACTTTCAGCTATACAGGTATGGATGTTTTCTTTTTTCCCTTTTTCTTTCTTGTATTGTTGGCCATACAGGTAAAGATTATTGTGTGTGTTTCTCTAGTGAATTTGCATGTTATTCCCAATGGCCGATGCTCGCCAAAAGAATTTGCATGTTATTTGTTTCATTTAAGCTACTAGGATATCATATTTCTTCATTCATTTATGGTTTATGCTAATGTAGATTTATTAGATATAGCTTTCACTTGTTGTGGTTTAGATAAGGTGAGTCAAGCTTTTGCCAACCTTACCCAATTAACTCCCGCGGTGTGTTTGATGGTTATAAAAATTTCTCACCACTCCTTAATTGAGGATTCTTGGACTTCTGCTTTCCAATAGTGCTTGCAGATAATGCTATTTTTCAGAGATTTATAAAGTTTTTAGGTTACTTGACTGCAAACTTGTCTTTCCTTCACCCTCCTGCCCATGTCAGAATAAAAGTGTTTCATGTTGATTGCTAAAGGGTGCTTAGGGCTGCATGTTTCATTAAATGTTTTTTTGAAAAGGTATATGAATATAAGATCTTGATAAGCGTTCTGTTTAATCTTGAGCAATTCTCAAATATGCAGTTGGGAAACTTTTCAACCTGTCGGCGGTCTACTTCCCCAGCCAGAATGGACAGCATGGGATCAAATTGTTGAGCATTGTGCTTTTGCATATCAAAAATACATTGTCATATCTTCTTTGCGCCCACAATACAGATACCTGGGTGATGTTGCAATTCCTTATGCCACCGGTGCTGTTTGGCATCGGCGACAGTTGTTTGTGGTTACCCCTACAACTATTGAGTAAGATACAGTAACTGTCCTACAACTTCGGTCTTTACATTTATAACAGGAATTTGGAGATAGATGAGAATGGGTTTTTTTTTTTTTGGGAAAAAGATAAGTTATTAGATTTATTGTCAAAAAAGGAATATTTAAAGTTATACACACAAGTTAATAGAAGATCTGGATTTCTAGTAACTTGACTTTTTAAAAGCTTCTAAAACTACATGTGGACCCACTCAACAAACTCAAAATTGCCAAAATTGAAAACAATGCACAAAAAAGTTGATTCAATTCATGCATCATAGCCCTTGGTTGGAGAAAACTCAAACTCAGGTTTCAGAATGTTGAGGCATAACTGTATATGAATTCAGGAAATTGGAACCTGAGTTAACTTTGCTTTTGGAAGTAACAAGACCATCATATGTATGTGAGTTATATGCCAAGTGTCAAGAAAGTTGTTGTCTTTCAACTCTATCTGCCTTGTCATGCATTATTTGGACTCCTTTGCTTTAGCAGATAAGAGCGAAGAATATGAATAGTAAATTGAATTGATACTAGGGCATTTGAAAATGTTGTAACACATAAGCTGTGCCTTTTTGTTATGCTGCATTTTCCAGATGTGTTTTTGTGGATGCTGGAGTTGCGCCTATTGATATTGAAACCAAAAAGAGGAAAGAGGAGATGAAGCTGAAGGAGGCACAACAAAGAGCCATTGCTGAGCATGGTGATTTAGCACTAATTGCAGTTGATGGTCTCCAATCTGCTACACAAGAAAGGATAGCATTGAGGCCCCCAATGCTACAGGTAAAAGAGTTGCATTTTTTCAGTTTAATTCGAAGTTGGTGCCTTCAGTGAAAGCATCTGATATTTGCGTCAAGTTTTTTCTGGAAATTTCTATATGTCAATTTGGCTTAATTTTTATGGAATTGGGCATATGACTCATACAATAAAAGTTGGTTAAAATGGGAATATTCTGTCCCTTGGTTCTAAGAAATGAATTACTTATGGTATATTAAGCTACTTAAGAAAATTCCAGTGAACAATTTTTTATTGGCAACAAAATGACGTTTTTTAATTGACCATTTAAGTTTTGGTGTTCGATTTTTTACTCTTTAATCCATATTGTATTCTTCATCTTTTATAAAATTTGCATCTTCAAAAATTCTGGTGTCATTTTTTATCTACTTTTTAAGTTTTTATGAGCAACTTGACATAGGATTTTAATAGCTTAAAAGTTGCAGCCAAACTATGATTGTTATTATTTATTCAAAATCGCATCGCTCTTTTGATTAAGATGCCATAATTTCTCCTTTTAACAATATTTTTTTTTTTTTCGTTTTAGGTCGTGCGATTAGCCTCATTTCAGCATGCTCCATCTGTGCCCCCTTTCTTAACATTGTCGAAACAATCTAGAGTTGATGGGGACGATTCAGGGATGCCAAGAGAGACAGAAGAAAGAAAAATTAATGAGGTAGCTGTTGGTGGTGGAGGGGTCTCGGTGGCAGTTACTCGTTTTCCAACAGAGCAGAAACGACCTGTGGGACCTCTGCTTGTGGTGGGTGTCAGAGATGGTGTTCTTTGGCTAATTGATAGGTAACGGGTCCCCCTTTCAAGAATCAAGCTGTTAATGCTTATATGCTGTTAATTAATGATGTTCATAAAACACATACATTGTATGAGCTCTCTTTCTGATAAGTATACGAATGTGAACATAAGCAATTTCCTTTCTTTTGTTCTGTTTTGTCGTCATAGACATATACAAAGTACCAGCAAACTAGAACTCCTAGAATAGTAACTTTTTATGTTACTTCATAGATTTGTGACTCTTGTCATTAAGTTGGATGGGGTTTATTAGGATTCCCAATGAAGTCTTAAATAGGAAAGTAAAAAAGATATAAATACCCCTCTAGTTAATAAATTATCTGCAAAACTTGTTCAGTTGGCTTGCCCTGTTTCTCTATTCTCATTCCTCAAGGCTACGTAGAAGTCCCTAACAATTTTTTTATTTGACTAGCTACTGCAACTAATTCTATATAAAAGGATGTCCAGGTATTACTTTCATATCAATTGGAAAAATGTCCTTGTATAACTTCTCAAAATCTTCCTGGCAGATACATGACTGCTCATGCCTTATCCCTCAGCCATCCCGGGATCCGTTGCCGGTGTCTTGCTGCTTATGGAGATGCTATTAGTGCTGTGAAATGGTATCAATCTTTCTCTCTACAGTTTTATACAAATTTAACAATGATTTTTTATGTTACATGTTAATCTCTTATGCAGGGCAAGTAGGCTTGGCAGAGAACATCATGATGACTTAGCACAATTTTTGCTAGGCATGGGTTATGCTACTGAGGCGCTTCATTTGCCTGGAATATCTAAGAGGTATGCCCTGTAAAAATTCATCCCCTTGTGTGTTCGATATCACAGTGCATACTGTTGCTCATTTTTGTTTTGTTTATTATTTTCATTTTGAGGGGCTTCTTTTCTTTTTTGTCAAGTATATAACAAGTATTAACCTATACATGTGATGATACCTGTATGTGTTTACGGGTTTATATGGTTATTTCAATTTTTGGTTGATGTGTCTGTCTGACAGACTGGCACTTCATTTCTGTGTTGATCCTTCTGTTATTATAGTTTTAGCAAAAGGCTTTTCAACTCCAAGGTTAATGTGTTCCGAATTGTAACATGCAAGCACATCCATTCCATCTCATTTTGAACCATATATTTGCTATCCATATTTTGTAGGTTGGAGTTTGATTTGGCCATGCAGAGCAATGATTTGAAAAGAGCTCTTCAGTGCCTTCTTACAATGAGCAACAGCAGGGACTTAGGGCAAGATAATAAAGGATTTGATTTGAAAGACATTCTAAATATAACAACTACGAAAGAAAATATATTGGAAGCTGTCCAAGGAATAGTGAAATTTGTAAAGGAGTTTCTGGATCTTATTGATGCTGCAGATGCTACTGGACAGGCTGAAATTGCTCGGGAAGCTCTTAAGAGGTTGGGTGCTGCAGCTTCTGTAAAAGGAGCTTTACAGGGTCATGAATTAAGAGGACAAGCTCTGCGCCTAGCCAATCATGGAGAGTTGACACGGCTTAGTGTATGCTGTCCACATCTAAACTTACTTTTCTTGCATACTAGTTCTGATATGTTTGGCTTACACTACGATAACTAAACATTGTATGCAACATATGATCTGTCGTTGTCCCTCTATTCATAATTGTAACTATGATAATGTCTCTTCTTGCATGCTTTACTTTCTCTGAGCAGTTTGAACTGTTTGATTTAGGTTTGCTAAAATTTTCGATATTTTTGTTTGATTTTTTTCTTAAATAAATTTTGCTGCTCTTGCATACTGCCCTTGACTCCTGGATTGTTCCTTTGGTGAATGTCATTGGTCTACTCTTGTCTTTGCTGTTTTCCAGATTACTTTTATCAGGGATTTTCTTTCTATTTTCATATCATACTTTCTAAAAACAGTTGTATGCTATGCAGAATCTGGTGAACAATTTAATATCAGTTGGCTCCGGGCGTGAAGCAGCATTTTCAGCTGCAGTTTTGGGAGACAATGCTCTCATGGAGAAGGCTTGGCAGGAAACTGGAATGCTTGCTGAGGCTGTGCTTCATGCTCATGTCTGACATTCTCTATATTGCTTGTACATGTACTTCTGAGTTTATTACTTCGACCTGACCTCCTCACGGTTATTTGCAGGCTCATGGGCGACCAACATTGAAGAACTTGGTTCAGGCTTGGAATAAAATGCTACAAAAGGAGGTTGAGCACACACCAACAACAAAAATGGATGCTGCTGCTGCATTTTTGGCTTCTCTGGATGAACCGAAGCTTACAAGTTTAGCAGATGCTACCAAGAAACCACCAATTGAAATTCTTCCTCCAGGGATGCCGTCTCTTTCAGCTCCTCCTCTTTCTGTTCAAAAGAAACCAGGTCCAGGGGGAGCTCAGAATTCACAGCAGCAACCAGGTAAGCCATTGCTGTTAGAAGCACCTCCTACTACCACACCAACCCCTTCAGGTGCGCCACAACAATCCGAATCTGATGAACCCGCATCAGGTGATAAACCTGCTGATTCATCATCAGAGAGTAACCCAGCTAATCCGGCTCCGGTTGCTCCAGGAGAAAGTGCCCCAGAAACTTCTACGAGTAATATGGCACCATCAGATGCCTCGCCCCAAGTGCCACAATCAGAGGTCCCATCCCAGATGCCACTATCAGAAGCCCAACCTCAGATGCCACAATCAGAGGCCCCATCCCAAGCGCCCCAATCAGAGTCCCCATCCCAAGCGCCCCAATCAGAAGTCCCATCCCAAGCGCCACATTCAGAAGTCCCATCCCAAGCGCCACAATCAGAGGCTCCATCTCAAGTGCCACAATCAGAGGTTCCAACTCAGACGCCATCATCAGAAGCCCAACCCCAGGTGCCAGCGATTAAGGAAACCAATGCTCGGACAATAATTTCAACAAGTGACCTGCTTAAAATGTATCCCTGACAACCTTGATCCAGAAACCTATTGTGTCTGTCTCAGGCCAATGGCAGAAATTCTAGTGATTCATCCAGTAGAAGTCTATGGGATTTTTCATATAACGGAACCTTGGTGGTCTCTTGCCCCGTGCATTGACGGGCAAAGGGTGTTTTATTATTTTGTATTTTGTAATGTCTTTATATCTTGTAAGCTTTGGTTTTTTGTCTATTTTGTCTCTATTCTCTGTATTAATTTCGGTATTGTTCATTTGTTTCTTCTTAATGTTGATTTCAGCTGATTTGTACCGATGAGGGAGGCTTTAGTAGTCGAATGGCATTGCGGCATTGCATTCAGCGGCTTTATTCATTTAAATTTATGCACGCATTATTCATTTTACAACTATTTCTATCACTACCTTATGAGATGAGAAAAACTTTAATATACACCAACATTTTTTGACGTGTAAGGGAGGGGTATGTACATCTGTTTCATGCAAGATTTTTTCTATAAGACGTCCCTTGGAAAACAAAAAAACACCAAGAACAAAAACAAAGCAGAAAGCCAAAGAAGAAAACAACAAAGGAAGAGAATGAACTCCAAATGTCGCCTGTAGAATTAACACTCCAGGTGTAAAGGTCTTGTTTGGTCCTATGTTGAAAGCTCCTAAACACATTTTTATTAATTTCTTCAGTTCTCCGTGACATCAAGTTTATGGTTATTAGGTGCAGCTTATGCGTGAGGGAGTGTTAATGCATGTTGAGTTAGCTTTTGAGTAAATTACCAAATAGAATAGTCTGTTTCCCTGTAAAATTTATAGTATTTTAGCTCTTGAAATAAACAATTGTTCCATTGTTAGGTTCACTTCCTACCAATCTTAACTTGATTGGAGCAGCAATAAGTAATAGTGCACATTGTTCCAAGCAAATTATCAAATAGAAGTGTCTATTCTTGTTTAAATTTGATGCTTCTAGTGGTATGGTTTTTAATATGAATATTTGTACACGAGGCAGCCAGCTAGTTCTTAATTAATCGCAGAATGTCGTATATGTGATTAACAGAAACTAATGATTTCCAAGCAGTAGTTAATTGTGAGGACAACTGCGCAGCTGATAGTTTCATCCAACTACGGCAAGCAAGCTTTGCCTGACTGCAGGAATTGAACAGAGCAAAGAGCCAAATATACCATTCAGAGCATAAGCAATGGCACAAAATGGGAGAGCCTCAGGTTCCTTGGCTGACAATGCTGCTGTTCCCAATCCATGAGCACTGGAACAACCAAAAACCAAACAAAGCATAAGTGCATAATAGTCAGTTCATCGAATTATAGTTTTCTAAATTGATTATGAGTGAGTAATGCTCTGAAATCTAGTCACTAGCACGCCTGTCTGAGTGGAGAGTGAAACTAAGGAAAAGCCAAGTATCAATAACTTAAATCACAGCATAAAAGAATTTTGTATCCCAGAGGTAAAATCTTCATTATTTAACATCATTTAAGAACTGGCAACAAAATTTTCCTGCATTTTATTTATATGGTTTAATCAATTTCTTTAATTTTTTATAGTTTGACCATTTCATGCAGATGGTTCAGCAGTGATGCATACCTAGATGCAGTAGCTATTCCTCGAGCAATAGGATCACGGAACTGTAGTTTATCAAGTGTTGCTTGCACAAAATTAGCTCCAACCAGACCAGTTACTACAACGACGGCAGCTGTGAGAGATGCATTGGTACCTACAACATATGCAAAGTACAAATATATATTTAAAAGACGAAAGTTAAGTTTAAACATGTATGCAATAATGTGTTTGGAGCATTATATAATTCTAGCAGTTTGCAAGAGAAATAAATTAGGCAAGCAATAAATAGGAATAGTCTACACTTTATTAGTTTAATATTTTAGAAATTCATGTCAAACTTAGCACATGATTATCAGGTCAGAGATTTTCTTGTTTGCAAATGAAAAGTATGAGCTAATACCTTCAAACAAAGACACAATGCTGAGTGCTAATGCCACAGTTATACATCGTGGTAGAATTGAGACAGTCAAACTTGGTTCTAACCCAACAAGACGTCCAACAAGAGCAGTTGAATATAACGAGAATATGGTTGACAGGATGACAGATGTGAAAATCTCAGCTGCATGCCTCTTGACAAGCTGAAAAATTGTATAGCAGCAATAATCTTCTTCAAAAATTTGTAATATAGATTTAGAACATGTTCAAAATGCTAAGTTGGTTTTAATACCAACTAGAAGTTGGGGGCAAATTAAGAATGCACACAGTTAAATCAGTTTCACAGTGAACTGGAGTATGGCTGTAGGAATAGAAGGCAAACCCAAAATTTGAGCACCAATATATAAGAAATTAACCTGTCCCAAGGCATTTTGCAATCATCTGTTTTTTTTTTTCTTGCCTGTAGGGCCTCAATCTATTCTCAACCTAGGATATATTTCGGATTACCAAGTACAAAGAAAGATGATCATGAAATATTCTAATTATATAATGAAAGGGTTATCCTAGTTAATAATGCATTGAAGAGTGGTACTGTCCCAAGCATATTTACTCCACTAGTTGATGAATACAATGTTCGTAAGAAACAAATTTCTAATGGATTATCCATAAAACTCGGTCCAGCTACTCAATAACACTTTTTAACTCACCCAGCAAAATAAAATAACTATAAATAATACAAAATAGGAAACCCGTGGCAACTTGAATGTTATTTACCTTCCTCTGTTTGAACATTGAGAAGGCAAATGAGAGGATAACTGACCCCAAGAATCCCATCAGAATATCACCAGCTCCAGGATTAGATGAAACCTTCGTAAGGTATGATTCTGTGCATATCAAGAAGAAGAATGATCATTTCTATGTACTAAAGTTACAAAGGGTCCATTTGGATGGAAGGATTTAAAATGAGGAAACTTGGATTTGAGTTTTTGTGTTAATAAATCCACATATAAAATCGATTATTTAAGAAATAGGAGGGATTTGAAATAACTCTTCTCTTGAGTATTTGAAATCCCTTCTTTTTTTAAATAATCAAATATATATGTGGACTTTATTAACATGAAAAAATTAATATTTTAAAAGGAATAAAAACTCAAATTCTTATCCCTCATATTAAATCCTTCCATCCAAATGGAGAGAGAGTAGCAGACATAAGTTTTCACTTGTCATGTAAAAACCACAATTGGTATGCCATTTTACCTTTCAAACCAACGAAGAGAGGATACTTTGTCAACAATGACTTAGAAACCTCAAACCAAATGATGCTAAACCATATGAGAATCCTTAGACACAATCATAAAAACATCACAGACCATTGTGTATTTTCCCACATTCAAATGTTCTTTGCAATCATCTGTCCTTGTAATACCCTTGAAGAAATTAACACCAAAGTCATTGCTTTTTTATTCATCCTAATAGATTAGCCCCACAGTTTTATGACATCGTAAGTGCTTCTATAAATTTTGGGACATGGAAGTTCTTTTATTTTTATAATCCAAGTATATATAATGTCTCTTCTTCAACCTTGCCATTTATTTCTAAATCCTTTAGCTAATTGCATTTTAATGGAAAAGAATTTAGAGTTCCAACTCCCAAGTAGTACCTGTCAGGAAGAGCTGTACAAGTTTTCTATCTGTTATTAAAGCTATACGAAGCTAGCTATAGGCTCTCCGTATATTAAATGAAATTATAGACTAGTTGAAAGAAAAATAAAGAAATAAACAAGAGCTTTGCTCATCCATAATCTATTAATTTTATGTGCAACTCACAAAGTCCTCTTAATGACTTTCTTTCTTTTATTAGTCAAAGGAAGATGTATGTACCAAGCTCCTTATGGATGTGTTCATAAATCTTGTGAACTTTCTTGTGTTATGAATCATCCAACTCAGTATCCTCATTCAATTTAAGACTGTTTATGAGAATAGTCATTGAACTTTCTTGGAATGATATGAAAATCTAACATGAGGTAACAATGAAAAGTGATATGAGAGTTATATATTTTTCTTTTATGCTTAAGATAGACAGATAAGGAGAAAGAACAAATCTGCTAAGGCTGGGGAGGTGTAGTGAAGGGAGGCAATTGCCGGTAAGATATTTTATTGACCTGATATTTACAATATAAATTACTATACTTTTTCTCATTATTATTATTTTTGTTTTTATAAACCTCAAGAATTCAAATGAAAGTTTTGTACCAAGCATCCTCAATATAAACTACCTTAGCATTTTCTACAATAAATTTTGGAAGGAGTGTACTCCAATAACATGCCAACTTCTTCTACCAGCATACCTGGGTGGCATCAACTCCTGATTTTAATTTTCATATAATTTAGACAAACAGTCAAAACTTCTAATCTTGAGCATTGAAGAACTTTACATGACCTAAGTCCCTATCCTTCCCATACCCTCATAAATTTGTTTACATATCTTTTCCTATTCCTTGTACATGACTCAAAACGAGTACATCAAAATTCTCTTAATTTTAACAAAATATCATATTCATGGACATGATAGTATGATACAAAGCATAAAATGTTTCCCTCAATACTCATTTGGTGTAATTCTTTAACTTCATCTAATAATGAGATGTCCATTTAGTCCTTTTGATGGTAGTTCAGATATTCCTTTCTGTAATTATATTAGATTTAGGGAAAGGAAAACGAAAAAAATAAAATAAAATAAATCCACAAACTGGAGAAACATACAAAATCCATAAAAATAAAAATAAAAACGGAATAAAGAAAATAGAAAAGATAAGGTTAAACCAAGGGATCCAAAAGTCTAAGTTGGATTCTGATAAGTATTTGTGGTTGTTTTAAGTTGTTAAAAACGTAATTTATTGACTTTTGTTGCTCAGCAACCAAAGGGAGCATAGTGTAGTAGTGGAAACCAAGAAAGTTATCTCAGAAGTGTACCAAGAACAGGATCAAGCCCAGACTGGGAGAAGTATCCAAAAGCCAATGCTGCCAGATCTGCAGATAGTGCACAGCAAATAATCGGGTGGAAAACCTTCTTCACATCAGATGGCAATCTGAAAGTTAGAAGTCAACAAACGAGTGAGAACTTCAAAAACAAGAAAATCTAGCTAAGAGTTTGAGTTCCTGTACTAAAACGAAAAACTTTATTTGGTTGTTTATTTGTTTATTTACTTTTGATAAAAAGATCCTTGTGCAGGTAGACCTAAACTATGGAAAATGAACTTTTACCCAGAACCAACAATGTAGCCTAACACAGTGGATGAAAGTAGGAATGGAAGACATGTTCGAGCACTTGTCCCCAGGACTGTTGGGTATAATAATGCACCAACAAAGGATATAAGGAGGATCCCACTCCAAGACCACATTTCAATGGTGGAAAATGGAGAGGGTTTTGCCATCGGCTCAGCATCTGTCATTTCTGTCTTTACCATTTTTCTTACAGCTATTGCTGTATATCCTGCAACAGCAAGTGAAGCCAGCCAGCCTCCAACTGCAGCAAATCATTAAGCACTACCATGTAATTGTACCAAAAAAAAAAATAACAAAAGAAAAAAAGCATGCAGGCAGGCACTTACAATGTACTTACATACAAAGGTACACGAGAAAGAGAGAATGAGAGAGGTAACAGGAAACAATATCTTGAAAAAATCTACAGTTTAGATGGATGTCTTTTAACTTTTAACTGCTTAAGTTCAATTTCCATTGCTTAGTGTAAGGGCGGCACTTGTAATGCCACAGGCCAATCTTGCCCTAGGTCATTAGTCAAGGCCATGGACGCTTGCCTGTGTGTGTAGGTATTTGGTAATTGACAAATTATTTTCTCCTGTCCTATGAATCCTCAAGCAATATTTCCTCATGTAACTTTTGAAATGGCTTAGAATGCTCTTTACAAGGGTGACTAGTTGGCAGAATATTAGACTAGAGTGGGCTAGGTGTCCTAATACTCAGCATTCTACTTCTGTTTTCTCTGTTCTCATATGTCCCAACTTGATTTCTTGGATTGCTAATAAACAGCCTATTATTTCCCCTTTGACTGTTGAGTGAGAGTATCACTTACTTGCTCAAGTATGTGTTGAGATGTTTTTGGATTATGTACCTGCTTCACAAGCTCCACATTTCTATTTCTACTATGACAACCATTGCACTACATACATGGCCTCCAGTAATATTTTCCATGCTTGTAGCACATTGAGCTAGGATCACTTCATTCGTGATTATTTACTATCTGGAAGTCATTGTGTTCAGTTTGGTCCTTCAACCAGCAAATTTCTTTATTAAGGGGCCTCACAAGCATTGTTGTGAGCTTTTGCTTTCCAAAATTCTTACATGACAGATAGTCAGCAATAGCATGTTGACTTCACCAAAATGAAATTGCCAAAAAGAAGCTTGCAGGCTATGCAAAGCGGTATTCGTAGATTGTACAAAGAACCCTAGAGTGTTTAGTTGAAGACCTTATTTCTCCCAAGAGAAACCGTGAACCAGAATAGAAGAGCTTGCCCCACCCATGAGTAAATACTAAGGGATATCATAAAATGGAAAGTGAAAGAAAATCCTTGCCTACCAGTTGCAGAAAACCCCAAATAAATCATATACACCAGACGAAGAAAGTATTTCAAGTCATGAGCAAAGAAAAAGAGAAAGATAGATACCACACAAAAATTTGAGTGTTCGACAACCTTGCCTGTCAGTTCAGAAGTGAGTTCTAAGGAGAGAATTTTTGGCAGTTCAGGTATGTCTCCTCTCAGAGATTGAGTGGCTTTTCACAGCTAGTTGCTTCTAGGGGTAGTAGTGATCCTAATTATAATTCTATCCTCAACCACAGAGCTAGAAAAAAGCATTAGCTATTGAGCTCATCACAAATCTAAACAATTGGGAAACAAGTGGCAAACAAGAATTCACATTGTCAACCAAAATTAACAGTAGCCATTGGAAAATTCAAGTAGTAAATAGCTTCATCGGAGAAAATTATCTTAGAGTTGCAAAAACTGACATACCTATAATGAAGCAAATCTTGATGCCCGAGGCCGTGGGAATACTTTTAACAGAAAGTGGCAAAACAACCAAAGATGGAACATAGAACAATGGCAGCCATCTCTGAATGAACAGTAGTGCCGGCTCAAAGAAGTTCATCAAGCTTGTTGCCACAACAGGGACAGTGGAATCAAGAATAATTAGAATGGAGAATATACAAAACATCCCGAAAAGCGCACTTGGGAACTTAATGGCAGCTGCCACAAATGCTGCCTTCAAAAATTTGTCCATTGCAAGAATAATACCAACTGAAACAATCAGATGCAAAATCCCAAGCACCTGTAATACATCAAAGCTAAGAACGTATTAACAAAATATCATTTTATCCCTTAAAGTTGCAAAAACTCATTTACGCACACTTTGAGAGACAGTACTGGAAGTGGCACCACTCTCTGAACCAGTTGATTTCACTAAAACCTGTCTATTAGAGCAGGTTTCTTGATACCCCATTTGCAAGAACCTGGAATTGAGTCCAAGAACTGTAGTGGGTCTGGCAAATTTTTGGACGTGAGTCCGTTTATGTGACAATCTGACGCCATTGAAAGCAACAGCTGAATTATTATTTTTTGGATGGTGTCTCTGAAAATTTGAAAGTGAAGGCAGACAACAAGGAAAAAAGAATATTGAATTGGGGTGGTTGGGAAGAACATTATTGGGTATGGCTGAGAAGGTAGACATGGAAAGAGTAAGGGAATGAGTGAAGCTTAGAGCAACAGGGGAAACCATTGAAATTGTGTGGACCTACCCCAACTTTTTAGGAGGAGAAGGATGAGATTTTTCCCCCACCCCATCCCATCCACCCACCCAATCTTTCTTTCCCTTTGTAAGTTCATTTTGTAGTATCCCTTTGTAAGTTCATTTTGTAGTATGGAACTTTTCCCGTACTTTCAAAAGTTACAGTTTTACGGTTAGTTTATAATTTTGAGCTTGCTATTTGCATACCTCATTTCTCTACTACACACCCTCTTCACTTAATTTAGAAAGAGTGTTTCTATTTACACTTTTTTTTTTTTTGCACATACTTTTCTTCTACACACTTCTTTTACTTTTTTAAAATTTAAAATTTCTCTTTAACACACCCCTCTCATTACCAAAATACCTAAAATTAATCATCTCACAAAATTCCTCATTGCACACCCCCCTAATCCATCAAACACATCCTAACCATCCAACATCCCCGCAAACACACCCCACCCCCGATCCCACCTCCCACCCCAGCCACTGCGCACCACCGCGCACCACCACCACCACCACCATCACCATATCTCTCTCTTTCCTTTTCTCTCCTCCCTCTCTTTCTCTCTCTAGCTTATCAACCCCGCCACCCTGCCAAGACCAGCCGCAAACACAAACGAGCTTCGACACCCAACCACAACGCCGATATTATGGGTTAGGTTGAAGTTGTCGTCGCCAGAGAGAAAATCCAGGACTGGGCTGGGAGGGTCAGCGCAAGGCTGGGTTAGAAGCGCGGCAGGGCTGGACTGGGAAGGCCGAGGTTGTTACCGCCGAGAGAAAAGCCAGAGAGAGGCGCGCAGCACCACCTTCCTCACACCACCACCGTTCGGCAGTCATTCGCCGAAACCGGCGGGTTCGTTCGGCAGCCATCTTTCGAAATCGGTGGGTTCGTTTGGCAGTCATCTGCCGAAGCTGTTAGTTTCGTTCGGTGGTTGTCTATCGAACCAACCGCAGCGACAGAGAAAGGGAGGAAAGAGGAGAGAAGGAAGGAGAGAGAGAGAGAGAGAGAGAGAGAGAGAGAGAGAGAGAGGAGAAAGGGAGGAGTCGAGGAGGGGCTGGTGGGCTGGTTGTGGTGGCTGTTTTGGGTGGTGCTGCGCGCGGTGGTGGTGCTGCGAGGAAGGTGGTGGTGGTGATGCGAGGAAGGTGGTGATACGCGTGGTGGTGGTGCGAGGAAATTGGTGATCGGGCGAGTGGAAAGGAGGGAAAAAAAAACATAGGAAGGGGTGTGCCAAGAGGAAGGGCTGTATAGTCTTTTTTTTTTTTTTAATAAGGGTATGCAAAAAGAAAAAAAAAATGTGCAAATAGTAGCCCTTTTTAGAAATTAACACATTTAATCCAAAGTGAAAAGATCTTAAAGGATAACCCATATTATGTGAAAAAAAAAATATAAAATTCTCTTTACACACCCGAAACCCATCACTCTTAAAGCCCACTCACAACTTTTAAGACACACCCCCTCCTCCTATAACCTCATTTCTTCATCTTTCCTCAACTAAACTCTAAAACAATCTCTCTTGTTCTTTATAGTTAATAATATTGTAGAAAAACTTACTAGTTTTGATGAATGGAGCCTCCACTTGTCCCTTATTCGTCTTTAGATGAGGTATGATAGTAAATTTTTATGTTTTTTGAAATTTTTTTTCATGTTCTTCATTTTTTTGTTGTGGTTCGTTCTGCGAACCAATGCCGAACAATTTTAAAATGTTCAACAGATGCCTACCGAATAAATGAAAACTATTCTCTAGATCACTACCAAACGAAAATCACAAAGAATTATTAAAAAAGATCATTCGGTGGTTAATTGCCGGATACCTTTCATACCAAATTACTTACTCATGTTCGTCATCTACCAAATTATTTACTCATGTTCGTCAGGAAACCAACCGAATGAAATTTTGATATTTTTTTAGAAGTGATTTCGTTCGGTAGGCATCTACTGAACGTTCTTATATTTGTTCGGCGACACTCCGCCGGACGGTCTGTTTTAACTACATTTTCTTATGTTATGTGTATAGCGAGCAATATGGTGATGCTTCTACTTAAAACAACAAGGTTAGGGCATACACTGGGGGTGAAGTTGTGACTGAATACTCACGTGACTATACTAATTAATTCACAACAAACGAGGTATCCATTTGTATATTTGAAAATAATGTTGTATATAGTGGTAGTTGATATGTGAATAATATAAATTATATGTGTAGATATTTCATTCGAGAAAAGCATTGGTTAACTGGGCACGTGCACAAGAAAGGAGGAACAAATAATCATTGTCATTATGAGGTATAATGCAGCAGAGGTGGAGAAAAAGAAAGCTAGAGTATTTTTTAGTTGCCATTTTTATGCATTTTGTTAAGGTGTATGTATTTGTTATTCCTCATGCTAATATCCATGTAACATTTGATTAATTTAGCCATATAAGAATAATATTAATTAAGCTAGCCTAAACATAGTTGAATTGCATAACTAAAAATATAATCGAATTATAAATAAAACACATCTTCGAATTACATAATATCCATATCCAAATTAACATAAAAATATTTCCGAATAATCATTGGTGGGGATGACGTCTCGATGAGCGTTGATAGTTTTGGACATGCACCTTAAAGAATTACGTTCCTAATTTTAAATACAAGCAAAAAATTTATGGTTAGTGCATATGCTATAACAATATAACAATATAATACCAACTTATAAACTATTAGGTATAACAAGATCATATCACGTTATTCCAAATGACAGTAGTTGCGTGAGTTCTATAGCTTCTCAACACAGATGTATCCATGGGACCTCCGGGGAAAGGTTGAGCTAACTTGTTGGGGTTGTCCTCATCATCAATAGTCTTTGAACCTAGTTCGTGATACTTTTCTTCTTCTCTTGTGGGTCATGTTCTATCTGCAACTTTGAATGATTCCCCTTTGGACGAAGATGAAGCATGTTTCCCGCTTCTATTTATATATGTATTTTCAAACAAGAAATTGACAATAGCATTAGGAAATATAAGATTTTTCAAAAGCTTAAAAACAAAATTTAAAAAACAATGCAGATGGTTTGGCAGAAAGTCATCGAACAAACAAGAAATGTTCGACAGATTACTGTCGAACCAATATGAATTGTTCAGAAGACACTTGTCGAACAACTTGAAAAAAAAAAAAAAATTGGGTTTCGTTCGGTTGTGTTTTGCCAAACTATCTCAGTTCTATTCGGCGGATAGTTGCTAAATGAATCAAAATGGTTTGGCAGACTAGTGCCGAACCAACTGCAAAAGTAACAACCCCCAACTCGAAATTTCAATCTTAAACCCTAAAAATCTGCACTCCAAAACATCTCAAACGAACAAAAAAGGTGTTGAGATGGATGAACCAATTGAAATTACATAAGAAAGCCTTAGATTTACATTTGAATCTAAAAACTTTAAGTTAGGGCATACCTCCAACTTGCAGCAATAGTGGGGAAAAAAGATGTTGTTGCAGCGTGGTAAGGTGGTGAGATTGTGAGATGGTAGGGTTCGGTGACCTCGAAGGTGGCTTCAACAACAGCTTAGACGACGAATTTGACGGCGGCGTTGACGGTGGGGAGCCAAGAGAGGTGTCGTTTGTTGTGTGTTAGGTGGTAGGGTGTGTAGTGTTTGGATGTATTGGGTAAGGTGTGTAGTGTTTAGATGTGTTAGGTGAGTATGTAGTAAGAAATTTTGTGAGAGGAATAAAATAAAAGTATTTTGATAATAAAAAAGGGTGTGTTACGAGAAATTATAAATTTTAGAAAGTTGAAAGAGATGTGCAGTGAGAAGAAATGAAGAGTGTAAATAACAGCACTCCTATTTTTTTTATTTTGAACAAAAATCCAAATAAATTTGGTGTAATTCTGTTCATACCCCACAATTTTCTCATCACACCTTACACTTTTTTAAATGAGAAAAAACACAACAGCAGTAGTGATGCCAATGGGAATGGCGTCTCTACTCTCCCACATCACCTCCCTCTCTCTCCCTCTCAAGCCCCACCAAATCCTCAAGCGGAAGCCCCACCTCTCTCTCTTGAGTCTCTTCCCTCACTCTCCAAACCCCAGAAGAACCCTCTACCGCAGACCCTTCTCTGTCTCCTGCAGTTGCTCTTCATCCTCTGCAGTTCCTCAAACCCCACACCCTCCAAGCAGCTTCAATGGAGACCTTGGGCCGTACTTGTCCTGTTCTATGCCCCATAAATGCCTTAAAGTCGCCGTCTTGCTTAGCGGCGGTGTCGATAGCAGTGTCGCCCTCCGCCTTCTCCATGCCGCCGGTCACTCCTGCACCGCCTTCTACCTCAAAATTTGGTTCCAGGTACGTTCACATGAAACCCATTTTGATACTTGTATGAGAATTGGGAAAATCTTCTTTTGGGTATTGAAGAAATAAAGTAATATGTCAACTTTTTCGGTTATTGATCGGAAAAATTTAATATTTTGGATGTTCAGATTCTGCTGAGTCTCATCTTGTGTTTAATTTTGGGCTGAAGATTAAAATTTTTTTCAAATGGGATTTCTTTGACTTAATGAGTCATTAGTTAGTGAACTCTGCTCCAGTGTGTTTCCCATGCTTTAATTGGATTATTATGAGACATGTATTCCTTATTCATTTAAGGCTCAAAATTTTGTGACATGGAACTTCTTTTTATTTTATAATCCAAGTTTATGTATGATGTCTCTTCTCCAAACCTGCTATTAATTTATAAATCCTATAGTTAATTGCATTTTAATGGAAAGGAATCTTGAGTTCCAACTCCCAAGAAGTAACTGTCAGGACGAGCTATACAAATTTCTATCTATTACTAAAGCTGTACGAAGCTCGTAATAGGCACTCACAGTTACAGGGTATTTCTGACAAGTAGTTTGGTTCTTGATATAAAGGTGATTTCTAATAATATGTACACACAGGTAGTTTGAAAGTAAAATGTTGAGAAGTCGGACTAGAAATTTTTCAGATGGAATGAAATGAAAACAAATAGTAGATCTAACATGAGACAACATTGAAAAGTGATATGAGAGTTTATACATTGACTTCTTTGCTAATCTTTTTGAGTGTTTGAGTCTCTACAGAAAGAGCTGCTTTTGATGTGTGGTTTTATGTAGGAAGACTTTGAGAACTTTTGGTCAGAATGCCCATGGGAAGAAGATTTGAAGTATGCCAAAGCTGTCTGTAATCAGGTCAGTTTCTTTCTATCGCCACTTACAATCTTTATTTGAAACTATAAACATAAGTGGGGTGAAAAGGATTTTCAATCTCTTCCCCCCTCCTCCCCACTCCCCCCCAAATGAGGCTTCATTTCGAGTGTTTGCATGTTTTTGGATTCTATGGTTTGCAGACACACACACACAAATGCACTCATCTTTTTGAATTTCATTCCCTTTCTTGAATTGTTTGTCATTTTCCATCCATTTCCTTACATTAAGAAGCATACATGCATGCTTTTAATGGAATCTTGCTATTATGTGTGATAGAAGAGATTTATGTTTAGTTTCTTGGTATAGCTTATGCAAAGTGGAGACTTTTCAACTGAAACTAAATGACATTGATTTTCAGGTTGATGTCCCACTAGAAGTTGTGCATTTGACAGATGAATATTGGAAGAATGTGGTATGTATTTCTTCCAATGTTTCTATTGTATTTGTAGATTATGTTCTAATTAGAATATGGCTGAATTGATTATTTTCATTCATCTCAAGGTATATTTATACATACAGCTAGATTACCATTTAGGTAAGTCAACTACACAACTAATACATTAACTCCTAGCTAAATAAGGAAAAAACCTAAATATAAGCCTATACATATGCTAACTCTCCCCCTCAAGTTGGTGCATAGATATCGCACATGCCCAACTTGGATAACGATGTATGGAATGGTCCTCTAGTAATGGCATGAGTCATCATATCAGCCAGCTGATCCGCACTCCTAATATAAGGAACCTCAATCACACCAGAATCTAGGTTATCCTTGATGTAGTTCCTATCAAGTTCAATATGTTTGGTTCGGTCATGTTGCACAGGATTATTAGCAATCTCAATAGCCGCCGTGTTATCACAAAAAAGCTTCACCGGTTTCTGAGGACCATACCCGAGTTCACCTAAGAGAATTTTGAGCCAAGTAATCTCCATAGTCGCATGATGAAGGGCACGATATTCAGCTTCCGCACTAGACAGTGATACTACATTCTGTTTCTTACTTCGCCAAGTCACCAAGTTGCCTCCAACAAATGACACGTATCCTGAAGTAGACTTCCTATCCAATTTGGATCCAGCAAAGTCGGAGTCAGTGTATTCCACAATATCCAAGTGTCCATGCCTAGAGAACATAATACCTTTACCTGGAGAAGACTTCAGATAAGCCAAAATACGGGTCACTGCACCCATATGTCGGTCACTCGGGTTGTGCATAAATTGACTTACCACACTAACTGCATATGATATGTCAGGCCTAGTATGAGCGAGATAGATCAACTTTCCTACTAGCTTCTGATACCTCTCTTTGTTTGTCGGAACCTGATCAGGATATATAGCTAGACCATGATTTACCTCAATAGGAGTATCAACCGGCTCGCAGGCAGAGTTAACAGTTTCAGCCAAGAGATCTAATGTATACTTTCATTGAGAGAGGAAAATTCCTTGTTTGGATCGAGACACTTTAATGCCCAAGAAGTATTTTAGAACTCCTAAATCCTTCATTTCAAATTTCTTGGCCAAATAACCCTGCAGCTTCTCAATCTTACTTGGGTTATTACCTGTAACAATCATGTCATCAACATAAACAATGAGCAAGGTTATATCATCACCATCCCGTTTATAGAACAGGGTGTGATCCGCCAGGGCTTGCTTAAAACCATATGCCTTCATTGAGTAGCTTAACCTGCCAAACCACGCCCTTGGTGATTGCTTTAGTCCATACAAGGCCTTCTTCAGTTTACATACCTTACCTCCTTTCGGTGTGAACCCCGAAGGAGGATCCATGTACACCTCTTCTATTAAATCACCATGAAGGAAGGCATTTTTCACATCAAATTGTCGCAATGGCCAATCCAGATTAACTGCAAGAGAAAGTATGACTCTAACAGTGTTCATCTTAGCCACATGAGCAAAGGTCTCTCGATAGTCAATCCCATAGGTTTGGGTGTAACCCTTGGCAACCAGTCTAGCATTGTACCTGTCAACTGTACCATCTGATTTATACTTCCCTGTGAACACCCATTTACATCCCACCGTCTTCTTATCTCGGGGCAACTCAACCATTTCCCAAGTAGAGTTCTTCTGGAGTGCCTTCATTTCCTCTACCATAGCAGACTTCCACTTGAGATCTCCAAGAGCTTCCTGAAAATGACTAGGAATAGACACAGAAGACAACTGAAGGGCAAAAGCTAGGTGAGACTTAGACAGCCGATGATAAGAGACAAAATCAGACATGGGATAGACAACATTGGAAGATGATTTGGAGAAACCCAACCTCTCAGGTTCTTTACGATCACGAAGAGGATATCTCATACTCTGACCACCAACTTGGGAATCCAAGTCAGTAAAACTTGAAACTATAGGATTAGAACCCAAATCTGAAACTACAGGATTGGAGTTCAAAACAATATTTGAAGCTGAAGCTATAGGAGAGAGAAGATGTACCTCAGAGTCAATCTCAGAAGAGTCATTCGATGGTATGGTAGTGTCATCGAGAGGAGTACTAGGCACAGTAGGGGGCACAACAGTAATAGCTTTGTTCCTTCTTGTATAACCTTTTTGGAATAACCAGGCTTGTCTTTCACCCCTTCCTTCCTCTTGTTCCACCAAACCTGGAGTTGCGGACTCCTCCCCCTTACCCAAAATCCACAATCTCTTCTCTTCCAACCACAGTTGTTCCTCTTCCTTACTACTAATCTCCCCCTGAAGAGGAACCATAGAAACCTCCCCAGAAAAATAGGACACCCGTTCACAGAACTCAACATCCATTGACACATAATATTTACCTGTCGGAGGATGAAAACACTTATATCCCTTTTGGAAAGTGGAATAACCCAGGAAGACACATCTAAGGGCACGAGGGTCAAGTTTATCTCTATGAAGTGAGTGAACATGTACATAGCAAACACAACCAAACACCTTAGGACAAAGGTTCAGGGCAGAAGGAATAGAGTGATACCGAGACAACATCCTCAAAGGAGTCTGATAGTCAATGGTTCGAGCAGGCATTCTATTGATAATGAAGACAGCAGTCAGAACAGCATCAGCCCAGAAACGCTTGGGAACATGCATAGTAAAACATAAGGCCCGCGCCACCTCAAGAAGGTGGCGGTTCTTACGTTCGGCTATGCCGTTCTATTGGGGCGTGTATGCACACGTTGTCTGATGGATGATGTCATTTTGTTTGTAAAAATCAGCAAGCGACTGATTGACAAACTCCCGACCATTGTCAGAATGAATTACCTGAACCTGAGTATGAAATTGTGTTGCAATCATTTTGTAAAACTGAGGAATAACATGAATAATATCACTCTTAGACTTTAACAAATATACCCAACTCACCCGAGTGCAATAATCAATAAAAGACACAAAGTATTTATGACCAGAAGTAGATGGGGTAGAAAAAGGACCCCAAACATCTGTATAAACACACGAAAACAGAGTAGAACTTTTATTGAAACTTACTTTAAAAGGAACACGATGGTTTTTTGCATAGATACATTGTTCACACCTCAAACTAGTAACAGGAATAGAAAGAAATAACTTAGAAAACAAACGTTCTAAATAACCAAATGATGGATGCCCTAGACGACAATGCCATAAAAGGATCTTCTCTTTGTCAGACCTTTCTCCTCCTACTTGAAACCCGCGGCTAGATTTAGACTGCGACTGCCTGGCCCCCTCCAAGTAGTAAAGTCCTCCCCTCTCCTTACCAATACCAATCGTCGTCTTCGTGAGATTGTCCTGAAACACACAATGAGTAGGATAAAAGATTACAGAACAATTAAGACTCTTGGTAAGCTGGCTAATAGAAAGGAGATTATTAGAGAGAGTAGGTGCAAGCAAAACAGAAGACAAGGTTAATGTGGGAGAGAGAGAGAGATGGTCCCGGCCCCTGTAATTGGCATGGGAGTCCCATCGGCAACCTGAACAGACTTAACAGGTGGAGTCCTTAGAGATTTAAACAAAGAAGAATGACTAGTTATATGATCAGTAGCTCCTGAATCAATAACCCAAGTGTTGTTAGTGGAAGAAAGAAATACCAAGCCAGAATTACCTCATTGAGAAGAAACTCGAGAGACCTGAGAAGCATAAGATGGAGGGGTAGGGGTATCTGCAACAGCGACATGAGCAGATTTTTTATTCCTCCGCTCAGTTTGCTTAAGTTTATACCACTCTGGGTAACCATGCTTCTTCCAACATACATCTACTGTATGTTTGGAACTATTGTAGTGAGTACAGAGGTGAGCAGCAGGCTCAGAAGAACCAGCATAAGGGGTTGGTCGAGAATCGCTCTTCTGGATCATCAGGGCTGAAGCCTCAGAGATAACTTCGGTACCCATTGTGACCTGTTGTTGTGCTTCACGGCGAACCAATGAGTATGTTTCTTCCAGGCTCGGTAGAGGAGAAGTTGCCAAAACACAACTGCTAACTTGATTCAGACTGTGATCAAGACTTGCAAGAAACATATAAACTCGATCTTCCGCAATACGCTTCCTCTGCTTTTCAGCATCAGCCGGACACTCCATGTCGTTAGGCCTCCGATAGTCTAACTCCATAAAAAAGGAGTTCATCTCGTTGTAGTATTCTGTGAGAGGCCGGCCACCTTGACGTAATTGGAAAGTCTTCTTCATCAATTCATAAACTTGAGAAGAATCAGAGGCATCAAGATAGCTCCTCTTAACAGCGTCCCAAACCTCCTTTGCTGTACCACACTGAACAAAATGAGACATGAGGTTAGGTGTCATGGAGTTGATAAGCCATGACTTCACCAAAGCATCTTCAGCCTCCCACTCATCATAGGCCGGATCACTCTCAGCAGGAGCCACTTTCCTTCTTGAAATATAGCCCTTCTTCTTTCTGCCGACAATATGCATCTCCAAAATCTTTGACCAAATGCGATAATTCGTACCATCCAATTTGATATGGATTGGAGAAGAGGTCTCCTGAATGGTCACAGTGGATGACATCTTGCTCTCAGGAATCAGAGGAGACTTGGTGTTCAAATGGGCTGGTACTTCATCAGACATGGCTAGGGTGGCTGATTAGCAAGGAATCGGCTAGGGTTGCTAAGCAGCAAGTTCTGTTTGGCTGGGTTGCTGTTTGCGACTAGGGCTAGAGGAACTAAGATTGCTGTTTGGCTAGGGTTTAGGTAGATAGGCAAGGCAGCCGCAAAAGATAAGAGCTAGGATTGCTCTTGAAGGTTGCGGCAGCTACAGATCTTCAAGGGAATTAGGGTTGCAGCAAAAAAACACAAGATGGGCAGTGGAAAAAATGTATCGCCGGAGTACTGTAGCAGATGAGTACTGTAGTGCCGGAGTTACTGTAGCAGCGGCGTTACTATAGCGTCAGAAAAAAAATTAAAAGGAAAAAAACCCTAGGGCTCTGATACCAAATTAGAATATGGCTGAATTGATTATTTTCATTCATCTCAAGGTATATTTATACATACAGCTAGATTACCATTTAGGTAAGTCAACTATACAGCTAATACATTAACTCCTAGCTCAATAAGGAAAAAACCTAAATATAAGCCTATACATACACTAACTGTTCTAATAGCAGTCACATCTCTATGTAGTCTGTCAGTAGCCCTGTGCTTGATCATTTTGTTCTGTGTATCTCACAGCTATTTAGTATTCCATTATTTAAGTCAGTTTAAATATATAATCATTTTTTCCCAGTTTTTAGTTGGGTAAATGGATTAAGTTATTGGTCTTTTTTCCCCCAATTAAGCCATGAAAACATTGGTCCATGTTTCAGGTGTCCTACATTATTGAAGAGTATCAATGTGGTCGAACTCCTAACCCAGACGTTCTTTGCAATACAAGAATAAAGTTTGGTATGTAGTCACCTGAATTTAAGATTTAGTTCTTACTATTATGTTGCTGATTCCAAATTTAGTTCTTTGTCTCTTTAAGCTTATTTAACCTCTCAGGTGCATTCATGGAAGCCATCAGCAGTATGGATTTTGACTATGTTGCATCTGGACATTATGCAAATGTTGTCCACCCATCTGCAGATCAAATGCATAAGGATTCTGTTTTAGAACTATCACAAGACATGGTACCTATATGCGATACATATTTGTCAACTTTTATACTTGCTGCCCTTTAAGATTATTAATCTTGACTTGTTTAACTTGTTAAGTTTGATTCATTTGATATTCCAGTAGGTTATTGTGCTATATAGACATATATATAAGTTTTGTTGTCATCATACAATCCTCAAGTCTGGTGTTGCTCTGAGATCATAAGCCTTGATACATCATGGAGTTCAATGTTTGCAATCATCATATTGCATTTTCCTTAGTGCAATTTGTTATATGCATATTGCCTGTTAATAATATCTTTAATATTACAATTTTCAGGTGAAGGATCAGACATACTTCCTTTCGCATCTTTCTCAGGTCCAGCTTAAGCGATTAATATTCCCACTTGGTTGTATGTCAAAGGTTAGTGGGGACTAGTTTACTGCTATGCTGCACTTCACTAAATACTTATTTTAGCTGATTCTAGAACATATGCATATATTGAATATTCATTATCTCTTGAATGTAGATGAGCATCACAAATTTTAGCTGGGGAGGAAAGCATGTTATTGTACAAACAATTGAAAAGGCTCACTGCAACTGTATTTAGTTGTTCAATAATAAAAATGTAAATGGGTTGATATATTAATTTGTTGATATGATCTTGAATTTGCAACCTACATGCATGAGGTTTCTCATTGCTGATGGGAAGTCAAGCATTATTGTTGTCAATCTGCGGAAAGCTGTCATTTCTTGTATAGTTATTTGCAGCCTCTCCTTTCATTATATTCTTTGTTTAAGCTATGTAATCCTTGAAAATTCACATTTTGTTATTTTTCTGGCTGTTGTGGAAACTCTTGTGTAATTCTTTAATCCCGATTCCTTTATCTTATCTCTGTGAATATCTCTATAGGATGGAGTTCGTAAACTTGCCACAAAGTTTGATCTGCCTAACAAAGAGAGAAAGGATTCACAAGGAATATGCTTTCTTGGGAAGGTATGTCTTCTGAAGCTGTTCTCAACATTCATACTTCTTTCCAGAATATAAATTTACATATAAATTTAAAGTATCCTTGCTGTGACATTTTTCATGGAGGTAAATTATGAACATTAACTTGAAGTATAGATGAAAGTCAAACATATCTATGACCCTTAAGTCTCAAAATGTACTGTTAGATTCTTTTTGTTCCAATATCATCCCCTGAATCGCACAACTATCTTTTTGGATGCCAAAATTTAAATGGTATAATTTGGAGTTATAAGTGATTCTTTATATAACTTACCAATATTCTTCCTGAAGTTATCCTTTGTGGGTTTACTTGAGCGACCAATTTAAAACCCTACCATCATTCTCTCGGTTTTTTTGTTTCCTTTTTGTTATAGATAAAGTTCAGTGAATTTATTGCAAGACACATAGGGGAGAAGGAAGGTGTCATATTGGAAGCTGAGACTGGAGATTTCCTTGGAAAACATCAGGGGTTTTGGTTCTACACAATTGGTCAACGTCAAGGTCTACGCCTCCCAGGAGGACCCTGGTATGTTCTCTCACTGGTAATAGTTGGACCCCTTTCCAAGGTTTTCTGGTACTTGTTCTTTATTCAATTTTTCAATGTAAAATCTGGTCATGGGGAAGCATTAGTGGCACTGCTATATTGACTATCTTTTATTTATTATCCAGTTAGTATTTTATAGCTATATGTTTTTGGATTGAACATAACGAGTGTAATTTGAATAATATTTAGGATACTCCTACATAATGTAGCTTTTTTTTTTTTTTGGTCGAAAAGCCTACATAATGTAGCTAGTAGCTACTAAAATCGTGTAGGATGCTCCTATCCTCCATAATGTGGTTGTGCCTATCTAGCGTTCAGATTCAGGGTCATCATTGGGATGGGTTGTCCCATCAAAATAGGATTTCCAGCCAGACTAGGCCTTGGTCTTTTGGGCTGTTGACCAGTCAACTGACCCTGTTGGGATGGCCCACCACATAAATGTAGGGCCCATAGCCTACCCGCATGCCATGGGCCAATGGGACTCTAGTAGGCTGGTTCTTGGGCCGCCAGTAATAGTCAGACCGTCAACCCACTAGTTTGTTTAATAAAAAAATAATATAAAAAAATAAATACTTAAAACAGAAAATAAAAAATTATATAGAAATTGAAGCATCTAACTTTATTTATGAATCAAAATAGAATATATATTATACAAATATAATTTGAAAATAAGAATATAAGGAGCCAAATATTGAAATAATATATAATTATATAAAAATGTTATATAATCTTTAGAATTATATATTATTATTTTTAACTTTTCTTATATATTATTTTTATTAAATCGAGTCAAGTCATCATGTACTGGAGGAGTAGTGTGTTAGTATGATAATTGAAAAATAAGAGAGCAATATTCTTGATTAGGGATCACTATAAGAAGCCAAATATTGAAATGTATTTTCTAATTATTATCAAATTGATATTTTTGTATATATATTTTGCGAAATATATCTTATAAACACTGGAAAACACTATCCGAAAGTTCTTTGGTTGGTGTTATTTTAGATTCTAGGTATAAAATGGAAGTGTTGCAACCTTTCTTAGAAATGATACAGATGAATCAAATCAATTCTTTTTTGAATTTCTACACGTGCAATTCCCTTGACCTAGAGGATATTTTCATATTTTTTGTACGTAATTTTTATACAATTGTATTATGGAACATGATAAATTCAATCAGACACTTATACTATTTGTTTATATGCTATGAACATATTTTTCACGTATCTTTGTTGTATCCTACCATTTCGAGAATCATTGTATTAGCTTATATCCAATTCTGGATCCTTGAACCACTTCAAGCAAGAATTTCACCTTTGCTGTGGGTCGTCTTATCTTATGCAGGTATGTTGTTGAGAAGGAAATTAAAAACAATGTAGTTTTTGTGTCAAGGAATTACTTTTCAGTTGACAAAAGAAGGCGCCTATTTCGTGTTGGCTCCTTGAAATGGCTATGTGGGTTGCCTCCAGACCAGATCAGTCAGCTAGAGTGCAAGGTACAAATATTAAAAATCTATCTCCTATTCTACTATCGGATTGTCACTATTTTAGTTTTCAGAATGCTGTTATTTATTTTTCTTATGAGTGTTCTGTGTAAAATTTGGTCTTATAATCTTAAATGAATCTTATGATAGCCGACTGAAACCATCAAATTCCTAAATATTCTGTAAATAGTGGCAGTCTCATAAATAGTGACTCTCTTGTCTACAGCATAGAAAACTTACCATAGTTTGATTTGTTCTCTGTCTCTCTTTCTTTCCCTATCAACGTCAAAACTTGCCATTGATACGTTTGGAACTTAATGGACCATCATTCATCACACAAGGTCTGAAATCAAATGTGGACTAATTGTGACACATATGGTTTTGGGTATTGATTAGTCTCCCAATGAAGGGTAATCATGTAGTAGAACCAGGAATGCTTTGAATCATGTTATGTGGTTTGTAGTTTAGTGTTTAGAATACAAGTCAATAGAAGCTGAAATGTTCTAAAATCTTCAGGTCAGACATGGGCCTGGTTTTCACAATTGTAGCTTGATAATGGAACCTGGTGAAGATGGCCATGAAGATGTTGCAGTTGTCCACTTATCTGAAGATGACCAAGGCCTGGCAGCTGGGCAGTTTGCAGCCTTCTACCGAGGGAAAACCTGCTTGGGCTCCGGTGTAATATTGAAGTCTTGGGATGATCAAGGTTTTCCTGTATGTGAAAAAGCTCTTGAAATTGCAAAAATGGAAGATAAATCACTTCTTGGTAAACCAGTTAAGATAAAAGTAAAACCAGAGAATCATATATCTGAGTCTGGTCAGATGGATGGTATGGAACTTTGTGGAGGACCAAAAAATTCTGGAATTGCTGCTGCCAAACAACGCATGCAGGCATCTCAGGGAGGAACAATCATCAGATTCCCTGTAAATTGGCTGCATAAGTTTCGAGAGAAGTGGTTGCACACGTTCTAGCTTTTGCCATCGAAAGTGCAGAGTTACAAGAATATATGGCTGGAAAAAGTACTACAAATTACAAGTAGAGATGGCCCTTTCTTTCCAGGGATGCTCTGTTCATGTATAGAAATATTTGTAATAAAATTTATTTATGAGAGTTTGTAATAGTCATATGGAGTCTTTGCCCTTGGGACAATTATTTTCACTTAGTTGAGTGTAATTTTTTTTTTTTGAGAAGAAAGAAACTTTTTATTGATCAAAACTCAAAGCAATACACGCAATGGACAAGATGTCCATTATTAAGAGAAAAGATCAAAAATGAAAAACATAGAATTAGGCCTCATAAAGCAAAAACCATTTATCTAAGTGTTGCTCTCCAATCTAAAATTATATCGAAAATATACACCCCTAAAGTCACTTGTCACAGATGCCCAAAGGGATGACCAAAAAACTACTCTATTCCACAATTCTTCAACATCAGCTCCTCTATAATCTTCAAAAATTCTTCGATTCCTCTCCATTCAAATAACCCAAAAAATGGCCAGCAATCTACAATTCCAAAACACCTTGGCCTTCTTAATCTCACCAAAACCAAAGAACTTTTCACTCAACAAAGAATAACACCCTTCTGGCATTACCCACATTACCAGGATCTTTGAATAAATTTGACCACAACTTTGCTGCTATGATCAACGCTCTCCCCTTGAATCTTACACATAACACATCTGCTTGGAGATAAACAAACATTTGGCATCCTTTTTTGTAGAATATCACAAGTATTTATCTTTCCAATAGCTACTAACCAAGCCAAAACTCTGACTTTTGGAGGAACTTTTGCTTTCCAAATCAAGTCTGCCGGTAGAAAAAGATTACCATCGCCGTGCCCACATAGAAAGGTAAAAAAAGACTTTGAAGAGAAAAACCCTTTGGAGTCCAATTTCCAAACTCTTAAATCTCTAGTGGACGACAAATGAACTTTCCCAAGCACTAAGAGCAAGGATGACAACTCCTCCACTTCTAAGTCATTTAAATTCCTTCAAAAACCCAGGTTCCAATTTGGTTGAGAATTAACTCCCCCTGCCATTTCTGCCACTGATAAACCATGATGATCTGACACATTATACAGCCTTGGGAAACAAGTTTTAAAAGCCTCCTCTCCTCCCCAAACATCCTCCCAAAATCTAACCCTTTTCGCCATTCCCTACAGCCAGCTTACAGCACGCTATAAAGTTGTTATAGCCTTTTGATATATCTCTCCAAGGGCTTCGACTTGACTCTTTCTTACCTCTTTTGAATCCCAACCACCCTCTTGGTTTCCATATTTACTTCTAATCACTTCATGCCATAAGGATTCTCTTTCCAAAGGATATCTCCAAAGCCATTTCCTCAATAAAGCCATATTTTTTGCCCCCAGTTTCCCTATGCCTAATCCCCCTAATTGCTTTGACTGAGAAACAATATCCCATCTAACCAGATTAAACTTTCTCCCTTCCCCAACTTCTTTCCACATGAAGTTTCTCATTAGTTTCTCCACCCTTTTAGCTACCCTTTTTGGTATTTTAAAAAGTGATAAGTAGTAAGTTGGGATACTCCCTAAAACAGCCTGAATCAATGTAAGTCTTCCTCCCCTTGAGAAGAACGCCTTCTTCCAATTTTCTAGTCTTTTCTCTATCTTTTCCATTATCGGATTCCAGAAATTTGTTGCTCTCGGATTACCCTCCAGAGGCAAGCCCAAATACTTCATAGGCCAGGCGCCCACCTCACAACCCCAATTAGCCGCTAACCTCTGCACTTTACTCTCTTCTGAATTAATACCCGCTATAGCACACTTTGCACGATTAATTTTTAATCCTAAGACTACACAGAAACAGTCAAGAACATCTAATAAATTTTGCCACATTTGCTCATCTCAGTGACAAAAAACATGGTATCATCAGCAAATTGGAGATGAGACACTTGCACTCTTTCCCTTCCCACTTTCAACCCATCGATAAACTGTCTCTCCCTTGCTTTTTCAATCAATCGACTAAGCCCGTCTACCACAATCGTGAATAGGAATGGCGATAGAGGATCTCCCTGTCTCAAACCTCTAGAAGCCCCAAATTTTCCACATGGTCTTCCATTTATCATTATTAAAAAATTTGCAGACCTCAAACAGCCCGCTATCCACCTCCTCCATCTTGCCCCAAAGCCCTTCCTTTCCATCATAAAGTCCAAAAAATCCCAATCTACATGATCATATGCCTTTTCAAAGTCAATTTTGAATACCAAACCTTCAATTTTCTTCGTTCTCACCTCCTCAACTAACTCATTGGCCACCAAAACAGCATCCAAAATTTGTCTATTCTTCACAAAAGCACTTTGTGCAGATGATATTGTTGCACTTAAAACCTCCCATAATCTGGCTGCCAATACTTTTGCTAAAATCTTGTAGAGACTCGAGACCAAACTGATTGGTCTATAATCCCCAATCCTTAATGATTCCACCTTTTTCGCAATGGGGCAAATATATGTCTCATTTGTAATAGCATTAACCACTCCGGTTCTGTAGAATTCTTCAAACACCTTGAGCAGCTCCTCTTTCACCACATCCCAACATCTTTGAAATACTAACATCGTAAAACCATCTGGTCCTGGTGACTTATCCTGACAGCCATCCATGATAGCTCTTCTTATTTCCTCTTCCTCAAAAGGTCTTTCTAGCCACCTTACTTGCTGATCTTCTATTGGACTCCAATTCAGCCCATGCATTCTACTAGTTCGCCTTTTAGAATGATTATACAGATTTGTAAAAAATTCAATAATTTCTTGCTCAATCAACTTCCTGTCTTCCACTATCACTCCTTCTCATACTTCTAATTTTTCAATGTAGTTCCTCTTCCTCCTTCCATTTGCAATTGCATGAAAAAATTTAGTATTACTATCGCCTTCCCTCGCCCACTGCACTTTTGCCCTTTGCTACCAACGAATCTCCTCTCTAAAAATTAACTGCCCCAGCTTGTTTATGAGAGATACCATTTCTTATCTTTGTACAGAGTTTAACCCTTCTCTTTCCTCGATGCCATCCAGCTCCTTTATTTTCTTTTCTACTTCTCTTTTCTCAAGTCCCACATCCCCAAACACCTCCTTGCTCCACACTTTCATTTTTTGTTTCAAAAATTTCATTTTATGCATAAATTTATAACCTTTTCCCCCTTGGAAAGTCTGCTCACCCCACCAATCCTTTATGTTCTTAGTCAATGATGGATGCTCCATCCACATATTCTCAAATCGAAAAGGAGCTGGACACCATTTCACAGAAATTGTATCTAGTACAATGGGGCAATGATCTGAAATGACTCTAGGCATAACTGATTGCCTAGCATTCAGAAACATCTCTCCCCACTCCTTTGAGCAAAGGAATCGATCTAATCTGCAGCACACTGCCTCCTCCCTCATGTTCGACCAAGTAAACTTTGCATTCATCAAATCCAAATCACATATTTCTGCCTCCGGAATAAAATCATTAAAATCCCTTATACTCCTGGTTTGCCTTCCCTCATTTGATTTTTCGGAGGGAAACCTCACTATATTAAAATCACCTCCTAAACACCAGAGGGGTCCGCAAAGACCAAATAGCCCAGCTGACTCCTCCCAAAAAGCGTTCCTCTCCCTTGCCTTGTTTGGCCCGTAAATTTCAGATAGCCACCAATTTTGTCCTTGGACGCCCTGTATTTTAATTGAAACCGTGAAACTTCCTATCACCGATTCCAATACTGAGACAGTCCTCGTGTTCCACATCACTACCACCCCTCCCTTTCTGCCCCATGCCGGCAAAAAAAACCCAATCCCTGTACCTTGACCCCCAAATACTACTCAACAATTTCCTATCGATTTCAGACTTCTTTGTTTCTTGTAACATAATAATATCAGCTCTACTTCTAATCAATTGATCTTTCACCACTCTCCTTTTATTGCTACTACCCAAACCCCTTACATTCCAACTAACGATCTTCATGGATACTCTTTCATTTCCCCTTGTCACTCCCCAATACCTTATTGTCATAATTAATCTCACATTTCAAATTTTTCAACTCCCGTCTCCCTTTAATCCCTTTGCAATTCCTGCTTGAGTCTGATGGCCCCTTTTTTTCCTCTACGTATGTAATTGAGACACCCATCTTTGCCAGCAACTCTCCCATTCTTTCCACAGAGGCAGACTTTTCTTCAGCATCAACTTTTCCTGTAATCTTATTTTCCACATTAGTACCCTCACTTTTTTGTTGATGGAAAAAGCCTTCACTTCTTCTTTTATAACAAAGTAAATTCTCCTCTGAGTCCAAGGCACCGCCATCTTTTCTCTCTGTTTCTAACACTTGTTGTTCCATATCTTCCCCTCTTTCTGCGATAGTTTCGTCTGCATCAGGGATCTTTTGTCCATTTTCAAAGTCGTCTCCCCAATTTTCGATAAAGAAGCCTGTTAGGTTCAGATCCTCTTTATCCAGTATATGACGTCTGTTTTCCTCCTCATCTGAAGAGAAATCGTCTTCCTCTTCTGAGGCTTCCGACACCCCCGTAGAGTCAATTTCTTCTGATGATAGGCCAGCCCGGAAGTATCCCTCCTCATTCCTGCTACCGTCAACCCCCAATTCCATATCTAGGTCATCTCCCCCCATCTCTCTCGCTTCTCTCCATACTTCGCAATTACCAACTTGGTTTCTTATTTCCCCTAAATCTTCGACCTTGTCTATCATCAATTCAGCCATCATCCTATTGTCAGATCTTTTCTCATTATCTTTGCAACTGGCTGACTTCTTTTCTCCCTTCACCATCGAGTCTCTTTGTACATGTCGTTCTTCCTCTAGGTCACAATCTGATTCATCTTCTGTCTCACTCGGCTCCTCTTCTTCTAGATCTTGCAGTATTGGTGGCCCCTTTCCTTCCTTTTTTCTTTTTCTTCGTTAGACTTCCTGTGAATTTCTGCCCCAAAAGCTGCTGGGCTTAGAAACCTAAAGTTTGTAAAGTTCTTAGACCCAAAATTTTTTAGAAATCTGGGCTCTGAATTGGTAAGCCCAAAACTCATTAATTTTGGACTTCTACCTGTCCCCACTACTGGCCCATTTATACTGTGTCTTCTTTGTTTCTTTTTCTCAAAGAAATTTTCCATATGTGGACCTTCAAAATCCAATACCTTTTGGCCCAAACTTAAGTCTGGCCCACTTTTGATTTTTTCCCCACCATCCTTATCTCCTCCAGATACGTGTTTTACTGGATCACCAGCATTAATATGTCCTTCTCTTCTAAAATTAGATTCCAAAAATCCTTTTGTCTCCATATTACTGCAGCCCTCGGAACAAGGCAACCCTTCATCTCTTCCACATAAATTTAGCCTAGAATCAGAGAGCCCTTTACCCCTAAGCAGATCCTCATCATTGCGAACGTTGCATCTCCCCATCCTGTCTTCGATTCCCAATGACGGCTCACCGCGTCTCAATAACTCTTCTTTACTGCCCAGCCTTTTCAACTTCTTTTGCCATCCCACTCTTCCACGCGTAATCTTCTGAACTGCTGACTGGCTTTGCCATGTCTTCTCGTCTCCTGCTCGGTGCTTCGCCGGATTGGTACCATACTGTTGCTGGTTCTGGCCACCTTCACTGTTCGTATGATGAATCGTCTGGGCATAACGACAAGTCATACAAGGCTTAACATCATGTTATTTGGGCCTAGACCCAAAAGCTAAGCCCCCGCTAGGCTCCGGTCTCCTAGGCCACGACCTTCTAGGCTCCGGCCTCATAGGCTCCGGCCCCCTGGGCCCCGGCCTCTTAGGTTCCAGCCTCCACCTCTTGCCTAGCCTAGTCTGCCTCCTTCCTGGCCTGCAGAAACTCGGCCTGCAACGCCTGGTTCTGGGCAACCAAGGTACTGACCTTCTTCTCGGCTGAGAGCGCTCTGTCCTTCCACACCACGAAGCTCGACATCTTGTCCTTCATCTTCTCCACCGTGGCCAAGACACTAACATGTACCTGATAAGTAAAGAACAGTGCATGCCAAGTCCAATGCCACGAAAGTGTTATCACAAGCTATAAAGTTTACACTTTGGACATCTCATCATGATATACCACTTTCCCTTACCTGGGACTGCTCAGAAAAGGCCCGCTGCAGAACAGATAGCGGCTCAACACCATCGCCAATCACCCGGTCATCCCTCCCCTTCTTCAGGGATCCTCCAAAGTCTGTCACTGCCTGCTGTACTAGACGATCCTCCTCTGGGACCGGATCAGACGCAGTGGCTGTCCACTTGCCCTCTCTCCCGGGCTCGGCTACATCTAATCCCGTCTTCCTTTTCCTCCCGGGAGAAGCCGCCTTCGGAAAATGGGTGTTGGTAGACCCACTATGCATCATACCCCCGGGCACCGATGCACCTCTACTTGTATTTCCCTGGGACAAGCCACCCCCGGCCAACAACGCCCCCATCATCATCCTCCTCTCCGCAGGCGGGGCAGGACCAACCGGTCTGCTTTTTTTCTTCGTATTGGCCATCTTCATTGCAAGACCAAAATCAATGAGCACAAGTTCTAATCTCATCAACTAATACTCCAAGAAAGGACGTACAGGAACTCACCTGGGGCTCCGAAACCGTACTTGGCCAACTTCTCAGGAGACAAGAGGTATGCAGCGCTCAACTTTCGGGCGGGTCGACTAAGCACCCTCCGCACCTCTTCCACACTCTCTTCAGACAATGGTAGTCTCTCCTACTCACCTCCTGCAAAATCAAACAACAAAAGACTATTATTAGTACAAGCATTAAAGCAGCTAATAATCCAAGTGTACATAGACCAATACATCGGCTCAGCCAGACAACCTATTATGTGGAAATTCTTCGGCACTCTATACGTGGTCATCCTCTCACTCCGGCCGAATTCCCAGGCTCCACTTGCGAAAAACCATTTTTTCTTCCATTCCTTATGAGCGTCTGGATGGCCCACCTGTATTTGGAGAGTCGTACCATCAGTGAACTGCCCGTTTGCCAACTGCGAGCAGTACATCCACCCTCGCAAATTGGGGCTCGACTTAATCTCAAACAAGTTTGAGAATTGAGCCATACTCGAGGCATCATACCCCTCATCTCGGAATAATACATACAGCCCAATTAATGTTCTCCAACTATTGGGCGTCAGCTGAGCTGGTGTAATTCCTAACTTCCTCAACATGTATTGGAAATAGGGGTGGAGAGGAAGCCTAAACCCATGGTGAAAACTCTTGGCAAAACACAAAATATGCCCCTCCGGCGGGTCACTCAAGACATCCCCCTCTCCCGGGAGGCTCAGATGGATATAATCGGGAATTTGGAACTCCACCCTCAATTTTTCAAGGTCCTCCCCCTTCATCCTGTTTTCACACAACCCATCCACGGACCAGTATGTCTTAGGTACAATGTGCCTACCCACATCACCACAACTGGTGGGCGTCTCTCCATCATCGCTGTCCTCACTACCAGTGCCTTTTCCCTCACTTCCCATCACCATGGACAAGCTCTCCTGGACGGTCTTGAGCACTTTGCCCACCTCCATGTTTCCACACCCCATCCGGGGTCGGGGCATATTGGGCCTCATCGGCGTCCCATCACTTGTGGACGCCCGATCAGACTCCCCCTCATCCATAGAACTGTTCTTATCTGAGGAAGCCATGGAATGTCCGACCTCAGCGCACCTGCCCATCCAAGACAACACCATGGATATATCAGATCAATACTGGTTTCCCACCCCCCCATATGTGCTCTTCTACCCCCAATTTGGGAACATTCACCCTATCACCTTTTCACATGCTCAGCCATCAATCATTTATCAAAGCCAATATTCACTATATCAATTCAAGCAGACAAGCAATAAAAACTCAAGCCTTTACCTGTGTTCCGCGGCTCCAACAGCTCAGACGGGTTCCGACCCACTTATCTTGTCCCCTCAGTACCTGGCCAAGAACACAACACCCAATAAGTTACAAAGTCCAAAAATGAAGGCATGCTGCCTACCCAATGCTCGACACGGCTCATACCCAGTTGCACCTCCACCTGCCCCTACTCACATTATCCACAACATTCACAAACAAAATTCCTAGGTCCGCCTCAGGCTGGACGACCACAATTTCTCACAAGTTCTCAATTCTCCAAGGCAAAATCAATCTATCAATTGGGTTAAAAAAAAAATATTTTGAGATTGCTCACCTCAACGCACTCGAAACAAACAGCCCGACCTGCGCCAATCGAAGCAGCCCACGCTGCTGCCCGAGCAGCCGCGCACCCGAGCACCACCTCCGGCCCGACCTGCCCAGCTGCACAGGCTTCGAGCCCACTGCACAAGCTTCCGCGCGCCGCCCCCTGCGAGACCCAAGCAGCCCGTGCTGCGCTGTCGAGCAAAACCCGGTCACTCCGAGCAGCTGAGGTGCCCTGCTCTTCTGCCCACCCGAGCCCACTACACTGCACCGACCCCGAGCCGCGCTGCCCTCCGCGTAGCAGCCCTGCGCAGCGCCTCCGCACAGCACCACAACAGACCTGAGCCCCTGCTCTGGCCCGAGCTCTCTCTTTCAACCGCCGACCCGATCCGCAGCGAGTAGATCCACTGCCCAAGCCCCTCGATTCTGAGCCCTCTCCGAGAAACCGCCCCGAGTTCCACTCCTCCGACCAGCTTGGGCCCAACCTCCGCCCCGCGCAACAGATCCGGCCCGCCCTGACACCAGCTCTGCGCCCAGACCGACCCGAAGCTTCCTCCTGGTCCGGCCCTTCCCTTCGACCCGAGCACCTCACTTCTCCACCAACCCGAGCAGCCCCTCCCCCTGTTGTTTTTGGATCCGAGCCCTGCCCTCCCTTCCGGCCAACAAGTTTTTTTTAAAAAAAACAACAACAAACAGCGGAACAAAAGCTCTCTTTCTCTCTCTCTCTCTCTCTCTCTCTCTCTCTCTCTCCAAAATACTTCCACAGTAACAAGCAACAAGTGTGAGATTTGGGGTGGGTATTTTATACTCGGACTCTACCACTCCATTTCACCATTTTATTTACAGATGGCAACATCCCACCATTACAATCGGACGAGGTTCACTGGGATTACATGAAGCGTCTACTGCTCGGAATACAGGGTGATCAGAAATATAAAAAAAAAAAAAAAAAAAAGAGATCTTACATATGCAACCCCCAAGCTTTCCTACAGTACAACTTTTCTTGCTAAGGAACTTGGGTGACTTCTAGACAGTAGCTTAAGCAGGAACAAGTGTGTGATTACTTGTCGTTCTGCTCGGACTTTTTTGTGTACAAAGTTCCCAACCAAGAAGTATCTTTTGCTCGGAAACTTGGGGGACTTCTGTTCGTATGATGAATCGTCTAGGCATAACGACAAGTCACACAAGGCTTAACATCATGTCGTTTGGGCCTAGACCCAAAAGCTAAGCCCCCGCTAGACTCCGGTCTCCTAGGCCACGACCTCCTAGGCTCCGGCCTCATAGGCTCCGGCCCCCTGGGCCCCGGCCTCTTAGGCTCCGGCCTCCCAAGCTCAAGCCTCCTGGGCCTCCGACTCGTGTCAACTCACTCGGATCCTCGAGACCGGTGCCACGTGGCGCTCCTACAGTGCAAGTCATCACACGGGACACGTGTCATCACCAGATTGGTTGACACTCTTCCAAAGGTACTATAAAAGAGGTACCTTCTTGTCACAAAAGGACAATTCAATCAATATTATACTATTCACTCACTCTGCTCTTAGATCTCTTTGAACACTGACTTGAGCGTCGGAGGAGCTTTGGCCGGTACCACACCGGTGCCCTTCCCGCTCACTTTTGTGTACTTGCGCAGGGTGCTTTGGATATCATTCTCTCTCATTACTCACCAGTCGAATCCAGCTACCCCTGTTCCTGCCCCACTTCGACGTGTCATCCATTCAGTGGTGGGTCAACAGGTCCACGTGGTTTGACTCGACGTTGACTCCTTTACCATTTTTCAGCATCAACATTCACCATCCTGCCCCACGGCGACTGAGATAGGATGTATTTTGACCGCGAAAGCTCCAAAGTCTCCATTCATCTGGAAAAATTCTGGCAGAAGACCATGATTGTTCCCTTTTACTTTGAGTCTTGCTTCAAACAAATTCTCAAAAGTCTCCGTTCTTCGATTGATTTGAGCCAGACCGCCGCAAACATCCCCGATTAATGTAAAGATTTCCTTGGTCTACAAATTCAAGGATAATCCTTCTACAACAATCCAACCTCCATAACTAACAATCTTTCTTTTCCCAATCATATGACAACTCAGACTCCACCTTGAAAGAACAAAGCCATATTCACTGTCAATGCATATCTTTCCAATTGTTTCTGCCTTTATCTCCTGTTCTTCATTTGCGCATGCGAAAAACGCCTTGTCAATTTGGAAAGGGTTAAGGCAAATTTTAAAACCCAACACCGCCGCAACTGTCTTCTCAATCAAAGGCCATGGCAAATGTACTGCTTGTCTTTCACAGACCATCATGCGTTCCCATGTGATATCTACTTTCGTGGGTAGCTTAACTTTTGAAGGTGCTGTTTGAAGAGAACTGCAGCTACTGCTACCCCCTCTTAATCTTTTACCCTGTGTTTCTGAGCTCCTTGACACTATTTCTCTGTATGTGATCTGTGGATTACCCTTAGACATTTGTTAGTCGAAACCTCTCGGCTCTGCCAGTTCTATGTCTTTGAATTTTGTTCTCCATACAAAAAAGCATATAAGTTTTCTTGCAGCTTCCTCCATCCGGTTGCATCCTGACCTTTTGGAATTATAATACTCTTCACCTGACCCTCTGTTCCACACTGAGAAATTCTCAAAAAAGACCCATTCTTGTTGCTGTACTTCTCTATCCACAATTGATAACTAACTCCTCTGTATTTTTTGAAGAACTCTTTCCCCTCTACCTCTCTGACTTCTCTTACTTGATTTATGATCCACGTAGCTCCACCCAAACCGATTGCAATTTGATAACTCTTCAGTCGGTTCACCCCTAGACTTCCTATCAATTTCAATGAAAATGCTTTTGAATTCTATCCTAAAAACTCTCGAAACGTGTTCGAGACCCTCCCTCCTCATTTTAATCATAATTGGAAATCAGAAATATTTCCTTAGGGTTTAGAATTCAACCAGAATTGGAAATCAGAATTCAACTAAGTATTGTCCCATATTACTGCAGCCCTCGGAAAAATAGTTGAGTGTAATGATAACCACATTTTTGTCATAGGGAGGGCTCCATTTAAGCCAATTGGCTTTTGAGCCAATTATTTTCCATCTCACTCATGTTGTATTGACATATTGTATCTTGATTACTTGACCAAATCTGCTTGAATTTTCACAATTTTAAACTTGTAATCGTTGTCCCTATTCTTTGCAATTCTTCATATATTTTCAGAAAAATATCACATTCAGCATATTTTCACAACCCAACTACACTAGCATTACTTAAACAATAATTAGAAGGCACATCACTTCATGGTCATCATAAAGTAACTAGAAAAGAAGATTACATGGTTAGAAGTTCTTGTAAGCTAGCATACTAGCAAATTAATTTTCGTTATGGTAGGCATAGTGTTGTGGGGAGGATGAATGGTAAACATAATTAGGTGGTGAGTTTGAATTATAGACGTATCGGGGTGGAGAGGATTGATAATAGACATATTCGGGTGGGGATAGGGTATGATGGACATGATGGGGTGGAGAGGGGGAACTGAGTTCGCTTGTTATGGGAGTAGCAATGTGAGTTTGATGTAGACAATGAGTTTCATGTTTGTCTACTCTAACTTCGACCAACTCCTGTTCCTCAAATGACCGGAAAATAGGGTGTAAGTAGGCATCAGCCAAGTATGATTTCAAATTTAGGTCAGGTTCCGAAGTTCGCTCCATAATGTCTTTTGCCATGGCTTCCTGAGGAAGAAAACAAGATAATTTCCATCAGAGATTTGAACAGAAAACTTGCATGCTTTTGAGGAATCGTATAAAAGTCAAATGCACCTCCAAGAAATTTATACTTCATAGCATATTAATCCATTAAAAGAATGATAGATAAACTATATCAATTCACATTAGGCACATCAGAAGGGACCTTGATCAAATAAGTTACAGCTTCTACCACAAAGTGCACCACAGACATGTGTCTAACTTGGTCACACCTCAACCCAAAAAAATAAAAAACTTGGTCACACAAACAAAAGACCAAGGCACATGAATTTGTATTAAATTTCAATTAGTGCATTTGCCATTGGATAGATTAGACTGGGGCATATGCGCATATCAAAAGGGACCTTGATCATATCAGCCAAAGCTTCAACCTAGAGTACTTTGCAATGTGTAGATTGGTCACATCAGAAAGGGAAGGAGCACATTGACTTTGTATAACTTCAAAATATGTAAACTGCCCTTGCTAACACTCGAGAATATAGGAAAGTAGAGTATATAAAAAGCCAATCCATATTAATCAGCTCCAAATAATACAAGGCCCTCCCAAATATAAACACACCATTAAATTATCACAGAACTGTTAAATCAACTCACCAAAGCCCCACTACTATGCAGCCAATTTATCACAAAGAGGTAATGTATCCGTTTGGACAAGGAAGGACCTATTGCTAACAGATAATAGACTCAATTTCCATGGAACACTTGGAGGCAGCTAAAGGACATTACTCATACTAAATGTGCTTGAAGGTTCACTTTAGCATATGGAAAAATTAAACCAAGTGTCTGGAGGACACCTTTTAAATACACAACTGCTAATGCATTAGGTTGTAAATGCAAGAACATCACTTGGAATAAATTGAATGCGATAGATCCAAAAATTAACTAAGAGTTCCACGCTTACCTCAAGTGGGTACTTTCTAAATGCAGGTTCAAAACGATACTTGCAGTACTTGTGGAATGATAATGTTAATATGGGTAGAGCAACGAGAAATGGAGTAGAATTAGCAGCCTTTTTTGTGCTTAGCAAACCCATCAAAAGTAGTTGAGATATCAATAGGCTTGCTATTATGCGGCTATGAACTTGTGGCCAAAATGCAGCAGCACTTTCATATTGTTGATTGTACACATTGATTATCTGCAAGCAGATAGAGAACAAATTAAATGCAGAACTAATAAGAAAATCAATATGCAATGCTTACAGTTATGATCTGAGGGGAAAATCTCATAAACATTTATTGCCTTTTCTTTATAATTTCTTCATATCCAAAACCTCTAATCGTCTTCCTTTCAGAAAATGAAAACACCCTACATATTTCAATGAAGTGCTGGTATATAAATCTTTTTATTCCATTTACATTGAGATGGCAAATGGATATTGTTTCAGTCCTAAATTACCCATGACTTCTAATATACAACTATTCGCTTCTGAGTTTTTGAAAACCGTGCAAAATCATTCTTAGACCCATTTATACTAGTGCGTGTTTATTCTTGAGTTTTGGAATCTTCTTCAGGACACTTGTAAAATGCTACTAGATGCATCATTAAAGGAAAAGAATAAAACATGATGAACAAACTGACCTGGTGACGGTAGACTAAGTATGCAAAGGCAAAGAAGACTAGTATAAAAGGAAGCAGGATTGGAGTAATCACAGCATACACAATCCCCAGAAGGAAGTATAGTTGAAGACTAGGGAGAGTCTCTGGAAGATCCACACTCCCAGGATCCGTTGCCTTCTCTCTGTCTCTCACAGTTTTTACCACAAACATGTTCTTAAGATGAAATATAACCAATGGCTTCAAACGGAGAATCTCACCAGCAATTGCAGCCCACCCATCAATCATTATATATGTAATAAAGAAAGTAGCCTTCATTGGTATAGACACTCCAATGGTTCTTGGGATCCTATAATAAACCAGGTTCCTTAATAATCAGCCATATAAAAGACATAAAAGACGGATATTAACCAAGTTATATAAAAAGTACAAAATTCAAATCTTTGCGTACAAATTAAAATCACTGTAAAGATTTGTACCAATAATGTTACACTAACGACGTCAGATAAGAACTACAATCTTTACATATAATATAGTTAATAGCATCTGAGATAAATTCTGATATTCATAATATTAGTAAAAATCTTTTCTGATTGAAAAGTTTCTGCAAGGCGTCTGAATTCCGGACAACCAGTAGAGAAGTTCTTTTTATGTATATATAAGTACCCTAGATCTCCCAAGTGCATTGGTGATGTGGGAATCATGGGTGTCACAATCTCCCTTTGTTAAGACCTTGGCATCCTTGCCAAGAGGTAATCACTCATATACTAATCGACATGCCTTTCTGATGTGAGACGCAAACCTGCCTACGGATCCATGTTATCCCATAGCTCAAGGGGGAAGGTGCCTTTTTCCTCACCAGCAGCAGGGAGCCATTGTCATAACCATGACCCTTGAGTACCACATAGGCTATGGGCTAGGTTGCATTCTCATACCATTTGTAACAACCTAAGATCAACTCCAAAAGTGTTAGCTGAAGTTGACTCCTAAGCCTTACTTAAGTACCTTAAATCTCTCAAGCACATTACTGATGTGGAATTAAAACCAATTGGCTATGGGTGGAGAGGCCCAAGATGTTATAAATTGTAAGGTAAGGCTTTACTTCCCCAACATGGGATACTCTCAACAGTGCACCAACAACAAGGGCTCGAAAAAACCCAAGTATACACAAAGTATACATTTACAAGTGTAGTGAATCTATGAAATAGCTACCTCTTCTGCCTAAATTCTAGCATTGAACCATTCGAACAGAAGACTAAAGTAAAAACATAACTGTATAACTACACAACATTAACTAATGTATCCTAAAAAATCTGTCTCCTCCTCTCCTTCCAAAGACTCTACAAAACTGTGCGGTGTAAATTTCCAAATCAATGTCTCAATTAAGAAAATAAGCAAAATAACATTATAGCCTTTAATATCAAACTTAGAAACCATAAAATATCCAGTGATAAAGATAGAATATTACTGTGTAGCTGATTGATGAAGAAATGAATGCAGTTGCTCAAAAGCTGTTCCAGTCACTATGCTTCCCAAAAATACGTTGACTAACATAAAGTAATAGTATTTTGCTGACGTCTTCCGTTCTAGGGTTGATAATGCTATATGCCCCTCAATTTTTGACATGATCATTAATACTGTTGGGAGAATGTACATAAATATCTTAAGGGCAAGGCCAGGAAGAAAACCCTGTAGAAATGACTTGATGAATTTCCTGTGAAAAATTACAGTTAATTCTTTGTAAGTATAACCAAATTTTAAAAAATTAAAAAGCCATATAACATATCAAAATTAAAGAAAAGAGAAAGCAGCTGCTGCAAGACATATGAAAAGGCCAAAAGGCCATGTCACAGCGTCTAGCCAATAAAAGTATGAATGCACAAACAACTTAAATAGATTCCCAAGCATAAGTTAATCAGGGGTTTCCAATGCAAACTTGATAAAAAGAAATGAGTTCATATTTCATACTCTCAACTGAAATTAGCAATAGTATCTCTAAGTTGAAGCAAATTCTTGAAGTTTCAATGAGTTAAAATTGGACAGCAGGTAAACAAGAAGTTGGAGAAAATTCTAGCATACACGAAATCAACCATTGCAACATTGCAATAAACAAGGACTCATTTGATTGGATAAGTAAATTCTACATAAATGAGCACAAGAGAAAAGTATTTTACTGTGAGATATAAATAATCAAATACATGGAAATAATTATTTGCACAATTATTTCAGTTATATAATTAATGGGAAACATTTGAATAGAAAAGGATGTGTGTGTATGTGTGTGTGTGTAGAGAGACAGAGAGAGAGCATTAGGTCTCCTTTTTTCTTTTTTGGCAAAAGCATTTCTTTCAAGGGGAGGTCGACTTACATTTAATTCAAGTGGTTCTAAGCAGTCTACCCACTTACTGTTTATCTTTGTTCAAGATTACAATAGGGGTGGCAAAGAGGTTGGAAAAAATGATGAGGGTGGGCAGGAGTAGAAGGTCAGAAACATCATCTCATAAGCTTGGAGGTATTGTCCAGATGTAGCGAAAAAGGGGGACTTAGTATTGGGAAATTATTTCTGAGGAATAGAGCTTTTTGTGTGAAGTGGCTTTGGAGGTTTCCAAGGGAGAGGAGTCCTTGTGGCATGCAGTATTAAGGAGTAGATTAGGTCTCCATGAGAATGGCTTGGTTGGAAAATCAGCAATCTGAGTCTCCTGTAGAAATCCTTGGACGAATATTTCTAAAGGGCCGGATAAATTCTTGAGGTGCTGTCAATTGGTGATAGGCAATGGGGTAAGCATCAGATTTCGGGAGGATGTGCTGTTGGGGGACCAGCCTCAGGAAACTCTTTTCCCGTGGCTCTTCAGGTTATCCAGCTACCACAATTTAGTCATTTCGAGGTTTGCTTCTTTGCCTTTTGGGAGTTCGGATTTTGGTTTTAGAAGAAACTTGAATGAAGAGGTAGAGAGTTATCAGCTATGCTCGTGCTACTAGAAAATGTTCATTTGATCAGAGGCAGAGATGATTCAAGACATTGGAGGTTGGAGACATTCAGGGATTCTTCCTGCAAATTGTATTTCAGAATTTTTAATGATACAGTGGATTTGTCAACCTATGATCCAGCTGTGGCAATACGGGATGCAAGGGTTCCGACCAAGGTAACTTGGGTTGGTTTGTGGCACATAAGAGGGTGAATACGTGTGATTTGCTACAAAAAAAAAAAAAAGGAGACCTAATTGCTGTTTTTTTCCTAGTTGGTGTATTATGTGCAAGTTGAAGGGGGAGAGTGCAGATCATCTATTAGTTCGGTGGCATAAATGCATAATTTGTTTAGGGAGGCTGGAGTGAGTTGGGTGATATCAGATGGGTACCACTCTCTTCTTAGCGAAAGATGTGCTGCTTTTGGCAGAGGAAAGAGGGCTAGAGTTCTGTGGGATTGCTGCAGAATGGCTGTCCTGTGAGTGGTTTGGATGGAGAGGAATAGGAGTAAATTTGATGATTATAAGGAGGTAGGGTTTTTTTCTTCACTTTGGGCTTTGGTCTCAATAGAATTTAAGGATCTATCTTTGTTAAAGCTTTTTATATTTAATTCTTATGTAGATTTATAGATGTGTTCATTTTCACAGTGGACTCCTTGTCTACTGCTATTGTACCATTCCTTTAAACGATTAATATATAATGATAAAATTCAAAGAAGCAAAAACATGATCTTTTAATGCATTAAGGTGTGAAGCAAGGGGGTATAGAACTCCTATAATATTCTTTTAAACTTCATTTGTGCTTATTGGTGAAAAAGAGATGATGCACTTTTATCATGAAACATTAAGAAATAAAAAATAATTCAAATGTTTTTTGATGTATCATGGTAGGTATTGTACAATTGTTCTATTAAAAGACAAAAGTACAACATATGGTAACATTATTTCTATTCTATCCATAGCCTAAGAAAAGGAGCAACTCTTTCTGGACCCTCCAAATTTGCAAGGGCTTGCACAAAGGCTATGATTGTATCATAACAAAGCAAACACTGACAGAGCAATATTACAAGTCGTTTAATAGAATGAATATGAAAATACCTTGGGCACTTAATCAAAACATGAACTTCCAACATGAAATGTAAAGCAAATGAATTGATGTACTACGGTATATGTTATTTAACAATAGAATCAAAAAACCATATAATATGGTAGGTTTACTTACAATTCTATAACCGGCCTGAGAAAAGGAGCAACTCTTTCGAGACCCTCTAAATTTGCAAGGGATTGCACAAAGGCTATCGGTATCATGTAGAAGAACACCAAAGCAAACACTGACAAAGATATTACTAGTTTTCGGATGCTTAAAGAAACAAATGGTATAGCCAAATTCCGCCAATAAACATCACGGGGTTCTGGGGCCCAATTTGTCAGCCATAGTGTGGGATTCTTGCTCTGTTGTGTTTGTGCACAAACAGCAGCTCCCCAGCGTGAATTAAAAGATACAAAAGCAACCGGCAAGATAGATTTGGAGTCTTTGAGAATTTTTTGTCGTTCCAGTGCCATCTAAAGTACATCACAAGAACAGAATATAAATATGGTATGTATGTATGTATGTATATATACACATGTGAGAGGAAATCCAACCGTGCACCAAATAAATTTTATTTTATTTTATTTTTTTAAAAAGAGGAAACCCAACCGAAAATACAGAACATATGTGTGCTGTACTTTATAGAAAGAACTAACCCTAAAGAAGATAGATATATAAAGTTGAAAATTGATACCATAAAAACATGAAAAGTATAACATAATCAATGCTACGCACAACTTACTTTTTTATCAAACTCCTTAATCAGTTGTTTGTAGTACTCAATGGAATCAACTCTTTCACCCCAAAGCCCCAGAAATCCTTTCTGAAAATGCAAAGAGTTGTTAAATGATCAATTGTAGATGAATTGTTGAATGAGTACATACATTTATTGTCTAAAAATGTCATACTATATCAATAGTGAATTAGTGATATGCACATTTGAAATGTTTATATCCTTTAAGCACATATGAACACAGTACCTTTCTAGTTGGTTTTTTGTCTGGATGCCTTTCAAACTTAAGCTGGTTATAGTCTAGCCAATTCTGGAGCCGATTTCGCTTTCTCACAAGTTTGGCAAATTTGTTTGCATTGTACACTGCCTGAATAAATAAAGGTAACCCTCATAAAACAAAAGAGTTTACTATGAAAAGACGGCACAGCTAGTGCAGTGTATATCATTCACCCATTAAACTCCACACTACAGAGCTTATTTATCCATAATAGAAAATGTCATAATAATATTTTATTACCTGGTGACAAAGATAATGATCCGGGTGGTTCGTTTGAAAGAAGTGGTCCACACTATCGGAGAATGAGCGACCAGAGACATGTGGTATATTCCTAACAACTACCTGAAAGAAACAATAAAATTGAAAATCATAGCATTAAACTTAGAGTTTTAAGCGATCTTCAAACAAAAAGAATAACTTTTGGAAGTGGCAACATTGGGAAATTTTTTCCTAAGACTGGAGATATCTGGGCAAAGCAGGGAAGATATTTATTAAAAACAAAACAGAAAAGCAAAGTCATGCAGATTGCACTTGGTAAATTTAAAAGTGAAGATCAAAAAGATTTATACAAGCATCTGTTCAGCCTTAGAAATAGAACCACACATTAAGGAGATTATATCATACTAGCTCATCTAGAATATAAGTTAAAAAAAAAACACACAAACAAACTTAAAGAAGGTGATATGGTTCTGCTTATGAACTTTGATAGTTTCTTTCTGCTTCATGTTATTATTTATTTTTTAATCTTCTTTGTATAGTTATTACACCATATACTTTCATAAAGATCATGCACGTAATAATTATATAACAGCATGATCCTTAACTTACACGATTGAATAGCTATTGACTATAGTATAGAATTATAAAAATACATGACTATTTCTTTTCAAGTAACAACAAGCTTAACATAAATGTAAACATGCTAAGAAAAACGGTGATATAATTTTTCTAATGACTTTTGGTAAATTCTACTTCGTCTTATTTAATCTTTTTGTAAGGTTATTTACACCATATAATTTTTATCAGGATCATGCAAGATATGTAAGAAATTAAATATCATCGTCATCCTTACTTACATGAATGAATAGTTAGTATCTATAGTATAGAATGACAAAAAAATACATAACTGTTTCTTCTCAATGAATAGCATGCTTCATAGTTTTCCACAATTGTGCATCGATCGATGATTTACTCACCGTGAACTGTTCTGCACGCCTGTGCTGAGAAGCTAAGAATTGCAACCTCATTGATGCTACATAGTCATACTCCTTGTATAGCATGTAACAAGTCCAGAGTGTGAACAAGTATTCCAATGCTATGTGGACAAAAAACCTGAAACTTAGATTTCAACTCTTAAGTAAAATCTGCATTACCTATGACATAAAAATTAGAATATAACTTGTAGAAAAATATGCAAAAATATGATGGTGGATGCCATATTGTTAATTTCAAAGTACCACTCTCTATTTCAAAATACCAATCCTATGATGTTTGTTCTCATGACAAAGGAAAAACAAGCCAGGAACAAATGGGAAAAAGAAATTGGAAAAGAAGATCAGCCCAGCATGAACCATGTATTATTTGTAGTTGCAGCTAAAAGATGAAAGGAAGAGAGACAGAAAACCTACCAACTATTGGAAATCAATATTCCATTCTTTACTCCACTTACAAGGAGATAAACAGATGAAGAAAATTAGTAAGCGGTGAATATAATGGAGTTTCCTTAGGCCCTTTGTAATTAATAATGTATTATTAATTTCAAGCAGCAAATTATGTATTATTTGACCCCAATTGCTTCTCTTGGTGAACGCATTAATCACAGGGGAACAACAATTTGCAGTGTATATGGGTGAGATTATTCAAATGGCTTTTAGGATAGTATTATACTATTAGCTCTGATTCCCAAACTGAAATTTTAGTTCTGATACCAGTTATACCACTTGTTGAGGCAGTTAAAGTATATCAACACCAAGATCAATTTATGATAGAGTCAATCACAAAACCAAGAAAAAATATAAGGAAGTTTGGAAAGTGATGTCTATACCCACAGATAAGAGAGAAATAATCCACTATAAACTACTAGAGAAGTGATAGAATTTAATAAATATTGAGACCATTTCCTGAAACAAATTCGATTCTGTAGTGACCGATATTATTCCCTGCTAGAACATAAAAAAACAGGTGATGTCCATAATCTACTAGCTTAAGGTTTTGGGAAAAATGGCAAACCAACAATCTTTATAATGGTATCAGAGCATAAGTTGAATTGGACATGGTGGGCTCTAATGGTGGAGAGAGACCCACATGTGAAGGGGAGTGTTAAAATATAAAACAATTGTTTACCCTTATCCTAATTCCTAACAGCTTAAGCTTTTGGGAATAATGGTAAACCAACAAATTTTAGCATTACCCTATCCCAAGCCCAAAAATAAGTCCCTGTTACCGTGGTCTTCGGGTATTTCTTGTCTCCCTCACCTCTATATGAAACCCTACAGATTTCTTATAATCACATATCTTTACAACAGTAAGTGATGGCTAAATTTCGTATTTAAAGAGCCGAGCAATTTTGTTTGAACAGGGAAAACATTGCTCGCTATACAAAGATAACTATCAAATATTTGACTATCAAACTAAAATGAATTTTACGCATATTTTAAAAAAAGTTAACTCAATGTAACAATGCAGGTAACATTGCTCATCTACGAGATATCATCGATCAGTAAACAATTGCTGGATGTATGGATTGAACTTGCAAAATAAAAAAGAAGCATGCATAACTGTAGTGTTGTTTTGGTCTTTATTTACTCATAAATATCATGAACTTCATCTCTCTAATGTAAAAATTCAATTAAATAAAAAGTGAATCATACGCCTCATATGTTAATCAGTTTCCAGTCCAGTCTGAATATTTCTAAAGGTGTAAAAGGGTCACAGATTACCTTATTGATTTAGGGCGCACATTTGAGATGGAGAGCTTATCAATATCACTCACAACCAACTCTTTCCTAAGGAAAAATAATGTTCCACTTGATACATTGACTGGTATGAGAATAAGAAGTGCTAGGACTGCCATTGGAACAAAAATCTTCAAGCTGCGAATAAAAATTGATTTAAGAAAAAATCAATTTTAGTTATAATAATGCCCAGGATATTAAGCTTCAAAATCTAAAAACTGAGCAAAGGCTATGAATCGATAATAAACATATATCACAGTCACATAAGTATACACACCCAAATGCATACATGTAATATGATAGAGCCTGTACTTGCTATGGCTATTCCTGATTAATCTTTTCTTCCTTTTTTTTTTTTTTTTTGAGGTTACTTGTAATCCATTTTCCACTTATATTGAAGTCATCATTGCAGGCATGTAGTCAATAAAACGAGGCAAACATGAAACTCCCTGTGTATGTATGTGTGCGTGTGAGGAAGAATAGACTTTTCTGTTAACATTCGTCCACATAAGAATACAAGCTGAGATGAGCCATTGTTTGTCCACACACTATTAACCGTTTTGAATAGCATTGAATACCATGTTAACAAATTCAATTCATTGCTTTAAGATAAATCGGGAATGAGCAAATCCTAAATAATGAAAGCATAAACCAAGTAGTGGCATCTTATATGACTTTAGTGCACAACATCATTTACTGTATCCTAGATGTTTCAGTGGTTCACATCACCTCTGCATTGAATTTATATTGTGACCTGTTGAATATAACACCTCTTAGTTTAACATTCAAACAATCAAACACTAAGCAAGCTGTCAATGGACAAATTGTTGGTAGAAAGACTTTTAAAGATATGCTTAGGCCTCCAAAGTGCCAGGATAGATGATGAATGCAGTTCTAGTTCTATCAAAACATAACTAGATGGACCACACACACTGTGTGTATTTAAAATTTCAAGTGTGGTGTGTTTGGATAAGAGTTGTTGGTTGACATATAATAATCTGTAATTACAATTACCCTTAATTTTTAATTTTAATATTACAATTGTTAAATGTAATAAGGGTATAGTTGAAATTCGAATGTAATGGTTGACAAGATGGGTCCTCTTAATTATAAAGATGATATATAATATGGTTTTCTCAAAAAAAAAATATAATATATATATAATTTGGCTTTACGAAAGTGTGAAGGGCAAAAGCCAAAATCAAGTCTATTGTATTACATATGCAACGCTCCTCCCCAGTCTGAAAAACCCAAGCATCAAAAGACATAAATTGCTCAAATAACTAACAAATCAAGCTTTAAAATACTTTCAATTTCAGGACAAAATGGAATCGTTTGAACGGTACAAATTCTGTAATTATGGATGCTAACAAACCATGGATACATAATTGTATCTGTGGGTACTGATGTCTGTCCCATGCAAAACAATCAACACCAAAAGCCAACCCACACCAATACACAGTTGCATACAGATTGAATGTAATTTGAGTCCAAGTAAAATTCAACGCAAAATATTGCAACCCACAGCTAATCGATCCAAACAATGAATTCATCCTAAACTCAAAATGTAAACCTACCATACGCAGAGAAGAATGGAACATTCAAGTTTTTCAAGTCCAATTTTATAAATTCTTTGAATCCAAAAGAACGTACTTCTAAGCAAAAGAGTCAAAAAGTAGTTATTTTTTGTAGCAAAAAAAAAAAAGTAATTTGTTTCCATCCGAAAGTTATTTCGCTAGAAACAAACAATACCCAGAATTAAAAATCATGTAAGATTACTACCAAATGAAAATTAAAAAGAACAACCAGGATCCAGGAGCGTAAATTCATAGCTGTACGACAAAATTTTTTTTTTTTAAATCGCAATTTTCTTTTCCAAGTCAAACTTAGGACTAACCCACAATAATTTATTACATAAATGAAAACAACTTAAAAGTTAAAACCATGTAATATCACCCAAAATTCCAGTACTTTCTCAGAAAAGCAAGCAAAAGCCAAAAAATTGTAAAAGAAATGAAATTCAAGGGAAAGAATTGTAGTTACCCCAGAACGTAAATTCTGAGAAAAACAGCAGAGTCAAGGCCAGCATGGTTGATAATCTCAGCCTCACTCATTCTCATGGCCTGAGGCATCCAATTCAAGAAAGTGAGGTAAGTCTTGAGATTGAGGTTGACAAACTTGCCCACAAAGTTCCCAGAGCGCCTTGTTGGGCTGTTTCTTGAACCATTAATGTACCATTTGGGATAATAGACCCTGTCATTGACAGGCTGGATTCTGAGCAGAGCAAAGGCCAAAAGAAAAACAAAGGCACCCAGTATGTTGATCAATGCTGAGACCCCAATATCACCAAGAGTTGCCATTGAAATTGAAGCAACTCCTTAGAACAAGAAAAGTTGGGTAGAGAGGGAGAGTAAAGAAAGAGGAAAGTGGTGGTGGAAGAGGTTAGAGAGTAGAGAGCAGACTAAAGGTGAAAGCTAGTAACACACTGGATTGGAAGATAGAGAAAGAAAGAAGGAAAAGAATATATCTTTCTAGCAATTTCTTTTTTTGTATGAAAGTGGCCAGTGGGTCTCGTGATCTGTTAAGGAAGTAGCATTTTATACGCAAACACATCATAAAGCTGTTTTTTTTGCCATGAATCATAAAGCTGTTTGTATTCTTATTTTTTTTTTGTATTTTGGGTCATGGGTTTTGTTTGTTTTTTATCCTCAGCGTTATAACAGTGGTTTGCTGCATGTGAAAGCGTGATTGAGTGAAGTGGCTGACTACTACTTGAGTGTTTTTGGATGAGAGAGAAGGGAAAGGTGGGGCTGATTGAGGCCGGTCTTTGGTATTGGATGCTCTTTTGGAAAATATAATCAATATATTTATTAATAGGTGATGTAATTCATTTAATATGTAAAAATATTATTAAATGATATATTTATATTTATATTTATAAAATATAATATTAATAATATTAATTTATATTATAATATATAAATTAATTTTATCATGTGATTATACATAATAATTTTTTGTTGTTTTTTTTATAATGTCTTGTTCAGGTTCATGTTGCTAATTATTATTAGTTGTTGTCAACAAGGGTTTAAATTTCGAAATTTTCGGTGAAATTTCGCCGAAAATTTCGTTTTTTAGGGGTTCCGAAATTTTAACACGGATTCGAATAAATTTCGGAAAATTTCGGCGAAATATTCGAAATTTCGAATGCCACTGTAACAGTAACCCGAGCTCAAAATCTCAAATACCCAGTCTAACGGGCGCGGCAGGGGAAATCATAGCCCAGGTGACGAACCCAGCAGCTCCTCAATCATAGCCATGGCGTCCTCCTCGGAGCAATAGTTCGTAGCCCAGTACCGAGCCAAGCTCAACCGCTTCCCTCGCTCCCAAATCTTCTGGGACGCCAAGGTCGCCTCTCGCGTCGGCGACAAGCTGGGCCTCCGCCTCAGAGAGATCGGCGTCACCGCCGTCGAGATCGACCTCGCCCAAGAGCTCTCCAGACCGGTCCACCACCGCCTCAGGGTCTTGCCGCTCTTTGACTCCGTCAAACGAGCTGGTGTTGTTGTCGATGGGGCTGAGAAGCTAGGGCTTCGTACAGCCTTGATTGATTAGTTTGATTGGAATGGACGGTGAGGATGGGCAAGTGTAATTGGTTTTGGTGTGATTGTGTGAGCCAAGTGACACATGTTTTGTGAGGCCTATAGTTTATTTTAGAAAAAATTTTCAAAAATGCATTAAAGTTACTTAAGGATATGAACTATTAAGTCTATTAGTATACGTGAATGATCTAAGTATCTAACGAGGGAGAGAGAAATTAACATAACAAATTTAATTTTGAGTTTTTAAAACTAATGTTTATAAATTTATAAAAATATCCCTCGTTTTAAATGCTCATATATCTTAAACTATAGCTTCGATCGATGCACAGTTTACGTTCATGTGTTCGTGTGTTCGAGACCTTTCCAACTAGTCACAAATCGAAGTCAAAAGTCCAATAGTTCGAAAAGTCAAAAAACGGGTCAAACTAATTTAAAACAAAAATTATAAAATTAACTCAAAATATTTTATTTCTCAAATAAATTTTTAAAATAAAACTTGAAAAAATACGGGGTCTCACAATCTATCTCTCTTATAAGAATTTCGTCCTTGAAATTCCCAAAGAAAGTAATAATTGAATAACTTCAAATAAGCACAACAACAATAATCCAAAACTGTGATAAGTTCTTTTCATTTATAAAAAACTGGAAATAAATTACACAACCTCTGAGGTGTTTGTTTAATCAAATTTATGTAATTATTAATTAGTGAAGCATTTTTTTAACAGTATTTGCCTTCAGCGCGCATTATATTTATCACATATCACATGAAACCTACCATATAATTTGGTTTTTTTCAATGTTTTTTATCAATGTAGTAGATAATATGTTAAATAAACATATTGTGAAGTTTCATTCAAAATTTCTGTATTTTGATAATAATTTCCATCGTTTCCGTCGAATTTTTGTCGAAATTTAAAAATCTTCGAAATTTCCGTCGAAATTTCTATCGAAATTTTTATCGAAATTTTCTCGAAACTCGAAATTTTATTCCTTGGTTGTCAATTGTCAATGTTTTGCATTTATGGAACAATAAAATTTAAAATATCACTTTTTTTCTTTTGTCTCTTTCGGTTCCCACCTTTTGCATGCGGCGGGAAAGCTGGATGCCATCATGGAATTTCCTATAGTTACGGCAAATAATCAGCTATCTCATTTTAGTTTAATAATTTTTTTAGTCCATGTAGAATTAATTTTGTAAAATAACTCATTTAAATATTTGATAAACTTTTTTATTCTTCAGCTCCAAGAATAAATTTTGAGTGCCGTGCACACTCTTTTTATTTTCACTCTTTTCTCCTATATATTTTATATTCTCTTTTAAAATTTAAAATTTTTCTTTAATACATCCCACTAATTATCTTAATAGTGCCTAATTTTAAACACCCTAATCACCAAAAAAATTTGTCTAAACCCCCACCCATCTAGAAACTCTTTCAAAACCCCTTAAAATTTATAATCCTAAATTACCCTTCTGACGCGCGCTGACGCACTTATTTTATCCATTTCACCCGACCACCTCTCTCACTCAATTACCTCCCTCCCTCTCTCTCTCTCCCTTTCCTTCTTGAGCACCACCCTTCTCTCTCTCTTTCCTCCCAGCGCAACACCACCCTCTCTCTCTCTCCGAACACCAACTTAAAAAAAAAAGGTTACAGATTCGGCGAACCAGTGCTGTACTTGGTTATTTCATTCGACAAGTACCCGTCGAATAATCCTATTTTATTTGACCAATATCCTCTTTGCAAAAACATCCCCTTTTTTGAATTTTTTAAGCCCAATACATCCCCTTTGCAACCCATATCCAAAGCCCAATCTGAAAGTCAGTCGAACAGCATACACAATAAAGCCATTCTTTTTTGGGCCACTGCAGGCCACCACTTAACTTATATTTCTACATAATTGAACTAAAGAAATGGGTCTCTCTCAATTGAACTAAACCACGTTCTGATTCTACTGCAGAGTGTAGACCTTCTCTCTCTCCCAAATCGCAGTCCACCAAAAGAACCAAAACCCTTTTTCTGGTGGATGAAATGATGCAGAGATTATGCTCCAAACTTCGCTCTTTACCGGTAAATACAGCCCAAAGTCTACCATCTCTCTCTTCTTCTTTGCTCCGGTCTTCTCCTCGGCTTCAGCTTCACCAGCCTCTTCCTTTCGCTTCAAATTATAATCAATGGAGGTCAAGGTCCCTTTTCAATGCCCATTCACCAACCCAACCTTCACTGGCTGTCACCACTCTCCGCTCTTCCACATTCCCCGTCTCAGTAAGTTAGGCGTTTTTCGTTTTGTTTTGTTTTGGTTTTTTTTGTCCAGCAATCTTGTTTGCTTGATTAGTGAGAAAATGCCTGAGAAATATTGCTTGAATCGTAAGTAATGCATAAAATTTAACAGAAAATACCTGGCTTTTATGGGTTTCAATGTTCTTTTTAATTTTTAATTTTTAATGTTCCCCCCTATTTCATAATCGATCAAGTGGAATTGTGAAGTGGGGACCTTGTTAAGTGCGTTTTGATAGAGAATCTGTATTTGTGTTTTTAAGAGAAATGATGTTTTATATTTGTATGTTAAGATGGTCCAAGTGCGGCATGTTTCGTCAAGAGAGCGTAAGAAGAGGAGGAAGCCGATGACACCAGTCACTTCCAAGCTAAAGAAAATCAAAATGAAGTCTTACTCGTAGGTTTTTATGCCTTTCAATCACAATATTATGTTAGTTTTTGGAAATGCTAATAAAGATTCGTATAATAATTGGTTTTAGAATTTCTTGATCAGGTCTTACAAGTCTAGGTTTAGGACAATGAATGATGGAAATATTCGACGCTGGAGGGAAGGCAAGCGGCACAATGCGCATTTGAAGGTGCGCTTTGCTATTTTATTGTTAAGTTTGGGTTTGATATCCAGAGTTGGTCAATGCTCATCTAGCAAGTCATTATGTTTCAATCATGTTAGAATTCTACACGACTTAATGCTTTACTACGGGCACAATGATGCATTTCAATACACACACAACACAGTCTAGAAATCTTCTTTGATAAGGGCTTTTTTGGGTCAAATTTTATTTTTGGCTAAGTTAGAAAAATGTGTAATTCTGTTGAATTGGTTTATTAATGCATGTGGGGTGCAACTTGAACAGGCTCAACCCCATGTTGTGTAAACCGAATCCAAATTTGAGTCCATATATTAAAAGTAGTACGGGTTGAGTTTTGAGTTAAGAAAATGCCAACCTGATCAAATATGAGTGGAGAATCCAAACATACAAATCAACACCTTAACTCAAGTTCCAATCCAAGAGCCAACCCAAATTACTATCCCAAATTCATTATTTAATATAGATCAAATAATTAAGTTTTAGCAAAGGCTATTCTGGGAGAGTGGGCTGATCCGGGAGAGTCCAGACTCTTGTGCTGCTTTGGTGTTGGAGACAAATAATTTTTTTTTGGCTTTCATAATATCCTAGAGCTTGTTTTCTAGGATTCCTTAGAATAGAGGACTCCTTGTCTGCTGCATTGTACTATGCACTAATTTTATTTTAATGAAAGTCTGTTTCTTATCAAAAAATAATAACTTAAGTTTTGCAATAAGACCCCCGATGCCCATACTGATAGACTGCTACACGCCTTGTGAATAGGGATGGCGATTACCCTGCCAACCTGGTACACTGCTGGGCTCCGTCACTAATGGGGCAGGGGCTGTATAACACTATCTACCTCATTTATCCATTCAAGTTTATAAGATATATAATATTCTTTTCAGGTCCGAATGTCTGGATATTTCTAAGTTATATATTCAGTGTCGATCGATCAGCAGGGATGGCCCAAACCAACTGCTAGAAGCATAGTTGCTTCCATCCGCAATTTTTCCCCCCATTTTCCATTCTATTCTCAAAGGATTGCTTACTTTAGGGTGTAGACTCACTATTAAAGCTTATATATTAGGTTTTCACTCTTGGTCCCAGTTCTAAGTCAGAGGCTTAGTCCTGGGCTTTCATAGAGGATAATTCTTCTCTATCCAAGGTTATGGATGCTGCATCAGTTAGTTTGTAGTTTCATATTTTGGTTTATTTTGTCTTGCTCTTTCCACTTAAGTGGTTATAGTGTGCACTGGTTCTGTACTTGATGCTAACATTATGTGGGTCAATAGCTCCCATGTCTGGCCAGTAGACTTTATTATTGCTTTTGGATACATACATTGCTAACTTGTGTCCCCTTTTCCATTCTGAATATTAGTGTCAGAGACTGCTTTCATTTTTCTGTAATAGAAAACATAAACACTTGGATTGCTTCGTGAGGGGTAAGAGCAGAACTATTGTTTCGCTTCAAAATAGTGCAAATGGAATGGAGTTCCCCCCACCTTCTCCTGTTTGCTTCCATTATTAAGAGATTAAAAACCTTCTCATGGGTCCTTTGTCTTTGTGTGGGTGCATGACTCCTTTATTTAAATTAATCTTCAACATTTTCAGTTTCTTACTGATTGGGCTAGTGATGAAAATTACAATGGGGGTAGTGTGTGTTGATCTTCTGCACATACTGGATGTGGTAATGTAGTTATTTCTGAATGTTTGATAATCCTTTGTTGGATATGGTAATTGTGTCTTGGAAGTGCTTCTCATGTAATTTTTTCTTTGAGACTTATGCATTATACGAAAGATTACTTGTGATTTCTTTGTCAAGTTACTTCTATTGGGTGTATTGCTTGGCTAATTTTGATATTTGTTTTCAGTGCTGCAATTAAGAACTTCAGTATCAGTGTTTACCTGTCTATTTTTCTGTTCACTTTAGATTGTTTTCTTATAATATACTGAAGTCATCTTGCCAAACACATTTTTACCTGTAAATTTTATCAATAATTACAGACATTTACAATCGTTAGATGCTTTACTGTTACTAGGAAGAGTAAAGAGTATCAATCTTGCAGAAGAATATAATAACTTGTGCATACAAAAGATCTTATACCAATTTTCTGTATAAAGTTTTCGTGACTCTGAACCCCAGAACTTAGCATGTACAGTTGTGGAACCTACTTTGGTAGCTTATTTAACAATGCATTCAATAAGATCCCTTGGTATGAATCAATTGACTAGGCCCACACTTAACTTGAGGAGGAGGTCCAAAGACCATTTAGATAAACCATGAGGTAACTAATCTCACATATATGGTATGACTATAAGACTAAATTGGAAGCCCAGATATTACTAGTGTGTAGGCCCAAGAGCAAGACCAGTCTAGCTAGGTTATTAAAACTACATTTACTTAAACCTAGCCCCGGGCTTTTACCACAATGTGGCTTTGATAGGAGGAAGAGTAAGCACATCTCATTCATCTGTTTTAAGTATAAGTTCAATGTCAAGGATGGCCAAATCCGATTTCATTAAGATTAGAAGTCCAATTTCTAACCAAGCATGGAAATCACCTAAGTGTATTAAAGCCAAACCTGATTAAGATTAGAGCAAGGCCTTTTTCTAGAGCCATTTGACCATGAGCTAGGTGGTGGGAGGAAGCAATGCCAAGTGTCTAAACACCCTAGTCATATCAAGCCATGCAGAAGTTCCTTCTGATATCAGCCCTAATGATGAAACTGGCTCCCAGGTAAAGAGAAAAGAAAGCTAAATAATCTTTCAAATTCTCCCCATTGTTGGGTAAGTGGCTCACTTAAGAAAGGAACAGTTTTGGTAACTTGTATCCTTGTTGACTTTGGTTTCCAATTGTTACATGAGAGCATTTTTCTTGGAAGTATTTGCTTGGAAGGACTTTGCTTTTCTTGGAAGTAATTTAATTGGAGAATGCTTTTTCTATTGTAACTTGGAGAAGTTTAGAGCCTATAAAGAGGATCTTAGAGGCATAGCCAACACACAATAATTTAGAGAGACTTTTACAGATTTAGAGAAGTTTAGAGAGTTTAAAGATTAGAGAGATTTTGTCATCTCGTGAGTTTGGGTGTAATTGGGGATTCTCTATTGAGAATTTGTGTGAGAGAAGAGAGATTATATATATGTGAGGAGGAACCTATTTGTTCTTCATTATAATCTTCTTCGTCTCTTTTAGTGGATTATCATAGTCATTGTCGGTGGACGTATCCCAAAATGCGTTGTATATCATATTATCAATATTTTTCCATATCTACTTATCAAATCTTGATATTTTTAGATCTTCCTCCTTTATAGTCTTTTTTTTTTTAATATGAAAAGAAAAAAAGAAAGATAGTTATATGCAGAATTGGCAGTCCAAGAGCATAAAAGTGAATTTGATGTGTTTATATACATATATATATGTGTGTGTGTGTGTGTGTATACACATTTTGATAAGAAACATACTTCGATTAAAATAAATACAGGGTACAAGGAGTCCACTGAACAATCTAAAGTATAATCTGAAACGAATATAAACATAAAAAGTATTACAATCAAACAGTAAAGTAACAGTAGGCTAAAGCACAACTGCACTCCAATCATAAAAAATAGCCTGAAAAGAATAGTCCCTAAACTCAGAAGACATTGATTCCCAAAGGGAAGCCCGAAATCAAACCCTATCCATAACTGCTCCACCTCCTCACCCCTTGCACCCTCAAAAGTCCTCCTCTTCCTTTCCATCCACACCACCCAAAAAAATGCCAATGCATCGCATTACCCCAACACCATGCCCCTCTTTCTTCCTCCAAAAAACTTGAACCTTTCACACAGTAAACTCCTGCATGATGCTGGAATGTCCTAACTCACATTTGTCTCTTTGAACAATCTCACCATAGGAATAATGCAACTGGGCAATGATGCAGCCAGTGATTTTCCCTTTCAGCATCTTCTGGGACATCAGGCACCAGTGAGGTGAAAGGCACCAAGAAGGCCGTCTTATTTGAACCATATCACAAGTATTCATCCTCCCATGAGCTATAATCCAAGCTAACACCTACCTTTGGAGGTATTTTAACCTTCTAAATTGCACGGGAGGGACCAAAAGGAGAGAGAAAGATTGTCCATCAGTTGCTTTGAATATGATTTACTAGAGAAGAGTCCTGATGACTCTCACTTCCATATTCTTTTATCCGATCTAGATTGAACCAATAAATCATTTTATAAGACAGCCAATAACTCTGTTAACTCCCCCACCTCCCGATCATTTAGATTTCTTTGAAACCTAAAATACGAAGACAAAGGAAAATGAGAAGGATTAACACAAGCCTTGCATTTGGAGCATTATGGAAAAGAGAGAATTTGTATAAACAAGGAAAAATGAGCAGAATGCTGTTTCCCCCACCCAACACTCTTCCCGAAACCTCACCCTCCTCTCCGTTGCCCCCCCCAAACCCAAAAAAAAAAAAAAAAAAGCAGAAGAAAGAAGACCTTGAGAGATATCTTTTCAAGGACATCAACTGTAACCTCTAGTTACAATATTGAAATCCCACCCACGTCCATGCAATCCATATTTACTTTTAATGACAGCATACCTAAGAGCTTCTCTCTCCTATTGGAATCTCCACAACCATTGTTGCTTTTAAGTTGCATTTTACGAGTCAGAGTTGAAAATCTTGATTGTTTTAGGTCTTTCTTGGTAATCAAAAGTATTGATGGCAATAATGATCACTAGATACGAAGCAATCGGAGTTGAATCCTGGAATAGTTACAAGTCCATAGAAATTGAGTGGCCTGCTGAGTGGGGTCATTGTCTCGTAGAATTTGTATGAATTACCCATCCATTTGAGTTTTGGGAAAGTATTGATGACATTAATGATCACTAGATATGAAGCAATTGGAGTTTGAATCCTGGAACAGATTCCATAGAAAGTTAGAAACTGAGTGGCCTGCTGTGGGGTCATTGTCTTCTAGAATATATTGGAGTTACTCATCCACTTGCACAGATGTGAGTTCAAGATATGTGATACGATATGGGAATATGGCAAACTCCAAAAACTAGGATATGGATACGATGATAAAATAATATATATTAGGCATATAAAAAAATAAGTTACACAACAATTGCATATCCATTGATTCCTTGTTCATGCATTAAGCATTATGTTCATTTTTCATCATTGTTGTGGGAGATAGGGTTAGGGTTAGGTTTTTGGAGGAGAGTTGGGTTAGGGAATGTGCCTTGTTCAATTTGTTTTCTTGTTTATATAGACTGTCCAGTTTTCATAATATTTCTATTGCTAGACTGTAACCCAACTTCGTACTTCCTTTAAGTTGGGATTTTGGCTTTCGAACAAATTATAATGAATCTGAAATTGGAGAGTTCACTTCTTTGCTGTCTTTGTTAGAGATGTTTGATTATCTTCTTCTATGACAGATTGTAGAAGGTGGAGATTAGAGTCTTCTGGGATTTTATTCATTTTAATCTTTTTTTGGAAGTTATGTGGCTGTCCATCTCTATCCACATTCCAACCATTCTCTTAGGGAAGGCTAAAGTACCTCTCAAGGTACAAATTCTTGCTGGGATGTTGCGCTTTTTAGGGCAAATACCTATGATTCGATTCAAAGGAGTAGAACCAATGTTTGGTAGGGCAAATACCCCATTCGTGCATAATGTGTAAAGGAGGGAATGAAAGTGTGGATCATTTGTTTCTTGATTTCCCTAGCCTAAAGTTGTGGTTGAAGGTGTTAACAGAAATTAATTTGATTTGGATGATTCCAGCTGCATGTTTTTCCGTTTTTTGTGAAAAACACAAGGCTTTTGGTGGTGGTAAGAAGGCAATAGTCTTATGGAGTTGTGTGCTAGCAGTGATTTGGGTAATTTACCTGCTAATACCTTGATTCTATGAGTATCTATTTATGATATGTTCTAAGAACTGCACTATCTTGCACAGTTTTATATTAACCATACAGTCATGAAAACTAAAGGGGCTCTGGTCTGAGTTGTAAATTCCTAAGGAAATATAATAAAGTGGTTTTGGAAGCTGGTATGTCTTGGGCTGCAATCTTCCTGTAAATAAAGGAAATTTTTCAGCATCACCTTGATATGAAATTTTCCAGTCAAATGAAGTCGGCTAATCACATGACTGTTGCCATCAATCTGACATGGCATAGGAAAGATTCTGTCTTGGTGCTGAGATTATTAATGATAGATTTGTGCAATTGATGGTGGAATTATAAAGTTATAATTGGACTAATTATTTCTTTTACTTCATGGGAGGATGTTTCATGATATTTCTTTCTGTTGTTGTTTTCTGTGGCAATTCCAGATGGAGTGGCATTGTTGTTATTAGGATTACAAATTTTTTATCCGGATCATGTTCAAGTAACATGTTATCCATATATATTGATGCTTGGCTCCTAGTTAGAACAATCTGTCTGGGAAGCATCATTAGGGGAAGGTCTATATGTTTGTCCATTGCCCTATTGATGCAGTTAAATGCCTCTTATTGGTCTTTGACCTGCATGATCAGACCTGGGTTCCTTTTATTTCCAGTGTACCTTTTTCCTTATAATTGTGAGTTCATTATTCACTAGTTTTTGTAATGCAGCAGAACTCAAACATATCAATTTATTCTTGAGATTAATGAAATTAATGTTTGGTGCAGTCGAAGAAATCTAAGCGTAGACTCAGACAACCTGCCATTGTCCATGCTGCTTATGCTAAAGTGATGAAGAAGCTCAATTTTTGCGGTTAAAAATTTGGTAGCCCCTGTAGGTTGAAGGTTCTGCCAATTCCTGGAATGAAAGAGGGAACACTTTGCATTTTAAAATGTGATCTTTCTATTGTCTACCTTTCTGATTCCTTGGCAGGTCTAAAAGCAGCGCTGTGGCTAGCTGGTTTCAACTATTGATAATTTCAATTTGAGGCTATTTTTGTATTACTGGTGTTTATCAGAAAAGAAATTTAACAAGTTCTTGTCATGGTGAACTAGTCGAGATCAAAGCATGATGGTAAACACAATGATATGGAAGTTATAAAAGATAATTTGGTCCCAGACTATTACAAATTGATTGAATAACTTTAATTGGCAAAATTAAAAAAATTTAGGGACTAATTTTTTAAATTAAAAGTTTGGAAACTAAACTGATACAAATATAATAGTTTGGGATCAAATTAGCATTAATCTCTTTGTGATATAATGTGCCCATTTTAATGGCCAAAAAAGAGGTTCCATGGTGTCTAAGCATTGATAAATTAGTCATTTTGAAGCTTTTGCACGTAGCCACGTATGTACTCCATTATTTGTAATAATTTTTTTTTTTGGCCAATAATAATTTAAGTGACTCAAAATAACTACAAAAATGATTTAGGAAAATTCTATATACCATGAATGGACAATTATGTCCCATGAAGAAATAACCATTGAGGACAAATGCAACTTAAAAAAAAAAAAAAAAACTTTGTTTCTTTTTATACCTAACATCATATCTGGATTCGTGCAGTGTTCGGTGAACCAATGTCGAACATTTGCATTATGTTCAACAGGTGCTTGTTGAACATTTGCATTTTATTCGACAAGCATCTGTTAAACATTTGTATTTTATTTGGTAGGTGCCCACCGAATAATAATAGGATGTTCGACAGATGCCCACTGAATGGTACAAAAATATCTAAAATTATCACACAACTATCATTTGGTGGACACATGTAGAACATCCTATCATTATTTGGTAGGCACGTGCCCAATATAATGCAAATGTTCGGTAGGTGCCTACCGAATAAAATGCAAATATTCAGTAGGCACATGTTGAACATAATGCAAATGTTCAGCATTGGTCCACCGAACATTAGGCGAACTTAGATTCGTTCATGGTGTTCTGAACACAAAAAAGCTTGCACACAACCCTCGTTTGAAGGCTCCCAAAAGACGATTTGACTCTTCATTCGTCAAAACAACCTTGATTGGATGATATGGGGACAAAAGTTAGTTTAGTTATGAGAGTGAGGTTGAAGGTAAGTTTGGAATGGAGGGAGAGAGGTTGGATATTATTAATAAGGGTATGATAGTAATTTGGGTTGGGTAAAATGAGAAAATATTAATTTTAAAAAAGTGATGGTTGGGTAAATTAAGAAGTTAGGTAAAATAAAAAGATTTTTGGGTATGTATAGAATTTCTCAATGATTTATTTAGAATAGTCGGTTTGTTAGACCATATTGCACAGGAGGGCCCAAAATGATGTCCTCACTTTTCTTAAACGGATGACAACCCTAAAATCATTTATTTCGGCTTTTTGACCCCAAATTGTAGGGTGGATGTGGATCTCAAAATATATGAAAGATCTTCTTCCAAGTTGTACATACGACTTTCATCGAATAAAAGAAATATAATGGTCCATTCATGTTCAAAATTTACATTAGATAAGAAAATAATTTTTTTTAGTATGAATAGAATTTCCCGCCTAGAAAACTACTTCTCATAAATAACCACATATACAACCCAAATATGCAATCTCTTTTATAATTTAACTTAATAAATCATTCTAAAAAATAATGTAAACTTCTTAAGTAAAATCATCTCAATGCATATATATTATCAAGAACTTGGGTATAATCATTCCCGAAGAAATTGAATATCAATAATAATGCCTATAAAATAATATTATGTCTAAAAAAAATTCATAGATTATTATGTTTTTTCATAAATGAATTTGGAAAGTCATTTGAATTCTCAAAACAAAGAATTATTAAATAAACCATTTATTCATAATTCACATATGAAAAACTAAATAGTTGGCAAGTCATTCCAAAGTGTCCCATAAATGCAATTTTAAAACATTTATCCCTTTGCATAAATATAAATAACATGCAAAATATAATTCCGATTGGTTCAAGGAAAAAGGCTGGTCTGATTTGTTGGAGCTAAGAATAAGTTTAGGTTATGAATTTATTTTGAGCTTGATTAATCATTTAATCAAGAATTAATTTGGATTTAATTAGCATAATTAATCATGCTAAATTATTTAATTTGGAGAATATATTTGTTTAATTGAGGCTATTGTCTAATTAAGCGTAGTCACTTTGATTTAAAGGATTAAGTTGGATTGATTAATTAATTATCCATAAAAAAAATTGCATAATTGAATTGCTACAAACTAAGGCTTAAAGTTGGATTTATCTGTTAATCAATTAATCTAATAACGGATTGAGGTCACATCAGTAAAAAGTAACCGAACACGTACATGATATATAAGGTTGGTACTTGCTTTTGAGTTTTGCTGGCAAATGTGTTTGGGTTTTAAGAGAGACTGTTGTGACTCCTCCAACGCCTCAAACTGACCTAGTTATATTGTTGGACTCTAACTAGGCAACCTCCAAACTTAAGTTAAAATTGGACTTAAGTAGAAACCTTTTAAAGTGAACCTAGAATTATAGAAATTCGGTCTAATAAGACTAGTTTTTGGAATTTTCTGGGGACATATGACCGAAAGGAAAGGTCAGGCTAAAACTTTGTTGAAATTGACTTTAAAGTTGGATTTAGATTGGACGTGGGGACACATGCAAGAGATCCGTACTCTAGGTAGGGAGAATCTCACACCCTGTGTACATACCCTTTTTGTGTATGTTGCATGGTTTTATGATGTTATGATATATGTTGCGATATCTATTTTATCTGGATGACTTGAGAGTAAGGGGTAACATAATTGATGACTAACATAATTGATGATATTGGGTTTCGATCTTGTAAACTTCCGGAGGGGTTTGTGCGGAGCTATTTGATTTGTTTGGTTGGAGCCTAGCTTACGTGGCCCTACCATTTAACAGATACTCTCTCTACAATATCGGGTTGATTATCAGCAAGAGTAGTTGTTTGTTTTTGTGTGCTCGACCATTAGGTATGATTTCTTGAGAGCTTTCATTTGGATAAATGTTTGTGAAAGCTTTGTGAGTATCATAATTATTTTTGTTCCTAAAGAATTCAACCTAAGGTTTTTTGTTGTACATTACTTTTAAGAAGTTTTCCTATTAGGCCCAAACATTTGCAAAAATGTTTTCAAACCTGGATAAGGTTCTCTGAGAGGAAGCTATGAACGTATATGATGCTTATCCCTACTTTTTTCTGTGATTGGATTTATTTTCAGGGGATAATGCACAGAGAAAATATGGACTTGGACAAAGGTCATGCGGATTAGCATCGTGCGGATTAGCATCAGTGGACTTGACAACTTTTGGTTTCATTTTGGTGATTCCAACTCAGCTGTTTCTTTAGTCGGTCTTGTGTTTATTTTTGCTTGTATTTTTTGGATTTTTGCTTGCAGTAGTTTTGAAATCCTTTGTTTGACTATTTTATTTCGAGCAATGTATATGTTTTTCAAGGTTACTCTGAACTACTGTAATCTTGAGAGTTGGTTTTTTATGAAAATTTTTAAATTAACTCCAAATTTTATGTAGTGTATTTAAATACTTTAATTCAACCCATTTTTTAAATTTTTAGGGCTTAAACTATTTTGGGAGTATTTGAGATTATAACACTCAGGCCTTATTTGTTTCACCTTCTTAACAGGGATTGGCTTAGTTAAGACTTTAAGCCCATGTTTGGTGAGCTTAGGATTAAAAAACACGGGGCTTAGTGAATCCTCTCCAACTTAAATGAGCTTCTTAGTTGGGCTTAGTGAAACCCGTGAAAATGTGGAGGTTTAGCTAAGAACCTCCTTAGCTGGGTCTACCTAAGACAAAACTTTCATCTTCTACAGCAATCCAACCCATTTCTTCTACCTGCAGCAACAACGCCAGTCAACGCAGTGCAGCAACAACGCCAGTCACACACACACTCTTTCTCTCTGCTCAATGCCATGGCGCTTGCCACCGTCGTCGACCACCAAAACAACCACCACCTCCACCTTGAGTCCCTCCCTCTCATCGACCTCCGCCTCCTCTCCCAATCCGAGCTCTACTCCCTCTCCCTCACCTCGTATTCCTCCTCATTTCAACGAATCCGCCGGCAGCCGCAAGCAGACCTACTCCCGCCTCCGCCTCGCCCCTCGCAACTCCCAATTCGCTTCAAATTCCAAATCTACCCTCCCCCGCCAAACCCCCCTTCATTCCCAACCCCCTCTCGACCGAGAGAGCCTCCACATCATTCCCAACTGGAGCGCGTGATCGATGAGCTTGGTCTGATCCGCATCGCAGGCCCTGGACTCGAGGAGCCGCTCGAACGAGACGTCGATGGCAAGAGGCTGCGAGTCCGAGAACTCGAGGAACGTCTCGAGGAGCTGGTCCCGGTCGAACTGGTTCAGATTTGGAATTGTTTTTTCCTTGATGGCTTGATGGCTTTTCTGTGTTTTTTCCTCTTTTTTTTCTTTAATTTCTCTCTCACCAGATTGCCTTGATCTACTGGGTTCTTTGGGGATTGATATATAGAATGGATGACTTGAGATTTTTCTGGGTTCGTTTCCTTTCTTTCTTTTTTTTTTTTTTTCATGTTTTTATTTTCTTTAATTTCTTGATTTTTATTTCCAATTTTTTTTTTTGTGGGTTTTGTTCTTCTCTCTTTTTTATTTTTCCCTTTTTATCATTATTAAATTGTTAAAACAAAAATCAGACTTGCACCCGAGGAATTGGGCTTCTTTGGGAATCACTAAATCAGTGTAGAGAGAATTGGTTGGATCCCAAATTTGTTTAATTTCATGCATTTTTTACAATGTCATAAAAACAATATTGGAATTGTTCAAAAAATTCAACAGTAAATAAGAAAGTTATAGCATTTTAAAAGTGGTCACCCCAATTTATTGCATTGAAACTATTTTAAGAGATTTTATAATTTAATTATTTAGGTCTTCAAACTAAATTGAAATTTTTTTATAATTAATATGTTTAATTATTTTAAAAATTAAATATGGGGATTTATGATTTTGTTTCAAAAATTAATTTTCTAACTTGTTAGTCCTGCACTGCACCAAACATAGGACATGACTATTTTCATTATCCAGGTTGTTAGTCCTGCACTACACCAAACATAAAGGCAGTTCTTAGCTAGCTTAGTCCATGCCAAGCTAGTCCATGCCAGTCCTGATAGCTAGTCCATGCCAAGACAGTCCTGTGAAACAAACGAGGCCTTAGGTATTCTCAAGGTATGTGTCAATGTGACATACCCGAATTCGGAGTGTGACACCTAAATCCTAAACCCTTATATAACTAATTTGTGACTGCTCCACAGTCATAGTTATTTAAATGTTGATATACTAAAACTATGTACCTACACTAAAATAATAAACACTAAATTCAAAATCTTAAACACCCTTGAATATGACCAAACATTTATAAACCCCAAAAATCAATATAAACCTTAAACCCTTATAAACTTAAATTGTGACTGTCCTCATAAATCTTAAACACCAATGTCACTTACTTATGAAATCCTTATAAACCCCATTGAACAATTGTATAATGAAGTATAACTATTAAAAAAACAAGTTTTTAACACAAAACCTACCATAACTCAGATGTTTAATTGGTTGCCCTTCTTTGAAGTATATAAGGTCAAGGATTCAAATCCCCCAATTACAAATAAACTTACTTTTCCTTCATAATGTCAAAAAGTTATGTGCCGCTTGGGTAACATGAAAAGGAGATGACACATAGCAAGAAATTGAACATCCATGTACTTTTATGGCTAAAAAATCTAAAAATTATTATGTATAATTGATATATAGCTATGTTTTATAAACAATCCATGTGTTATAATTAGTAGACGACAAGTTTGTACTTATAGGGTGTTGTAATTTTTAAAATGAATAACGTCTACCAAATTATAACACGTGGATTGGTTATGTCACTTGACAATAAATCGATTATAAAGAATAATTTATTTGAAAAACCTCCACACCAACTTTGTCTATGCCATTGCATCTTATAAAATCTAATGGATAAAAAAGAAAAAAATGCTCTAAAGTTAACTAGTTAGTAAGATAATACAGTATTAATCATCCTTTTGGGTCCACTACACAACATGATCCTATAATCCAAATGGTTTATTTTTTGGTTTACATTCAAAGATCATTCTTCAAAAAATTATTAAAATTAGAAATTATTTAGCCATTTGATTATCATCACAATCATTTCAATGTTTATCAAAAAAATTGTGTTGGTTATTTATTTGAGCACAATTAGCAGGGGTGGCATATGGCAGGCTAGTGGTGACTGTCGGCAATGGTTTTATGACAGTAGAGTGCATATGATCCAATCCAAATGCCAACGTTGTAATAATTATTATTGCTTTGTTTTTGGTTTTGGGTTTGGTTTTGTTTGAGAAAAAAAAAAAATCACCAAATGCCATCACTAACAATTAGCTTTATTAAAAAAGCTGATTAACCGATTTCCAATTTAATTATTTTTTGCAAAGAAAATCTTTGAATGAAAACTTTAAAAAACAAATAGTTCAAATTATGAACCGCCTAGTGTAGTAAACTTAAAAGAATGGTTAACACTATATTATCTAATTGATTAGCTCTAAAACACTACTAGCTAAAAAAGAATGTAAAAATATTTGTAAATATGTTAGTCCAGGATCCTAAAATATCTCAGATTAGAAATTTCTGGTGATACTATTTGCTGTTCTTTTTTTTTTTTTTGGTGCAGAATTTGCTTTTCTTCAGAAGTGGTAAATTGTATTCTACCTTCTTAAGAGAATTTATATAATATTATGCAGTCGGTTAGAATTTAATTCTGAACACAATATGTATACGAAATTAATTATGGAACATAATGACTAAAACACTTGACTTAAGAAAGCATAAGATAGTCCGACTTAAAAACTTTAAGGTGAATCATGATACGGAAAATAATACATTCCCAAACAAAATAATAAACTACAAGTCTCGGAATTACAAATACATGGGTGAGTTTGAAAATTTGAAATGACGACCCCAAGTTAGCGTAGTTTTAAAGGAACTAACCCTTAAAGAAGAGAGGCCAAGCCGCCAAGGGACAAGTCCAAAGCCAGTGGAGTTGAAACTCTGAGTTAAAAAAAAATGGTTAAATTATATCCACCTCACTAAGATGCACTTTGACCCTTGAATTTGATACAGAGAATGAACAAGAAAATTTCATGTCAATATTCTTCAGTCTCGAGAGGCAAAATTTTTGTGAATTGGAAATAATTTGAATGAGAGAACTTATGGGGGAGAGTCATGAGTGGTTCATTCCCGCTAAGCTTTCGAACTGCCAATCCCAAGGCATATCCTAAAGCTCGTGCAACTGAAACTGCAACTGCATTCCCAACCTGACAATACCTGCACAAAGTACACAGAAAACTCTTATGGACAATGTTTCTAAAGTATATGCAAAACATATGATATAATGCATAACTTCACAAGCTGTTGCACATCTTATAACTGTAAGCTGAATTTCTAAATGTTATATTTCCATGAACTTTGGTCAGAAGATAATGCAAAGAATTTTTTCCATTCTCGATGTGCGATCTCTTTCTCAACAATGTGAGAGTAATGTCTTGGAAATAATGCTTGCATGATAGAATATAAGGTTTTAGGCTCTCCGCTCATTGTCAATTGGTTTTGAGTAGGAGACTCTAACTTCTACAAAAACTATCAAGACATGACTCAAAAACACCAAATTTGTCTTCCTTTCAAGAAACTTAGCAAAGGAATTAAATAATCTCAGTGGCTAATTTAACAAGCCACATGCTCTTTTTATAATTGCTTGTAGGTGTGCAATGTCACATTCATAAGAATTAAGGGATTTATACCTCTCTTTAACTGTCCCACAGAATCTATAATAATCAGGAAAGCCTTGCAATCTTGCACATTCTCGTACAGTGAGGATCCGGTCCTGCTCTGGATGTAGTATTGTCTACAGAAGTTTACAAGGTTACTACACTATCCAAAACATGAGATTCAATTATCAACTAGACTAGAGAGCATGGTCAAACCTGGTTGTGACAACTCGGGAAAGTTAGTACAGTGGGCACTGTCTCATCCCACCATAACCTGGCAAATGGTCTAAACATACCCAAAAATTAGAAGAATACCAGAAAAGAAACAGTAATGGGAAAAACACATCAGAAGGCTACCAGAACAAGAGATCTGACCTTTTAGACTTCCCTTGTTCAAATGTAAAGGCATAGTCTGGTACCTAACAGAAAGAATTTAGGTAAATATGAGCCAATATGCACTTTTAGGAGGATGTTGTAAATAATTAGTTTATTTTAATAAACATAAACATATAAGGTAATCAAAAGTCACCATCTTTATAGAAAACCAAAATAGTTTATCTAGTTACTAAATTTTAATTACATTTTCTCATTATTTTCCTTCTCCTGGCTAGCATGTATCAGATGATCTTTTTGATTGACCTAAATTTGAAATTTTCCTGTCATATTTCTTCTTTTTTCCTCCATAGCTGCAATGGTAATTGCATTTTAAAATGTGCATTATGAAACATTACATAATTTGGCACCAAATAGCTTACGGAAAGAAAATGAGGACGCCATATGTATATACATGGCACCCACAGAAACACACCCAGGAGGGACAGGATAAGTTCACACTTATATCAATTCATGGAAGGAATTTTTTAAGAAAAAGGATAATATTAAGTCTAATATTCTCCTAGGGGCTAAAGAGCATCAACACTCACTAATGGCTTTCCAGATGGCAACAACAAATAATTTTCAGTTGAATCCCTCCGAGCCACATTGTCTTTTCCTACAACAACACCAGGGAGATCCCGGAAATTTGCTCCCTGAAAATAGTTATAGATTAGAAAAACAGATGGGTCAAGAAGTTAACAATATAAAATGGAATAGCAACATATCCATCCTGTAAACTTAATATATATCCAACCTTTCTTTTCGGAATCTGACAAACCCGTAAGTAATCATCTTCGAATAAAGGGGATGGCCGATGGTCATACAGTGAAAGTTTTGTTTTCATAGTGCCATCTAATGCAGATCCAGTCATCTCTACAGAACAAGCATAAATGAAAGTAAAAAAGGAAATCATCAAAATATTTGCACATCGACATAGGACAGAAGATATAACTCATCAAGGGTAACAAGACCACCACGAACAAACACCAAATGCAGGTAGCACTGACATAAACGAAAGATACCAGCAAATTTAATATGACTACTAAGTAATAAGTATGTTATATAGATCAATTAGATTTGCAAGTTTTTTCTCTGTATGCTGTGATAAATGGCAAAGTATTTAACATCAGTATATGGTAAATTTAAGCTTAACAAACATTATTCCAAATTCACTTTTCATTATAGTAGCTGGAGGAAAAGAAGTGAAAAGATTAACACAGAGAGTTGGTTAATCAATAAACCTCCAGATACCCAATGTGGCCATCAAACTAATCAAACAGCCAAATTACATGGATTATTGCTCATGGCAAAGCTAATACATACTTGTGATATGGTTTAAGGAAGAAGACCTTCTTGTCTTTCTCCACATTGGTGCGTGATGTGCAAGAAGGATGCTGAGATGTGGATCATTTGTTTTTGCATTGTCCAGTAGCATTGACTCTTTGGTTAAGGCTGTTTAGGGAGACATATTTTGTGCTAGGTGATTCCTACTACATGTGTGGCTTTATTCTGTGAGAAGTATAAGTTTTTTGGAGGTAAAAAAAAAAGGGGTTGGTGCTGGGAAGATGTGCACTAGTGGCTGTATTTTGGGTCGTTTGGCAAGAAAGACATAGATAGATACTTGAGGATGTGAAGGGCGAGGAGGTGAATTATTTGTGGGAGAGGGTTAGGTTCTGGGCTTCTCTGTGGGCATTATTGTCATCAGCGTTTAGGGATAACTAATTTTCTGCTACTTTTTCAGATTGGAGGGCTGCTATTCTCTAGTGTATTTTGTAGATGTATTGGATAATTGTAGCAGATTGGTTTTCCTTTAGAGGACACCTTGTCCTCAGTATTGTACTTTTGTTTCCTATCAAAAAGAAAAAGTTTCTTAAAAAAGAAAGAATACCTCAATGATCCATATAAGAATGAAAAGAATGCCAAACATACTAGTTCGACATTAAACAACCTCCCAATGTTTCAAAATATTTTACAGTGATTAAAACTCAGTTTAACACTGCTCTTCTCATCAATTTGATAATGGCCATCATTATATCTCTAATGAATTTAGGGCAAAACTTGCTCAGCAGGGCATGTTACAGCGATTGACATGTCTCTATACTCTTGAGCACCATGATGTAGCTGAACTTAAGAATCAAAGCCTTATGTATGTTGTTTGTTGTCTCTTGCGCAATATGCAGGTTCAGCCTTATCTCATTAACCATACTCCTTGTCACATCATACATGGTAAGGCTTCTCTCCAACCCATCTTCCTGATAGTGTCCTCTTTCCTATCTTGCCTTAAGTGTTTCGTACTCGTTACGGTTTTTCTAGTCCTACTCACCAATCGATTACCTAGTTTATCTATTATCAGGCCTTTCAAACTACTAAAGTGCTTTCTTGAACGCCACATCCTCCATTCACATTCCTCATTCTGTCTCTGAGGCCTTGCAGGATGCCAATCGGTGGCTACTACAACATGTAAATGGATGCTTTACATAGACACCAAACTTGCAAGATCCCAATCGGTGTTTAGTGTCGAATATTTGAAAGATGGTACCGTTGAACACTACAAAGCCCACCTTGTTGTGAAAGGATTACTCATTTCCCAAAAAGGACTTCACTACCACTTGACTTCTGCTCATCTTAAGGTTTCAACTACTTTCAGGAATATTCTTTTCTTTTTTTTGTTATATTGTCAGATTGGAACGCTATTGTTAGCTAGGGATTGGGTTTGAGTAATGTTGCCACTGTTTTAAAATAGTGGTGAAAGATTTTGATGAATGGAAGGGTGTTTCGTTGTAGGTTGTTTTTTTTTTTAAAGGATGTCTTGCCATTGAGTTTAGTAATTCATTATAAAAATAATAATCTAATTTTTGTTTCTCATAGAAAACATAGCTATAAAAAATAAATCTTATAAATTGGAATAGTAGTTTATGGTGAAGGTGATACAATTACTGGTTGCAAATAAAAACTAATAAATATGTATATTATAAACAAACCTCATTACTCCCTAATGCAAAAAAAAATGTTTAATTTAGGCAAATATTGAAAATATTAATATATAATATAATCCAATTTCTCAATAAGTTTGAAACTTTTACAATACCAGATTGGTTATATTGGCATTTGACACATTTACTGCTGGTACTCTTCTTAAAGAAAATGTAGAGGTATTTTTGGAAAAATGATCGAAATAAAATAAACAGTTTTAATATGTATATTTTAATGTATTTTTAATGAAAATATACTATTTATCAGTCTTTTATAATGATATTAGATCCATACAATATCTTATGGTAAATAATTACATTTACAGTGAGCAGAACTCCAATACTAATTCTACTATATAAAAATTTAATTTTGTTTCTTTTTTAAACTCTGTTCCCACAACCAAGTGCGTTGAACAGGTACCAACTTTTCTTTTAAAAATATTATGAATAAAAAAAAGTTCAAAAGTTAAAAATACAGAATGCTTCATATTGTGTTTTTGTCTTTTTTTTAATGTGTTCGTATTGATAGGAATTGGCAGCTGCTATTGTCTTCACTTTGTAAATTGTGGTGGATATCTTATCCATTGATGAAAGTATCTTTCTTTTCAAAAGCAAAAATATTGTATTTTTATCTTAACTTTGTTCACAATTACTGTGGTGAGCTTTTATGTCTGTATTTTGTAAAACATATGTATGTTAGATACATATTATAAGTATACACTGCAAACAATTTTTTATATTTCATTTTCTAGCAGCTGAACTATCCATATATTTTTAAACCCAGGAAGCTCAGAAATTGAAATAATGATTTGTACATTAGCTGCATAACAAATGTTGAGAATTTGAAAATTACCATAATGTGTTGACCTTATATATATCTGGAAATCTGTTTCAGGAGGCTTTTGGAATGACATTTCTTCTCTTGTTTCGTCGTTTGTGATCTATAACATTAAACTAAATTAGAGGTTTTTTTATTGAAAAGGAATAGCTACGCTTTAAATATAATGAACGCACAGTAGGAAGATCAGAGATTGCATCTTGAAGAATAAGAGCTTCTTCTAGTTCACGACATTGGTCTTCATCATAAGCAACAGTATTGCGCTGCACATGAAGGTAAACAATTTAACTTCTAAAGAAAAATATAATGGAAGGTTTAAACATTTTATAGAACATGATATAAGAAGTACCTCGAACTCCGATGGAGGCCAGTATCTAATTATAACATCATGTGTTGGAAGAGGAAATTGAGGTAGATTCTGCAAGAAAAAAGGGAAAAATCGCATCGGATTTTTGTTCCGCCATGCCACATGAATGAATAGATCATTCAATCTGTCCCACAAGAATTGGATAAGTTTGATTCATTTTGTATTTCACTAGGTATGAATTTTATGCATTGGACATACATTTTACCAGTGTGTGTGTGTGTGTGTGTGTGTGTGTGTGTGTGTGTGTGCGTGTGTGTGTGTGTGTGTGATATATATGTTTTCATTCTCATTCTTTAAAGTTTGGTCATACCTACAGTCATGTGGCCCCTATAGGCTATAGGTATTGAAGAAAATACAATTACTGCTCTTTTATCTTGGGAAACCTAACATGAATATTAATTAAAGGGTACTTAACTATCACAAAGAAAAACTTCAAGGGAGGAAATTCATGGAAATAGCCCATTGTACAATTGTATTATCCTCAAACCATTTATTCCAACTATGAAATAAGAAGAAATCACCTCACAAGGATTAGCACCCCACAAGAAAACACGCAATCGAAATTGTGGAAGACCATAACAACCGGCAGCAATTATTCCTAGCCTTGCTTGGTAATTCATATGCACCAAACGACTAAGTGCATACCTTCCAAGAGAAGCCTTATCAAATCTCAAAATGTCAACTACATTTTCCATCAAAACATACTTTGGCTTCAAAAAGTTGACAATGTCCATAAAGACTACAATTTGACGATTTCTCTCATCATCCAAAGGGGAATCAACGTTTCTAAAGCGATTATAGCCACTAATTCCTTGGCAAGGAGGGCCCCCACAAATTACATCAACATCTCCCTGAAATAAATTTAATATTAGGACTATTAAGGAACAGAAGAGTAATACCATTATGGTAGCATCTTAGCTTGCAAAATCAGTTACTACTTACTGGAAGTGGCAAGATCTTCAATTTCCTCCCATTTCTTACAAACTCCTGTATACTTTCTTGGCAGTTACTGAGAAAGTACAGACAATAAGTACTGATGGACAAACACATATTTCCAATCATAACAAGTGGCAATACCTTAAACTTTCAATTGGTTCCCATGTATCTTCACTGCTATCATAACCCTTCCAACGCACCTAATAAAACAGCTATCAGTAAATAATCATCTATATCAAACAAAAGTTAATGAATATAATTGCAATTCAAGAATTCCACAGAAGAGAAGGAGGTTAAAGTATAGTCTACGGCACTTGACCCTAACACTTGGACATAAGTTATTAAAAAGAAAAAAAACTTCTGATCTTGTATAGCCTTGGGGCACTTGACTAACCAATAGGGCTTCTAAACAGTTAAGAGACAGAATCTAAACTACAGCTCTGTAAATACATTATCATATCATTTAACCACCAGTGTTCGACAAAAGCAGTAGAAAAGAGGTCCACTGATGAAAATGAGATATTTAACTACATAAGATATAAGCCATAAAGGCCTCAACAAAGAAGTTATCTTAAAGCTGCCTTCCAATCTAGCAAAATAGTCGAAAGTGATAGATCCTTGAATTCTATTGAGACCGAAGCCCCAAGATTAGACAAAAACCTCACCCTTTCACATAGTTCCTCCACCCCACCCTCCTTATAATTACTAGTCCCTTGAAACGCTCTCCGCACACGTCAATTGGCTTTCTCATCATAAAATTGTAACTTTTTTGTTTAATGTTAACTCACAATAATATTTTATTGTTTTAACTTAAATTATTTATTTAATAGTTTTTCTAAAACACTAACAGATAGATAGATGGATAACTGAGCTTTTTATGCCATAATTCCAAACTTATCTATTTGTAGTAATATAAATATTGTTTAGTTAATTTTTTTTTTCTTGGGCTTCTTTTATGACGTGGTTTGATTGAGAGAGAGAGAGAGAGAGAGAGAGAGAGAGAGAGAAGGTTAGAGCTTTGATTTATTTTATTTTATTTAAATTTTTTGAAATTATTTTTTTACTGTTTTGCCCTTACTTTATTTTTCGTACGAGGGTATTTTTGGAGTTTATGAAGATTTCACCTAAGGGGGGAGATATATAGATAGATAAAAAAATCCTTCTATTCCTTTTCATCAATTTATGAAAATTTATTAATTCAATTTCAAATCTCTAGTATCATTCAGTCCAAGAGGTAGTAAAAAATTGGGACACTCCTTGTGCCTAAAATATAATATCTTGGAGAGAGGAAGCATATTGAGTTAACTCATGGACTACCATGTTGCCTCCCTCCTTACATAGTATGTAACAAACTGAAATATCTTGGTCTTGAACAAATACTTTTGGAGCTATTATATGGGCATGAACTGTACACTACTTAATAAAGGACTACCTTAAGACTCAAAGAAGTGTCTTTGACTCTTAAAAGCTCATGAAAAAACCCTAAACCAAAATAATCACAAAAGTACAAAGGGCGAGTCTGCAGCCAAGATAAAATTATGCAAACGAGTTTCGTTAAATTCCAAATCTTTCCATTGATATAATAATGCCTGTAACTCTTAAACTAAAACTTGATTTAACCCTAGACTCCTCTGGACATAATCTACAAACTATGTATGATTTGTCAACCTAAGTCAAACATGGGTGGTCTCACATGGTAAAACTTCAATTTTCCAAAATCTGAAAATGTTAAAAATACAACAGCTAAATCCCTTCTTTCTTGTTTGAATAAGTCAGATGTATTTCAATAATTATCAGACAGGATATTATAAACTGTTGACAGATGTATCTCATGAGATCACAAAACCTATAAATTCATTTACTAAATTATGATATATAAACTGTTGAAAATTACATTCTGCTTACTGTTGGACCATAAGTTGCAGTCTCATCTTCACATCTAAGTTCATGAATTTATGTTCAATCATTTGCATCTCTTTGGTATAAGTAGTAACAATGTCATATACAGTATACTATAACAATGACCACATTTTCGCCTAAAATTCATTAAGCAATGAGAAAGAACAGCCACGTGCATGACTTAGCCATCAATTTAGGGCCAAACCCACTGGCAATGATAAGATGCTTTTAAATGTAAAGGCAAATAAAAGCCCATGGCAACCTTGCAAATATTGTCATCAGGTGTGACACCCCTAATCCCACAAAGGTGTGCGCTGGGGAAATCTAGGATACTTAAGTAAATCCTAGGAGCCAAATGTTAACTTCAGCTAGCACTAGGGTAGATATCAATAATTTGGAGGAGGCCTTGAGTCGTTACATCAAGAATCTCATAAACATTTATCTATTACCTTAAAGTTCACTCCACGCTTGCCTTTGTTATTGGGATCACCGTAGCAGATATCAATAATCTTTGAAACTTCATATTCACCGGGGGCAATCTCATTATCATTCTTCGGTGCTTTTGCAGTCTTTGATCTTAATGAAAGAGTTTTTTCAACATCATTCACCATATACTGTTTGCAAAACTTTTCCCATTCCCTCAATAGTTCTAGAAAATCCTCAGCAGCTTCATTCCTGACCTATAGATAGAAGAACTATTTTGTAATGTCATTAAATATTAAGGGGAGCAATTAAATTGGCTACTAACCTAGTAATAGATAAGGCATACTCACATGTGTATCTGGATGATTTAACTTTAAGCTTTCACAGGCAGATTTGTCACTGTCAAGGGCCCATTTCTAAATAAAGGACACAAAGTAAGATTAATTTGAAGTACAAAAAGGCAGTTATTAGTAATATGACATGGAATGAAAAAAAAAAAATGAATACCGTGACAAGATTAACACAAGATAGTTTGGCACCAAAGCCCAATCCAGTTGACATTCCACCACAACCACAATAAAGATCTAAAAGTGCTAATTCTGCGCTGTAAGTTTCAGAACTGGGCATATCCTCCGAGAACTTTGCAGTCGGCACTGTAGGGACTATTTTGCATGATGATAAGTTGTGGCTCTTAAGAGAATTATCTGAACCAAAATAGACAACTAGGAAATGTCAAGTCTTTGAACTTAGCACTTCAGTATAAATTTTAACTTCCTTGTGTACATTTTAGGTAGATCTTGGAGGCCAAAGAAAGAGTAGGAAAATAAAATTACAGACAATTTATACAAGATGCAAGACTTACCAGACCATTTCCATATTCCATTAGATATAGTTGCTTTAATTAAATGGGATTTTTTCAATTTTGGCACCTGAACATTGGCCCTTATCTCAATTAGGTACCTAAACTATTATTTGTCCCAATTTCATACCCAAACTTTTATTCCATCCCAATTTGGTATATCATGTGACTTTCATCAACTCCTACCTCATCTATTTACCACGATATCATCATAATCCTGATATATAATCCTTCATGAATGGACTAAATTGATCTCTGGTATAAGAGATGTGCAAGACACATGACCAAAGTATGTTAGAATTATTTGACAGAAGACAAGTTATATACCGAATTAGGACAAAATAAAAGTTTGGGTATGAAATTAGGACAAATAATAATTTGGGTCCCTAATTAGGACAAGGGATAAAGCTCATGTACCATAATTGAAAAAACCCTTAATAAATCATTCAAGTAAGGCTCACTATTTTTAAATTTTTTATTTTTTTCTGGCCATTGAAGGCACTATTTTTAATTAATTCTATAAGAAAAAGAGAATAATTTACTAATAAGATTGAAATTACAGTAGAGGTAAACAAGCAGTCCACCAGATACATAAACTATAACTTTAACATCCAACTAACATCAAATAACTAAAGGGAACATAATATTCTCAAGTTTCAGCTGTTAACATATTATTGTACAGTTTCTAGTTTACGGCCAATTGAGTTTAGGGTTATAAATACAACTATTGTATTGCATAAAATTTTCATCACATTCAATAGTTCAGTAGAATTACAGTCTCTCTTTTTCTTCTTTTATGTTGTTATTATGGTATCATAACCGTCTTTTCAGAAAATTAAGTTAGAATTCTTTGTTATAAGTCTATTCTTTTTCCCAGTCTACCTTACTATTAGCCTGATACTGCATATGTTGTGCACATTGTTAGTCAATTTGTTGCCTCTCCCACAACTGTTCACTGGACTACAGTTCTTCGTATTCCTCGTTATCTCTGTGGCACCTTAGTATTTGGGACTTTTGCACAATGTTTATCGCCTTCTTCCTTTGTCTTAAGAAACTTCGTATTTGACACTGAATTTCTTGTGTCTAGAATATTTTGTTCAAGGTTACTCGAACACTTGTAACCTTGGGAGTTGAACTTATGTTTTCTATTTCTGCTGCCACTAAAACTCTGATCTAACCCATTGTGTTAAAAACGACTTAACGTATCTTAAGGAACTTAGGACTACAATGCTTTGGAAATTGTGTGTTGCATGCTCAGAATAATTAGGGTATGTGTCGTTGTGTTGCTGTTAGGTACCCGGGTTTGGGGCGTGACTAAGTGTGGAGGTTAATCTGACTTACGGAAGGAAGTTGGTATGTTGGAGGAAGAAAAACACAAAGTAGTCACTCAAACAGATCCTCCTCTTTGACCAATCCACTTACCAATCAGCTGCTATTCCTGAGAATAATCCTCAGGTAATCACTAATTCAATGTCTCCTTCCCTTCATCATGATAATTATTTGAGTCTAAACATGTGTTCCAGCTAGTAGCTTAGATGAATCACATGATTCAGCTGATCAATCTCCATTGGTCCCACAAAATGAGAAGCAACAGAACCTCGCCCTCTGTTCACTCGTTTTTAGCCAAGGTTGGCCAAAAGCAACACTTTGGTCCGTTTTCGTGTAAGTGCAGGGCGTGCAATCGTCAAGCCAAGTTTTGGCTCGATCGGAATGTGATAGTAATTGGGTTGAGTAACTGCGCCTAAATTGATTCTTATCAAGCAATTGATCGGTCAAGCCAGGAACCACTCTTGGCCTAAGTTCTTTTCTAGCCTCGGGGACAAAGCTCTTAAAGGCCTAGTCGGAATCGGAATCCGACCCACTAGTTGGCCTCCTTAGAATTACGTGATCGAACTTGTGCACAAAGTGATGCAAGTGCCCAAGCAAAACAAAGAAACTATGGATAACAAAAATATAACGAAACTCAATACGATCTTAACCAACCAAGTTAACTTCAAGATTCAAAGAAACAATGAAAATAGCAGGCATTAGATTGAGGGCAAATGAAAGAAAAATTGCATTAAAGTTGAAATCAAGACAAACAAAGTTGCATAAAAAGTAAAGAACAAAAATAAATCGATACCACAAGCCTTTGGGAAGGATGATGGCAGAACTACAAACCTAGTGAACTAGAACTATTGAAAACCTAAAAGCGCCTTGAACGGTAGAAACTAAGTAAAATCGAAAGCAAAAGAACTTTGAGAGATTCTTGAGAGCTTGAGAAGTTTGTGAGTTGATTGTTGTGTGTTGAATGTCCTTTTTTTCTCTTCTGAATGTGTCTATATATAAGGGTTAGGATAGTAATGGGCCATTACTTGGCCCAGAATTCCCTCTAGACTCCTTGTACGGATGAGATTTGCACTCTCTTGAATTTAGGATTCGACCGGATTCTTCCTTGATAACCACGTGATCTTGAGCATTGATGGTCGATTGGAATCCTTTCCAAATTTGAACTCTTTACTTGGACGGAATTCTAGCTTTAGAACTTCTTGATGAATGAGAAATCCTTATGTAACTTGGGCGGAGCCATTATTGGCTAAGAAATTCCATCAAGAAGCTTTCGGGCTTGATCGAACTTTTTGAGGCTTTAAGCCTAATAAAAGTTCGGCCCAAATATTAAGACCCAAACTTAATTAAAAAAAATTAAAATAAAATGAAACAACCCAACCTCAAAACTAGGCTGGAACCACCTCTTTTTATTTTTTATACCCAATAATAAAACTGCCCAGCCCATTTTTATCTTCGATTGGACCGATTTTGATATTTTAAATACATAACCCGGCCTCAAACTAGGCCGGAATTATTTCTCTTTGCTTGAAATTATACATGGCCTAGCAAATTGCATTTAGTTGGGCCAACTCATTCTATAAAAACACGAGAAAGAGATGACTCGGCCTCTAAATAGGCCGGAATCACTCTTTTATTTGATACGACATAATGGATTGAGCCACTCAATAAAATATTTTGGCCTTTCACTCACACAAGTCCAGCCACTTTCATGATCCCTCGCCAAAATCCAGCCTCCTCTAGGCCTTTGAAGCCACTTCACAAAATATTTTCGCCCATCCTCTTGTAGGCATTTTCTCCCGGCCTCATATAAGTCATTTCTTCCGGCCTCATGTAGTGGGCGACCAACACTTTTAAAATCAAGGGCGCAGTAGCCCGGATAGATTTTAATTGATCACTTTCATCATGCTCACAAGGTTGGGCGATCAAAACATAGTTGATATTTGGATAAAATAATCATGAAAATAGATTGGACGATCAAAACATAAAAAATAGGGAAAGAAAGTTGTTCGGGCTATGTAGAAGATATTTGGGTGTGAAAAATGATAAGAGTAATTAGGCATATGGAAATAATGGGAAAAAAATAATTCAGGCCAATCATAGGATATTTTATGGGTGGAAGTAGCCTGGATAGCATAGAAGGAATTTTAGTAAAAAATGAGAGAGAGGCTGGACAAAATAGGAAGAAGGAGGCCGAACAAAACAAGAAGAATGAGGCTGGACAAAATATTTATAGGCTTTGGGTGGCCAACTTCCATGTCTCTTTTTCAAAATAGTCTGGGCCCACTTAAAAGTAAAAACCACTTTTTGGTCTTTAAAAACATGTATTTGGCTAGGCTAATATATATATTTATATACATTTATTTTTTAAGCCAAATATATAACCATATATATATAATAAAATAATATATATATGTGTGTATATAATATTATATATATATATATATTAGTGCATATATATAGCAGGCCATGCCACTTACTGGCCATTTTTTCCAATTGCATGTATATATATATAGATATATATGTATGCACATACAACTAGATATATACACTCAATGCAATTAACGCCACTTACTAGACTTATTTATATATATACATGCTCAATGCCACTTACTGGACATATATATATATATACATGTACTTATGTACTTCAAGCCACTTGCTGGCACCTTTTCTCTTATGTACAACATATATTGATATATATATATGCCCGTACAACAAAGACATTCTACTGCTTAAGCCCACTTGATCACTTAGTTGTTCCCAACTATCCTTTTATTTTTGAACAACCCATGATTTGCTTGAGTCACACTAACGAAAAGAAATAATCTCAGCCTTGTTATCTAATACTCACCCATCCAAAGCTCACCCGACTACCTCATTCCTACTGACCAAACCATCCCTCAAAAGCTCCTCAAACAGCCCAGACCTCTTGCATGCCATTTCAACCAACGACAGCAAGTTGCACCCAACCTAAGACACTAGGCTCTTATTTTCTCACTTCAAACCGAACACCCAACTGCTATTTGATTGTCCTCTTGTGATTTTGGGACCCCATAGCAGCCCCCTTTGAGCTCCCTTAGTTCAAAGAAAACAACGCACGCCAAGTGTTCGATTTTATTCCTCACCTAGGCCTCCTTGTTGAAAACTCAATTAAAAGATGTAGGCCGGCTTCTCTATTTTACTCATTCTCTTCTCCGATCATCTTGCCATGGTAAATGCAAATTTATGGCCTAAACACCCTCCTTACTGATTTGGTTTCTGTTCAGGAACCCTGTCCACTATCCCTTATCCAAATATGTGTCATCCCACCACTTGCTTGACGCCTATACAACTTATATAAATGACATCCACATGCTACAGAAACATGAGCTCTAACAACAATAAGGCTAAAGGTCCAAAATAAATTAAGGAAAAAAAAAAGTAAACAACTTATATAAATGACACCCACATGTTACAAAAACAATGAACTCAATCAGCTTTGAGTGTAAGCTACTTCAGCAACAGGCGTACCATAGATCTCTCTCTCTCTCTCTCTCTCTCTCTCTCTCTCTCTCTCCCACCCTTAGGCAAGATCAAATAAATAAATTTATCAGTCACAATATAATCAACTCACCAGTGACCAAGGAGCGAAATGTGGAATATTCCACACAGTATTCCATATCATAGTAGAAGTCAAATGGAACAATGGAGTTCACTTTTAACCCTACCTGTAAAAAGTCACAACATAGTAACAGTTCATTAATATAATATGCAGCATATGCCTAGCAAAAAATGCAAGACAATAAAGCAATCATACAAAGTAAAAGTAACATTAAAAGGGCAGAAATCAAGATTTGATTATACCCTGGGGGATATCTGTGTAACATTGACTTTTGAAATAAGGCAATCTATTAAATTATCGTTCATTATAGTAGAATAGAATAAACGCCTCTTGTCATGAAAAGTTCCTTCTTCTTTAATAACCTGAGAAACAAATTGAAAAGGCAAATGGTTAGTAGGATAAATAGCATCCATGACCAGTCCATACTCGAAACAATTTTTACAAACTCACCGTATCTTCAACCCTATAAAACCACTGGACTCTGAAATAATTTTCTCCATCAGTTGTCTTAAAAAATTCTAAGATCCTCCCCACTTCCTTTTTTCCTCCATTACCCTGTAACCATTGCTTTAACAATTAATTCACACATTTCTGTCAACATGGGAATGCCAATATAAATACCAAAAACTATGCATGGGCCTTGTTGTGGATATATCCAGTAAAATCTGTAATTAGAGCTACTCTGAAGAGTTAAGGGTGTATTGGAAAATGCAATAAACCTGAAACTCCCAGTACAACTGTCTATTCAATAGACCCATAACTCCCAACTATTTTACAGTTCTATCTTAGGGGGGTTTATTCAATATGGAATTCAGGGAAACTTAAAAGAATTTAGTGGAATTGAAAAGTTTAGGCCTCTTTTACCAAGGTAGAGTGTTTAGAGGGTCTATAAAAGTATTGTGGTATTCAATGGTGCAAAGGAGGAGACCTCATTGGTGTTTATCTCCTTAATGGTGTGTGAAGTGCAGAAGGGATGCAGAAAGTGTGAATCTAGTTCTACATTGTCCTATTGTAAATTCCATGCGGCAGAGGCTGTTCAGGGAGGGTGGGTTGAGGTGGGAGACTCCGGGTTCTTGTGCTGCTTTTCTGTCAGAGATATTGAAGTTCTTTGAGGGGAAGAAGATGGGTATGGTGTTAGGGAGGTGTGCAGTGATGGCTGTTGGTTGGAGAGAAATAGAAGGTTTTTTGAAGATGTTAGGGGGGAAGAGGTGGATAATTTGTGGGAGAAAGTTCGTTTTTGGGCATCACTATGGACGTCAATCACTCCAGCATTCAGGGACTATTCGTTTTATACAATTCTATCTAATTGGGAGGCTGTTGTGTGTTAAAAGGCTTCATTATTGCTGTTTTACTAGGGTCTAGAGCTTATGTGTTTTTAGGGCTGTGGTACTTTACTGTTGTTATCGGTTTGTTTGGAATTTATGGTTATCTAGGAACTTTTAAGAAGGTGGACATCTTGTCCACTGTATTGTACCATGTACTCTTTTTTTCTTTCATTTAAAGACTTTTAGAAAGTCCATGAAGTCTTCTGGTATTCAATTAGAAATCTTATAAAGTTTATGAAATTCTTGTAGTATTCAAAACGTTTATGAAAGTCTTGTGATATTCAAAAAGTTTATGAAGGTAGAGTTCTGTTGACTTTGTAGTGTGAGGTATAAAAACCAAAGTCCATTTCTCCATCTTTGTCCCCAAAAATTTCTAAGGATTTCAAAGAAGTTAATTGTTATGCACAAAAATTGTTGATTAAATTGTTGATTTAGAATTCATATGGTCCTGCCATTTTTCTTACCCTTTTTTTCCTTTGGATTGAAAGTCTCATGAGGATTTATTCCTTGAAAGAAGTTAATCCCCCAGCATTGTATTTATGTATAATTTATTTTTTCTTATTATTTCAATCATTTTGTGCATGAGAGTTTCTCATGTACATAGATATAAACGTAGTTGCAAAGAAAGGTACAATGGCATGTCTTTTCGACACTTATATTGGCTGTTCTTTATATTTATCATATGGGAATTCTATTTGAACAAGAAGCCACTAATAAAACGTTGTTGTGCATGTAAAGGGCTATAATTTCATTGAGCATATAACTATTTTGCAAACAACATATGTAGTTCAAACATATATCTCTATTATTTTCTAGAAAAAAAAAATTATATAAGTTCCATAAAGAAGTTTTTCAAACTTTATGAGACCCATTCCGGATAAGTCTACCATTTAACTCTACAGAATTCTACAAAGTCTTTCTAAAGTGTGTGGTGCTCTATGGAGTTTATAAAAGTAGATAAATACCTATGAACTCTACCAAAGTTTTAAACTTACATAAAAAATATAAAAATATAAACTTTCCAATATTTCATATAAATCCAAATACACTCCCTTAACTAACTTCCTTTATTTAAAGGATAATGCAAAATAACCCTAATTTTATTTTAACTTGCATGGAATTTTTACATTGGGCTTTACAACATTGTTGTTTTTTTAATGCCCTGATGAGGTGTGCTGTGCATATCATGTGCCACGTAGGCAGGAAAGAAAAAGTTGGTACAAGTAGCATGTCCTTATTTAGAACAAAAAAACATGGAAGAAGAAGAAAAGTAACAATATTACGTCATCTCACACAAGTATAGCATGTGTGGAAGGGCTAGTTAATCTGTACTTGCCCAAAAAAAGCCCATGATCACTAGAAACTTGAGAGAGAAAGAGCAATTACCTTTATGTATGCACAATCCCCAAGACAGAAGATGCAATTGCCAATTTTAGCTTGAGCAAAATGACATTCCACATTCAAAATTATCTCATCTTCTTCATCTTCACTACAAGCATGCATGTTATGAGAAGGCAAAAACAAAGAACCAAATAGCTATGTATGGAAAAGGGATAAACTTCACACCTGGCTAGTAAAGGTATGTACGGAAAAGGATGATGCTTGACTCCTCACTAGTTGTACTAAATAATTAGGTGGTTCAATCATGTAATGCCCACATGTCGATGTAACCTTGTTAGCAAACATGCTTTTAATTTTAATAGAAAAAAAATGTATTTTATCCCACACCTATTTGTTGCTACTGTCTCTCATCGACAACAGGCCATTGCTCTTATCTCATTACCACAAGTTGCACAGTTCAACAACAAGAACTAATCTCATCCCATATGCTGTAAAAGAGTATGGCACCGTGAAGAAAGCCAAAACCCCCTTATAGGAGCACATAAATTGACATACAGGGACCAATGCTTCCTCCAAATACGAAATGGTCCCTTCCTCCAAGCATCTCTAGTAGATGTAACATATAAGAAAAAGTATTGTTTTAAAGAAAAAGAATGTTTGGTAACAAGGTTATATGGAACATGTGTCATTACATGTTTGGACCACCTTACCAGCCCGGATAATGTACGCCTGACCAGTGAGGAGCGAAGCATCATCCTATGGATAATATAGATGTTTTAGGAAAGACACAACAAAACCACCAAAGAGACCAATTTGTGAAACTATTTATTACTCACTTTAGCTTCAAGCTTTCACTTTTGGATCTTTGCTTCTGAAAACTCCAACACAACCACAATCATAATTAAAACAGATAAAACACTATAAAGAAGTGAAATTTAAACTAAAGATAAATAGCATTTTAGAGATTACAATGAGACAAAAACTCAAAGTAACTCTATAACATTTTATAATCGATCTATGCCAGTTCACCAAATGGCTTCAGATGGTACAAGTTAAAATAGTCAATGAAGAAATTGGAGCATCCAACCCAAAACCAATCGGTAATGGATGGAGAAGCCCAAGATCTTATATATTTTATAAAATGCCTTAATTTCCAGATGTGGAATTCCCTCTCTCAACACTCCATTCACGTCACTCTAGACAAACACGTGAACACAAATTGGGTGACAATGGAGCAAATGTGGCTGTTTTGGCCTAACATATGGATTGCCTGGTTTGATACCATAAAGAAACTCGAGCATTCAATCCAAAACTAATTGGCAATAGGTGGAGAGGCCCAAGATTTTATATATTGTTATACAAGGCCTTAATTTCCCAACATGGGATTCTCCCTTTCAACAGTCAAGATCCAAGAACTAATTCTTTGAACACCACAAAAAATACACACAGGCATCGTATACATATAAGCACTCACTTATATAGTTATATGCATATAAATGGAAATAATTAAAGGTTCAAGTTCAAGGGACACATTTTTTGACACAAATTTTAAACCATTATTTTAAAGCACTTTTAATGGTTTAGATTGCATCTCACAAATCAATAAGTGGGATTTTGGAGTCCTGGTTGAGGAAGTAGAGTGATTGAAGAAGCACAACTCCTCTTCTGAAATTTTGGTGTCTCTCATTCTAGGATGTCACACAGCTCCTTTGGTTCAATTTGGATGTTTTGTTGTTTCTAATGGCCAGGGTAAAGGGTTCCTGTGTATTGGGTTTTTCTCGTATAGGTTATAAATGGGTTGTTTTTAGAAACCGGGCTTCTATTTTGATTTTAAATCATTTGTGTGATCTAATGGCTGCTAGTTCACCTCCGAATCTATCCACACTTAATTTCATCCGAAACAGAACCGGGCTGTATATATATATATATATTTATATAAATATATATATATATACAGATCCCATAAATAATTTTATTTGTGATATCCCTCATAGGGCTCACTCCATATAATATTTCAACAATCTGAACCGTCTATTTTTTAGGCCTCTATTCATATATTATCCTTATAAAAAATTAGTCAAATCGGAAATCACTTGCCTACCTAACTTTGATCAAACAAATAGACGAAGCAAATATTTTTGACGAAACCGTCTATTTGTTTAATCAAAATTAAATAGGCAAATGATTTCCGATTTGACTAATTCTTTGCAAGAATGATCTATGAATAAAGTCCTAAAAAATAGACGTTCGGATTGTTGAAAAACTATATGGAGTGGGCTCATTCGCCTCATCCTACGAATAAGCTTCAATGTGGGATCTCACACTTGAAAGGGCATGTATATATATATATAGATATAATTTTTCTCTAGAGAGGATGTCCGCATTTTTCAAAATTTGCAGATGCCGACACAGTGCCAACATAGGATAGACAGTGTGTCGATACCAAATTCCACAGATGATGTATTGTAGCAAGTTTTGGAATTTCATATCGACACATTGTCTACCCCATGTCGGCACTGTGTCGACATCCGAAAATTTAAAAAAATGTGGACATTCTCTTTAGAGAAGGACTATATATATTTTTTTCATGGATTCTTGTCACCGAGCGCTCGGTGATGTACCGAGTGCTCAGTAGTCCATTTTTTATAATAGCCGAGCACTGCAACAAGCGCTCGACACCACTTCCTCCGCCGATTTCTGAGGGTACTTCCTCGACGGTTCACCCCATACCCTCCTAAGGTGTAGAATGAGGCTTGTAGAGGCTGTATGTTAAGTTTTAATTCCGAGATTTTGAGCAGAGTTAAAACCTAACATAAAGCCGACAAACCAGAGACGAGCGCTCGAGAGAAAAAGAAAACGGCACTGCCGAGCTCTTGGCACTGGAAATCTGTGAAAAAAAATTGCGGGTGTCCGTCCTAGAGAAAGACTATATATATATACATATATATATATCTTTTTCTTACCCCTCATTGGAAAAACTTCAACTGCCACATATTGGAACTAGTAGAAACACCTAAATCAGCACCTTTCTGACCCCAAACCTTCACAAAAGGATCATTAGCCTGTGTAATTGGGGAGAAAGAGATGTGCTGAGTTGTTAAGTAGTGTGTCAAGTGCAACTGACGATCAGGTGTGTGCCTTACTTGTGAGTGCAATTATGCATTTCCTTATCAAACTTGAGCTTTTTCAATAACTAATATATCAATACTTAAGTTATCAAGTGGACCAAAATTAGGAAGTACCAATGCATCTAAACTCTACCCCTAATGTGATTATTTGAAGTACAAAAACGGACACACTAAGTCATCGAAAATTGATTAATATGTATAAAATAACTCTGCATATTGAGAATGGTCAAGTAAGAGAATGCAAATGAATGAATAATATCTGAGTTGATCAATTACCTTCATTTCATACCGCCAACCCCATCTTTCTTGAGCTTCAACATCAGGAATTGGATCTCCAATCAAGGAAGTACTTATGAAATTCTTTTGTTTCTTCTTCGAAGAACACAAGGTTTTCATTTTCTTTGGAGGTTGTTTCACAAATGTCTCGGGAAACTCAATCAAACCACATTCTGTTTCTCTTCTTTCAGCCTCAAACATAGATGTGGATCTTCTTGGGGATTGCCTCAACCTTTTTTCACCAAAAATTCTTAAATCAGATTTTTCCAATGAGATTAAAGTCTTTTTGGAAGGACACTCATCTTTTGAATCAGACAATCCAATAAAATTAGAAGCTATTTCAGAAATTTTAGCCCCTGCCACACAAGAGGAAAATCTAGGAGATCTTCTTATTTGCTTCTCATCCAATTTTTCGATGCCAAAGTTTTTCAAAGATTCACTAACATTGTTTTCAGTGGCTGAAATTAGCCTTGAAGACCTCAAGGGCATAGGTCCCTTATCACCATATCCATGCCATGAGAGAGGTATAGGTTCGTCTTCTAAATCTCTCGATGATCTTTCGGCATCGGAAGTTTTTGATGACATGGCCCTGAAGCAGCCATTTTCAGGGGATTCCAAGTTACTCAGGGATCTCTCTTGCAATGAAACTTCTAGACAGTGGCTTTTCATTTCAGATTGATTCATTATCAGCCTTGGAGATCTCCTGATACTCTTTTCTACCAAGCTCCCCACATTTGATACAGTATCTTTCTCTTCATCAGCACTGCAACAGTGAACATGCAAAAGTCATTGAAATTGACACATGAACCATATGAAGACTGCGAAGACCCCCAGCTAACATGTTTGTGAATTATCACTCACTTTGATCCCATGCTTCCACCCTTGTATTTTTTATGCTGCATAACCCAAGGACCCGTTCTTGAAATTAGAATATGTAAAAAAATATATAAATGGTTTATGAAACAGAAGATTAGTAACATAGAAAATACAATATTGACATAGTTGTAGCCATCACCCCAAAATAAAAATAAATAAATAAATAAACCATAATGGCCCAGGTTCAGTAACCAAGAGAGAAAATTAAGCTTCCCAAATCATCTACACTCTCAGAGTGACAATAAGACCTTAAAATTGTCTACCAGGAACCATCATTTAGCTAATGAATTATGTTGTTAAAATCATATACAAAATGTCAAAAATAAACATGTTTGCATGTGAAAGGTTATACATAGCCAAGAGACAACCCAGTTGCTATATAATTCAAAACTAGAGACCTGCTTCCTCACTGCGTAAGTCCTGTGCATCAGTGTTAATTTTGATCCCATATAGTGCCCTTTGTAATTTTAGGCTATATCATGAGGAAAGGAGTTCAATGTTTGCTAGTTTAGCATATTGTCACCAATTATGTACGATTCTGACTTCAAGGGACGTCTTTGGCAGCAATAGAATAAATTAAATGATTTCAAATATGAGGGCAAAGGAAGCATTTAGTAACATATTTGAGATAGGTGTGTACCCCGTAATGTTCCCTTTCCAGACTGTGTGGCAAGAGAACATTACCTTGAATTTACCATGACGAGTTATATTACTCTAAGAAGTGATGCAATATACTTGTAGAGATGTTTATAACCATTTTGGATCTAGGGTACTATGAAATTTTTAAAAATAATGCAAAAAAATAAGTCAAAGAAATGTTTGGAAATAGTTGTTAAATTTTATAAATGTTTGGAACTTTGTGGTATTTTAATGTTTTGGGTTTTCGTTTCATTTTTTTTTTTTAATTAAGGTTTTGGGGTTTTAATTTTTTTTTTTTTAAGATTTTACTCGTTTTTAGATTTTTGTATTTTAAAAAGCTTTCTTTAAAAACAAAAAAAAAAAAAACAAAATTGGAGTGTTTTAGTTTTGTTTATGTATTTCTTAGTTTGCGGTGTTTGGATATTATATGTGCCACACTAATATGGGGTGTTTGGGTGTTGTAATTTCTCAAAGGGTTTATTTGAAAGAAAAAAAAATGCTCAACTTTAGGGGTGTTTTTATAATTCACAATTTGGCAATTGGCAATTTACGATGAATTTTTCAATTACAAAGGTTTTAATGTTGATGCCAACATTTTATTAACAGAAATATTATGTACAATCATATCAAATTTGACGAGGTCTCTGTGTGACTCTAATATGAAAACACGTAAAATTTTATGGGGTGTTTGTGTAATTGACCCAAAAGAGGTTTGCCTTCTTGTTCCCTTTATTTTGTTTGTGGCAGTTAAATAGAGCACTAGTATTCCTAAGTTCTTAACCACATTTCCTTCCCTTTTTTTTATTTTTGTCTCTGGTGTTTTTCAAAACCATTTTCTTTTTTAAATGGAAAACCATATTACTATATTAGTAAAGCTAGCTTTTTCAAATAAAAATATATCATAACATAGTAGAATACTAGAATGGCATTGGGCTGTTCTTTTAAAATTCCATTTATGTGTTTTATTTTACTATTTTATCCTCTTGTTTGAAGAGTTTCCTCGTTTGGGTGCTCTAAATTTAAACACAAACCCCAAAAAAATAAAAAAAATAAAAAGCTGCAATTAGAGTACAACATAACCCAACAAAAATAAAATGAAATAAAAACCCACACAAATATTTTAAAAAAAAATTCAAAGAAAAATAGAAGAGCATAGTGACGCATGCACCTGAACTAAAGTTTTAGTATCTTCCACTGCAGGTGACGCGAATCTGGGAGACCTCCTCACACTCACACATTTGACGTCATCGAACGATCTGGAACTAGCATTTCCCAAACTACCCTTGGCCGTCTTCTTCTTAGCCGGTGGTAAATCAGGCAATGCAGATAGTCTCGGCGACCTTCTCAAGCAGTTCTGGTCCTGCATTTTCTGTTTGCCATATTTCTCACCCACTGGCTCTGCACTGAGCTTCAGAAGCCTCTTCGAGCCTGAAGATCTCGGGTCGTAGATGCTCAATGGCACTGCTTGCTCCTCACACACCACATTTTCTTCGTACACTGACAAACACAGCGATTTGGATTTGGATTTGGAATTTGAGTTGTACTTGGATTTCGATTTGGATTTTGGTAACTTTCTCATGTTGTGAAAAATTTTGGTGGAAAAAAGTAAAAATAAAAAACAGGAGAGGAAAGGAGATTTTACCTGAAGAGGGAAAAGCCGGCGTTATTTTCTAGGGGAGGGCCGTCCTTTCAATGACTTGAAGGACCTGACAAAGAACAGTGACCCATACTCCCATCTCATATGACACATCTCACGAGGCAGTAGGAGCTCAGAAAATCAAAACTTTTCGGTGAAAAGTGGCCTTTTTTTGGTATGCGGTGGATAGTGGTCTAACCAAAGAATAAAATTTCGGGTTTCGAGAAAATTTCGATGCAAATTTCGATGGAAATTTCGACAGAAATTTCGAAGATTTTTAAATTTCAACAAAAATTTGACGGAAATGATGAAAATTGATATCAAAATATGTAAATTTTGAATGAAACTTTACCATATGTTTATTTAATATATTATCTACTACATTGATAAAAAATATTGAAGAAACGAAATTATATGGTAGGTTTCATGTGATATGTGATGAATATAATGCGTGCTGAAAGCAAATATTGTTAAATAAAATTAATATAATAAATAAATAAAATTAGTATATTTTTTATACTCTATAATCTATATACTAAACCTTATACTTTATATGCCCTAATATTACATTAAACCCTAAATATTTTATATTCTTTAAGATATGATATAAAATATTAGGATTTATGCCCTTTAGAGTATTTTTTAATTATTTTTTATATAGAAATGTATTATGATTTAGGGTTTAAAAATAATTAAACGAAATTCTAAAAGAATCAAGCGAAACCCCAAATTCTTTTTTTTCTTTCCAATTGCCCAAAGACCTCAAACCTTAATCAACCCTAAACTTTTTTTTTTTCTCTTTTTTTCTTTTCTTTTTTTTTTCTTTTTTTTTCTTTTCTTCTTTTCCTTTTCTTTTTTTTTTTCTTTTATTCCTTTTTTTTTTTTTCTTTTCTTTTCTTTCCTTTTCTCTTTTTTTTCTTTCCTTCTTGGGTTCCACAGTGTACTTGCCAAAAATGAAAAAAATATGGCATGTCACGTGTGTGGTCATTAGTTCATTACTCGGCAGTGCCGTTTTGGACACACCAAAATGGTAAACATTTCAAAATTTAGTAAAGGCATTCCTATGATAATGTTTAAGTTTGTCAATGGCTCAATAGTCAATGCTCAGTGTTTTCCACTTCTGCCGTGAGTGGTCAGTTGGTCACTTTTACTTTTCTTCTTTTTCTTTTCTTTTTTTCATTTCTGTCCTTTTCTCTTTTTTTGCTTTCCTTCCTGGCTTCACTTTCTTCTTCAGTTTTTCCTTTTCATTTCTCTCTCTTCCAGGCGCAGCCAGTCGCATCCAAGCCAAGAAGTTATTCCTTCTCATTTCTCTATGCCAGTCGCTCTCTTCTCTCTCCGGCCTCTTAGTTCCAGTCGCTCTTTTCTCTCTCCTCGCTCTCCCTCCCCCCGATCTCTTCCAGTCTTCCTCAGTTTCTCCTTTTCTTCGCCGATCTCATCCTCCTTCTCCTCTCCCTCCCTCTCTTGGCTGCCCAGATCTGGAAAAATGGTGGTCCGGTCACACGCTAGCAAGGAGAAGATTTCTGTGAGCCAAATTTCGATAATTTCAGCGAAATATTGACGAAAAAGTAACGAACTCGTGTGAAAATTTCCATACCCCCCCAAAACGAAATTTTCGGCGAAATTTCGCCGAAAATTTCGAAATTTAACTCCTTGGGTCTAACCACTTTAGTTAAATTTACAAGCGAAATGCCCCCTTAAAGTTGATAATTTTATTTTGTGTCATCATCAAGTTGCTTGTGACGAAGTGTTTAGTAATTTAAAGGCACAATTACAATTACAAATGCACTCACTAATTATAAGAATTATTTAAAATTTTAAATAATTATAAAATTTGTAAGAGTATTATTTAGGAGAGGTATTTTTCTTTGAAGTATATCTCAACTTAAATCTAAGGCATAAATTCAATTTAGACACATTAGTTATATAAGCTATTTCAACAGGGTCCATGAACTTTCAAATATTTCAAATATACACCCGATCTATTATCTAAATTGAAAAATGAATTTTTATCTATTGATTCGTTGAAATATCAGTTAAATGACAGTTTGGCTTTTGCTAATCGAAATTACTTGATGACATGACGTTATTTCAGCAAATATTTCCCGCCAAATGAGCGACACGAGCCCACAATTTAATAATAATAGAGAGAGAAAGAGAGTTTGTGGGCCCGTGTTAGGGGGTTAGGTGGACCTGTGTTGCTCATTTCCCGCCAAATGAGCGACATAGGTTCACCTAACGCCTGACACGGGTCCATAAACTCATCATCTCTTTCTCACTCGTTAAACACAAGTGAGGGATTTATATTCGAATTTAGGAAAAAACATGATGTTTTTGTGAGACTAAATGGTCTGGAAAGCGTTTGACGAGCGGAAAATAGGTGATGGGTGTGTGGGCCCGTGTCAAGTGGACATGTGTTGCTCATTTGGCGGGAAATGTATGCTGAGTTGGTGACACGTCACCAATTAATCCCCGTTAGCAAAAGCCAAGCTAATATTTAACTGATCTCTCAATAAATTGATGGACGAAATTTCATTTTTCAATTTACATAATAAATCAGGTATATATTTGAAATATTTGAAAGTTCGTGGACCCCGTTGAAATAGCATATATAGTTATGTGTCTAAATTGAATTTATGCCTAAATATAATAAGGTATATTTTGTGGGACTCACTCTACATTATAATTTGATGATCGAAGTCGTATATTTTATAAGTCTTTATGAAAGGATCATTTATGCAAAAAAATTAGGTAAATCAGAAACTATTAAGACATCTAATTGTAAAATAATAAATAAACGAATATATGAATTATATTAACACTTGAAATGATGACCCTTTAATCAAATAGTTAAAACGATTTCCGATATATCTAATTTTTTGTAAGGATGATCTTTATCATCAAATTACAATGCAGAGTGAGTTCCACAAGTCATACCTCATCATATTTAAGTTAAAGTATACCTCAACGGAAGGAGCATGTTATTTAGGAAATGATATATATATTTCCCTTCCTACTTTCTCAATCAACAATCTTCTTTATTTTTTTTCATTCTTTAGTGTAGTCTTATAATTTGAACCGTTCATTTTTAGATCACTCTTAGAAGATCATCTTTGCAAAAAATAAACTTAATCAGAAATCGTTAGGTCAATAGTTATCAAATAATTAAATAATGAATTTAATTGTTATCAAAATCGTCTGTTTACTTGATCACAGTTATATAACCACATGATTTTCGATTTAGTTGATTTTTTACAGAAATGATCTTTAGGCCTTCTACTATGGTGATACCATATTTAATGACTCAAACTCATTTTGGATCACCAATAGTGTGATATCATATTTTGAACACTAATGGTGCTGACACCTAATTTGGGTATTAGCATTTTATACCTACTTAAAATATGTTTAATATTGAATCAGTGATGATTAATTTATAATTTATAACGTCAATATTTATGAAAATTATATCATTGTTTTTATTTTAATGAGATTTTTAATATAAGGTCAATATTGAATATATTTGAATTTTTTATTTTATTACCTCATTTCATATGTACTATATCATATTCCTTGTCATATACAGTGCCGGCCCTGAAAGGGGGCACCGAGTGTGACAGCCTAGGGCCCACTTTCAAGGGAGGCCCACAAATTTTTATATTATGTATATATTAATATATATTAAAAAAAATAGTTGTTGGATTTATTTATAATGTCTTCGCTGCAATTAGGCCCTTCTACTTATTGTGTCAGAACTATAATTATCTAGTTTTTTTCTTTGGGCTTAGACCCTTCTTTGTACCAAAAAAAAAAAACTAAGTCCTTCTAAGATATAAAGTTTGAGTTTTGCAAGCTATTTTTCCTTGATTATTATTTAAAAGCCACATTTTTTTTTATTTCCTTAATTTGTGTTTGGCCAACTTGCTTCATTTTTTTTTTGGCTTCTCACGTGAATCACAAGAGAAGCAAGCCAACATCCTTATTTGCATGGTAGTGGGTCCTTTCTGCCCTTGGATTTACACCTCTTTCTTTTTCATCAAAAGCATATACATTTTTTTCTGGAAAGTTGGATTCAAAGAGCATGTTTACTTTGAATTGGCAAAGACGGATCTTTGCCTCTCCATATAGTCTTGTGGAAAACTAGTTTTTTTTTTTTTGTTCTCCACAAGCTGTTTCAATCTAAAAGAAATTAGAAAGGTCTTATTGACGCAAGAAGATAATTAATGTTTGATTGTGTGTTTTTCCCTTTTAATTTTTCTCTTATATTCCTATAAATTTTTTTTTTTCAATTATTTCTTGACGTTCAACCAAAAATTTCCTAATTGATTTTTTGTCAATTGTGAATTGTTTTGCAAAAGATTTTATTAGGGGCCCAATTTAGATTTCGCCCATGGGCCTTCCAAAAGTTAGGGCCGACTTAATTGCCCTTGGGCTTTTATGGAAATTGATCATGGCTCCCCACAATTGCCCCCAAAATGTATACCTTGGAGATTTTTGGAAAGGGATGCATTCTAATTAGGACCTCCATGACACTTTGGGAACTTGATTACGTTGCGTCCGCCTTCTTTATACTTACGCCCATAGGCACCTCCACACTTACATGAATACCTCTCTTGATTTAAAGGTGTAGGACTTTACTTTTTCGAACTCATTCTTTTTTTTTCTTTTTTTCTTTTTTTCTTTTGTACACCTTAGGTACCCCACCCATGGGTGTTGAGTGACCACCCATGGGTGTTGAGTGACCACCCATAAGGACCCACACTGTTTCCTTGGTTTTTTGGAGTGCAATAGCTACTCCACCTTATTACCATCATGTGACCTCCTTCAAAGTGTGATAGGTACTCCACTTTGGGCTCCAATTTTTGAGTACCTCACTTTTTAATTTGAAATTTGAATTTCACATCTTATCTTTCTTTCTATTTTTTAAATTAAAAAAAACTCTCCTTATCTCCCCTTATCTTTTTATTTCAAACTTCTTTTTCTCCTTACTTATTAACTCTTTCACTTCTTCTTTTTTTATCTCCCATCACCTATCCAACTTATCCACACACACTCTACCTTCCAAACACATCTCTACCTTTCTAAAATCCTCAACCTCTTTTTTTTTTTGGCAAATTACACGCAGGTACCTCAAGTATACACTTCATTTCAACTGAGTATCCCAATAAAAAAAAGTTGCTCAGAGATACCTCAATTACTAATTTTGCACACCCAGGTACCTCCGTCAACTTTTCTGTCAGGAAGGCCATTAATTGTCTACGTGGCACACTTATATGACTTTTAAAAAATGCCATGTGGACAAAAAAATAATAAAAAATGAAATAAACTTTTAAAAATAAAATAAATAATTATAAAAACAAAAAATAATTAAAATACTCAATAATTAAATTAAAAAAAACAAAAAATAAAAATAAAAAACAACAGCCCACTGCCTACCCCATCTGCACTTATGAGATCTTCCCTGCAAATCTCAGCTACCCAGTAAAGAGAAACCCAAAAACCTTTCGATAAAGGAAATGAATTTGGAAATCAAATCAAGAAAAAACAAAACCTACCCATCTTTTTCTCCTTTCTTCTTCTCCCAACTCGTAGCCCATCTCCACCCTTACCTGCAGAAAAAAAAAAAATGGAAGCCAAGCACACCTATAGCCTGTAGCGCCCCACCCCACCCTCACCAGCGAGTACTTTGGTTCCGGCGACACCTCCTCGCTGGTCCGACGACCCCCCTCTCTCTCCTTAAAAATCAATTAAAGAAAAATTCTTCTAATTTTGGGTTAGACGTTTGGGGTTCATGGTGTTCTTGGGGTTTATTTTTTTCCATAGAAAAAAAAAAAAAAAGACAATGGTGACTGGTTTCTGGGTTTTTAATTGTTTTTGGAACATGGGTCATAAATTTGAACAACAATTTGTGGCTATGCCTATGAGACCAACATACCCATGGAACATACCCATATCAATCCAGAGACCATTTGCGCAAAACCATAACAACAATCATTCTGCATTGGAAAATCCAAAACTCTACAAGATCCAATAAAAATATAGTAATTAAAAAGTCACCAGAATCAAATTTAAAAAAGACTGCATTAAAATTCTCAAATGAGAACTTACCAATTTTTCACAAAACAATGAGAAGGAAGCTTTTTTCACAGTCTAGGATAAATTTTTGCACTTATCAGAAAGAATCCAGGACAATATTAAAGCAAACACGAAAGAAAACGATGATGAAGCCCTTGGTGAAGGACAACACGAGCGCGCCTGCATTCTTTTAGATGTGAAATCGGAACAGGTACAAGACTGCTAAGAAAAAGCATCAGGTTAATCACGGTTTGAGCCAGCTAAGTCCGTGCCTGCCAAAAGCGAAGGATATGGAGCAGTTCCAGTCTCTGACTGACCCAGAACCACCTCAAACCCAGAAACCAGTCACCTGGGAGGTGGAGGGAAGAGGGTGGGAGGANAGGAGGGGAGGAAGGCTCAGGGCTGCCAGTAGGTTTTTTTGTTTTTTTAATTTAATTATTGAGTATTTTAATTATTTTTTGTTTTTTATAATTAATTATTTTATTTTTAAAAGTTTATTTCATTTTTTATTATATTTTTGTCCACGTGGCATTTTTTAAAAGTCATATCAGTGTGCCACGTAGGCAATTAACGGCCTCCCTGACGGAAAAGTTGACGGAGATACCTAGGTGTGCAAAATCAGTAATTGAGGTATCTCTGAACAACTTTTTTTTATTGGAGTACTCAATTGAAATGAAGTGTATATTTGAGGTACATGCGTGTAATTTGCCTTTTTTTTTTTTTTAACCCAAAACCCTCTATGTTCGTAGCTCCCTAGGTTCGGGTCACTCTAGCTCCGCCCAGCACCACCGTGCGCTGACCAACCGCGCCACACACAGCTGCGTCGTCGCTTCCCCGACACCTAGGAAGCACTTCAGCTCTGTCGCAGCCCAACTACACGCCGTGATTCGTCGTTGCTCGGCCAGCACAGCCCAGACTTGCTGAGACGCACCTTCGCACTCGGTCATTCTCTTTTATTTTTCTACCCGTGTACCTTTCTTGCGAATTAAATTGAAGGCATGGGTCTTTCTCCGGGCTTTAAGGATATGGAGGCATCCACAAAGTTTCTGAAGCGTTTTTACCAGGACCGACCCCAAGACGTGAGTATTTTTGTTGACTCGTCAGGGAAAGTAGAGGTTGATTGCTCGCCGGATGGAGAGTCTCAACCCATTAAATTCTATGCCCACATCATCTAAAATGGGGTGAAGCTCTCTTTCTCTCAATTTCAAAGGAAGTTCTTCCATCATTACGGGTTATCTTCATGCCAATACACCCCTAATTCCTTCAAATTGTTATTGGGTTTTGAGAAATTAATGAGCTTTTAAGGAATTGAATTGAGATTATATGAGTTTAGGAGTTTGTTTCGGGTATCTCCCTTTAAGAAATGGAGGGTGTATGTTTCATGTCGCGTGCGGGAAAGTGTGAAGGCAAATCTTTTTTTTAAATCATGATCGTAAGGGGAAGAGCCACGTGGAGGATGTTTCGGCGATTTCAGGTAATTAGGATAGAGATATTGAAGGTACTAACAACGTGGTACCTACCTCCTTCAACCGAGAAGGCCTAAAAGAATTGGAGCTATTGAACTATGTTGAGAGTTTTTTGGCAGACCTACACATTGTGAATGTAATATCCCTAATTTTTATATTATGATAAAAATAAAAATGATTATTAATTAAGTAGGACACATTATATGTGTAACACCCAAACTCAAATCTAAACAGTTGATTTATTGATAATGGGTTAAAAGATCATTTTAAATTTTACTTATTTACTGAAAAGTTTTATTAATTTATTTTCTATCTAAGTAGGAATATATTATTTTTAGTAATATATTTTGTTTTGGCAAAACTTGGTTGTGGTCTTAACTACACTCTAACTAGTAACTACTAACTGAGGTAACTTAGACTAAACTTACAAAATAGTAAATTATCTATGAAGAAATAATATTGGTGTAAATGATCTATTAGGTGTAAGGCTCATAATGCTCCACACGTTGAGCTCTTCTCTACCACACAGTAAAAATAAATATCTTCCCTGTAAATGACCAAGCCAGCCTCAAGGATTAAGGAAATGACTGGGTTAATGTGCTTATATAAGCAGCCCCAACCTTCATTGTCTCACGCCAATGAGGGAAGTAAAAAGATAGGGGAAGGAGATGAGAGAGAGAAGCCATAAAGAAATTAGAGGATAGGAGGTGAAAGAGAGGAAAAGAGAAAAAGAAGAAGAAATAAAGAAAGGAAAAATAGAGAGAAATAGAGAAAGAGACACAGAATGAGAGGGAGGAAGCTCTGGAATAGAACTCAAAGGAATATAATTAAATAAAGATGAGCTTAAGGACTCCATGGAAATATGGGTGTTCTTATCAAATTTTTTGAACAAATTTTGTTTTATAATTTGGATTACACACCTTTGTTTTATGTTGTAAAACTAGAAACTAAGTCGTAGATAACCTTATTATAGCCTTAGAAACATGTTTTTTAGTTTGGAAGAAACATGTTTTTTAGTTTGGAATTGAAAGAAAATGAAAAAGTAAGAAACATGAAAATCTGAGAATTTTTCTAGAAATTTGGCAGTTTTCATATGTCCTACTTTCAGGCCTTATAACTTGAGTTCTAGAACTCCGTTTTGAAATATTTTTATATGGTTGTAAAGATCACGTTACTAGTTAAAACGAGTATAAATTTGTAGGATTTGATACGGTAAAATACTACTAGAACTTGGACAAAAAATCTACCAAAAACAGAGTGCTCGAGGTTGAAGATGACATTTTCCAACCAGACCCAGTCGCACTACCGGCGTGTGTCGGCACGTGTGGTGTTTTCCGGCGACTCTAGCTACTCATTTTTGCTTCTCTTAACTTTAAATTTTTATCAATGTTTATTGGAATGATTTTTGGAACCATCCAAACCCAAAAGAGAGAGTGTGACTTACACTTTCTCTAAATAGTGACAAGGTTTAGTTCTTGCACTAATTAAATTATTTATAAAATATTGTGTTACTTGTTAAATAGTTCTAAGCACGTAGGAGATAGACCTAGAGCATCTATAAGTCCGAACTTCTTCAAACGACATTGAGGTAGATTATACCCAATGATTGGACTATATAACTATATGTCTATATTGTTCTTTGGTATGATCTTTGTGTGATATATTTTACTTTATTTAATCTAAAGTGTTCTCATTGTTGTCAGTTTAATTGTTATGATTATTCTCTTATTATCATTGTAGGTTTTACTTGAACATTATTATTATAATCGTTCAACCTTTATCATTATTTACAAAAACTAATTGTGGAATTATAAAGTCTTAATGTTGATTACTTCTGTCAATATTAATCATGATATTGTAAATAGATTTGTGGTCATGAATATTTAATTTTCCTTATTGATTATGGTATTGTATGTATAATCATATGTGCATGAGGAAAATGTGGTTGTGAACAGTGTTAATAAAACAATTAATTGAGACACCAAGGTGAAAGAGGATGGCCTTGGTGATCTCGCAAGTATTTGAAACACCAAGGGGAAATGAGATGACCTTGGTGATCTCGTGATTATTAGAGACATCAAGGGAAAAAAAGATGTCTTTGATGGTCTCGTGATTTGTGGAAGAATTATTGTGACTGGTGGAAAAGTGGAAAGAATAATATTAAAATATTTAGTGTTAAGGGATGAACGGGCGTTAGCCCATATTATATATAGGGCATTCGAAGCCACAGTGGTATGATGTATGGTATGGGTCTTGTAGGCTTGCTTGCCTTATGTATGGTCAACAAGAATAGATAATAAGTGAGTACATGTATTATTCATCTTTGCACACATCTTATCTGACTGTGATTATTTACTATTTTGTTAAATATTGATTAAACATAATAATTGTCCATAAGGAACTAAAAGTTCCTACTAAGCTTTAAAGCTCACACTGTTAACATATATGTGCATGTATTAATCCCGAGGTAGAAACAACAAAGTGATTCTTAGGATTATGCCAGAATTGTCGTGTTTGCTATCTTGTTATTATGAATAAATTAGTATAGTTTAATAAACAATTACTATGCAGCTCAAACTACATACTCAAATTTAAATTAAAAGTTTATGTTTTCTTGTTATGGAATAAAGTTTAAATTTATGGGCAAAATTATTTTAATTTAAGCTAGTAGTTTATCATATCATGGTTGGAGGAATTTTATTTACTTCGATCAGGATGTGACTCATACCTTAATTTGAAGTATTTGGATATATTCCGGATTAGAGCGTGACAATGAAGGTGGAGCATCAGGACCTTAAATGGCTTCTTGATCCACGCCTGGTCTTAAGAAAGAAAAAATTGATGGACCTTTAGGTGATGTATAGATGGCAATACCTCTCCTTCGAGTTGGTTCGCGAAAAAGGGTCATTCGAAGAGAAAAAGAAGCAAACGTTGTTAATATGGAGAAAACAATGGTTGTGTTAGACGTCCCCCAAAAATTCATACTTTATCACTGCGACACTGGCCTCCCCGTTAACGCGGATAGCCAGCTTCCGAATGGTTTTTACTTGGAACTTGATGGAGTGGATGAGCTTATCCCAATGTTTGAAATGACACCACCGCTCTTTAGGAAGAGCGGCATCAAGATGGGTCCTTCCAATATGTTGCCGAATAAGAAGGCACCCTCGAGAAAGCTGAAGCCTTTGCGCCAAAACCTTGGTGCTCCATCTTTTCCTCTCAAGGCATGAAGTTGATGGAAGATTCCTCAGGGCTTAAGGACGATGGTATTGCTGCGGCCATGATGCGAGGAATCGTGTTGGTCCGCGACCATGATGCGAAAATTCCCCATATTTTCCTTTCCTTCGGGTTGGTCCGCGAAAAAAGGGTCATTTGAAGAGAAAAAAGAGCAAACGTCGTTACTATGGAGAAAACAATGGTTGTGGTAGACGTCCCCCAAAAATTCATATTTTGTCACTGCGACACTGGCCTTCTGGCCTTCCCGTTAACGCGGATAGCCAGCTTCCGAATAGTTTTTACTTGGAACTTGATAGAGTGGATGAGCTTATCCCAATGTTTGAAACGACACCACCGCGCTTTAGGAAGAGCGGCATCAGGATGGGTCCTTCCAATATGTTGCCAAATAAGAAGGCACCCTCGAGAGAGCTGAAGCCTTTGCACCCCATCTTTTCCTCTCAAGGCAAGAAGTTGATGGAAGATTCCTCGGGGCTTGAGGACGATGGTCTTGCCGCGACCATGATGCGAGGAATCGTCCTCCCCTCCGACCATGCTCCCATCGAGAAGCACGATGTCGGGGCGCTTAAGAAGAAATTTTATTTTCTACGGTACTCAGTGAGTCTTTAGGGTTGCACCTATTCATTATTTTGTGCATTGTAGACTTTTAGGATGTCCTTGGTGAATTGAGCACCCTTGTTGTTGGTAGTTGTTGTTGTTGAAGTACCTTGTATTCCTTTCTTTCTAGGTAGAGGTATTCACAGTGAGAGGTAGTGTCTCCAATGTGAGGTATTCATAACAATAAAGGACATACACCTTAATTAAAAAAATGACTAATGAAAGATGGAACTATCTTACTAAGGTAGTTACCAAGTAAGGTAGTCAACTATTATGAAGATGTCATAAGGACCTCCGCTTACTTATGGAAAATGACAGTGTCTTGTCAGAAGGTACTTAACTCATTAAAGCAAGGTAGAATCTCCTTACAAAGGTAGTATCTTGGTCGGTATGGACCTTTACAAGGAACAAGTACTTTCATGTTGGCAACACATGAAAGACATCTTTATGTTCCTACACAAGCAAGTAAGTTGAATCCAAATAAGATTAGACCTCCTCCATAACACAACATGGGCTTGAATCCTCCCCAAACAAGGATCCAAGCATAGGATTTCACTCCTAAAAGAAGTATGCTTCTAGGTGATTATAAGCTTAGCAAGCTTACAATCCTTAGGCCAAAAGAATTAATTGGTCTTCTATATATACGCTCTCATAAGATCATCTACATGTACGTAATTCTAAGTTCTGAGCCTACTGCTTTGAGTTGATAATTGATCTTGTTTACTGACTTTACCATCGAAAAGCCGTTGGCTGACACTACACCTGTGCCCTCTTACCTTCCAAAAGTTTGTTCGTGTTTGCAGGACCTTAATTTTCCAAGTTTGACCCTTTGGAGAATTCGTGTTACAACAATTAGTGCTTTCATTGAGAGCAAAGTCAATAATTTTTCATTTCGGGACCTTGCTCTTTGGATTTTTCTAGTTCACCTTTTCCAAGATCTATGGTAGAAGAGGTGGTCTTGGGTACCACTATGAATGAGTACCCCACGATGTGAACCATGTGATTCAACAAATCGACGAAGGTGCCGACCGCATGGAGGTCCATAGCACAAATGATGATAGTCAAGTTGCCCATCGTCAACAACTTAATGAGCATTAAATTGTTCTTCGCCATGTGTAAGACTAAACTCATGTGGCTATGAAGGCACTAAGGAAGCATGTCCAAGAGATGGGTGAGGCGCTAAGGGCTGACCTCCATCAACCCCACGAAATTGTAGTCAGTTGTCGGACACTAAAGTTTTGTATCTCGAAGCGGCAGATGATGTTCCGCCATATGAATCGCTTTACTTCCTTATCTCGAATTGTTGCGAGGGGCTCAGCCTCGATCCATTTGGTGAATTAAGCGGTGACGACCAATAGAAAAATCTGTTGCGCGGTTACCTTGGGTAACGGCCCTACTAAGTCCTTATTACATAAAAGTCCATGGATATTGCAAAGTGGTAAGGTCTTCTGCCGCTTGTCTTGGTATTGATCGCACTGCTTGACATGCTCCTTTGCATCTTGGTGCATGATTGGTCAGTAGTACCCTTCGCTTAGTGTCTGTTACGCTAAGGACTTGCCCTCAGCATGATTTCCGCAACTACCCTCATGAATTTCAGAGAGTACGTATCGTACCTGACTAGGATAAAGGCAAAAGATGTGTGGTCCTGAATAGGAGCGGCGATAGAGTTTTCCCTTATTCTCGATGTACTGCACCGCCTTTTGGTGGAGCTTGTTTGCTTTCGTGCGATCTTCTAGTAATGTGCCGTTTCGGATGTACTCAAGGATTGGTTCCATCTAACTTGGTGTCGGGGCTATCGGTAGGCATTGATCCTCCTCTTTTCGCACACTTGGTTCTTTTAGGTACTTGATTGGAATGGTGTGTCGTAATTGGTGGGCTAAAGATGACCTTAAGTTAGCCAAAGTATCGACATGTGCATTTTCACTACGCAGAACCTACTGAAGTGTGTACTTCTGAAACTTTTGCAATAGGTCTTCACCCTTTGTGAGGTAATTAAACAGCCATGATGGGTTGAGGTGCCGCATACTTACCTAGGACTTGATTCACTATTAGTTGAGAATCACAAAAGATGTTCAACTCACGTTCATGTAGCTCGGATGTCAATCGTAGGCCAGCCAATAAAGCTTCGTACTCTGCCTCATTGTTGCTTGCTCGAAAACCAAGTAGTAGCACTTGCTCCATTATTAATTGTTTCGTTAGGGGTGTGAAGTACTAAGCCGGCTCTTGCTCCCTTATTGTTGGAGGACCCATCAACATACAAGTTCCATGTGAATGAGTTGTTAGTTCCTTTGGTAGGGTTGGTTCTTCAGGTAGAAGGTCCTTAAATTCCGATGGGGTAAATTATGATGGGGTAAATTGCCGTTCGAGCTTGGTAGACTATGTCATACTGTCCCAATTCAATAGCCCACTTGGTAACTCTTGACGAAGCATCCGAACCATGCAAGATTGATCTAAATGGATACTTGTTCCTTACATGAATTCTGAAGGTTTGAAATTTATAAGCTTTGTATTTACATTCATTCTTTAGCCTACAAATTCACAAGCTTTGTATTTACATTCATTCTTCAGCCTTAAATTCACAAGTTTTGTATTTTGCATTCAATAATAAAATAGTTTGAGACTTTTTTTTCAAGGCTGCGATGTTGAGGCTTGTAATTGCAGTCTTTGTATTGGTCTATTTGTGTTTACTTTTATCATCATCCTATGCCCAAACCAGTTGTTCAGCCTAAAAATTCACAAGAAACAAGGAATTCAACTCATGCAATAACCTTCCATACCTCAACTCTTTTCTCCATTGGAACTATGATCAGTCCACAGGGAAGCTTCAAATGGCATACAGACAAACTGGAGTCTTATCCTCCAACTAGGTCGATTGGGCCATCAACCCAAACGTAGGCAGTGCAAGCGAATCAACCATGCCTGGAGCATAAGCCCTTATTGCTTTTCAACTCTCTAATGGAAACACTAGAGTGTACAGGACTCCGATTCAAGGGTACTCCACCGTTTTGAAATAGGGCACTCTGAATTATGAAATGACTGATTTAGTAGAGAAGTATTTGAACAAAGAGAATATCATATTTGGGACTTGGTCATTTCCAACTAATGTCACCACAATACTTCAGGTTTGGCAACATGGTTCAGTTTCTAGTGACTCCCCCCAATTGCATGGCACCGCTGCAGCTTTAATTCTAAGGGGAGACTTTGGATTTGATTTCTAGACAGACCGCTTCAGCCAAATGAGGCATCTTAACAATTAAAAATATAAACATCCAATCAATGCTGAATGTAGTGAACACCTTCAAGTACCTTGCTACCAGGATACCTCAACCTGATATATGTTCTAGAGTGAAGGTGTTCAACCACAAATACATAGTCTACTAGAACATATATCACTATGCAACTGGGTATATTGTTATTATCCTTAGCACCGTTAACATTTTCAAAGGATTTAATGTCTTAAAACCTAACAAGACTTGAAAAAATACATGTGGGGACCATAATTAATTTTCATAAAAGCCTAAGGCCAATTAAGGGCATATGATATGAAATATGATAGTACCTATGTAATGAAGTAGTATCTACCATGGGTAAAGGTACTTGTAATATTAAAGGACCTACACCTTAATTAATGAAATGACCAATAAAATATGGAACAACCTTAGTAAGGTAGTCACCAAGAAAGGATTCAAGCATAAAATCTAAATAAGATTGGATCGACCTTCTCCATAACATAAGATGGGTTTGAATCCTCTCCAAACAAGGATTCAAGCATAGAAGTTCACTCTTAAAAGGAGTATGCTTCCCGGTGATTACAAGCTTAGCAATCTTACCATCCTTAGGCCATGATGATCAATTCAACCTCTATAAATACTCCCTCATATGCTCAAGATCAAGGTAATATCATTCATGGCCCCAAGCTTATTTATTTGATTTTATTCAAGTACCTTACTGACTTGATTGTCGGAGGGCCCTTGGCCGGCACCAAACCGATGCCTCCTTACCTCCAAGGGTTTCCAATGTCTTTTTTGCAGGGTATATAGGTCAATCAACAAGCTGACGATTTTATGCTTCAACAATTTCTCTATTTTATCTTCACCAAATTGTCTTTCAACTTTTTTTTGTAAATTTGGTGTCAAACATTGATGTTTATGAAGAAAAATCATGGATGGTGCATGATATATATATATAGAGAGAAATTGATATATATAAATGCTGATGTGGCATATGACTAATAAGGACAAAAGAAAAAGACAAGAAATAGGGAAGGTGAAAACAAAAACATGAGAGAGAGGGTGCGGCCACCATCGCTGCCCCTTCGCCACCATGGTTGCCTATTCATGGTTGCCTCTTTTTGTGAAAAATTTTCTTAGAAATTTCGTTGCTATTTCTTGACCCTTAAATATTTATTTGTTCATGTACTGGTTTTGCTTTTATTTTCCATGCATTCTTATCAAGTGTTGGAGCTCACTAGTCCTAATTGCTCAAGCATAGACCAAGATTGAAGACCTTGATGCTATATCTAATTCTACTAGTGCCTACATTCTACAGCTTCAAGCTTTTATTTTCCCTACATTATTATCAAGTGTTGGAGCTCACTAGCCCTAATTGCTCAAGCACATAGACCAAGATTGAAGACCTTGACGCCATATCTAATTCCACTAGTGCCTACACTCTACAACTTTAAGTTGTCCTTTGACGCTTGATGAAATTATAATATAAGGAAAATAATTATATCAAATTAAGTCATAAAATATAGGCAATAACTAAAGTTCCTTCTCCATATTTCACTTTTGAGAGGTGCAAATCTCAGCCCATAATTTTGATCTGAAAGATTAGGAGGATTATTACTTATCCATTGTTCATTAATCATGCACAAAATGAGATTTTTTTTTTCCCTAAACAAAGGTTGTAGTGATGAAGTGATGGTGGAGCGCTAAGAATGGTGCCTTTCTCTTTCTCTGCAACAATGTGTCTGTTTTCTTTTATTTTTTCTTATTAGCCATAATGCCACATCAACTGTTTCATTTAATGATAATAAAAGTTACATAGCATTTATCACGTCCCAAAATCCTGACACGTGACAGCGATATGTACTTTTAAGGATCCCGAGAGTACAACACCTAGTCAACAAGGCATTGTATTCCCGAGTTTTCCAGAATATGTTAAGTCCTTTTTAGTTACAAATGGGTTAGATCATAGTTGAATTAGCAGTGGAAATTTTAAAATTATAAAAACATAAAATATTTATACAAAACAGTTATTTTCAAAATTACAACCCCAGAAGAAATACTATTAGGGCCCGTTTGGTTGAAGTTTTGGAGGATTGGGAATGGAAAATCAATTTCATTCCCACATTTGGTAAGTATAGAGAAGGGAAATCAATTCTTGGCCCAAGGAAATCTGATGCATTAGGGGGAAAATGAAACTCTTGTTCTAGCTTGAGTTTTGTTTTCCCCCTCTTGGGAAAACATTTATTGCTTCTTTTTGGACAAAACTAACACTGCTATTATTTCAAAATAAATAATAGATGAAGGTATAATTGGAAAACTGACACTTTTCATTTATAATTCGTAGTTTACTTTTCCAAGATTACCAAACACACGAAAGAGAATTTCACATTCTCTTCCCTCCAGAAAATGCAAAGGAATTGATTTTTCAATAAATTAATTCTGTGAACCAAACGGACCCCTTAAAGTAGTAATAAGGCTAGCAAAAGATATAGGACATCCATAGTTTGCAAAATACGCAAAATAAAACATCTTGACCTGCCCGGAGACTTTGAAGATACCAAGACAATTGTTGGAGTTGACAAACTACAAGGCCGATCCACTGGATCAATCCAAATCATCAATACGTACGTGATCTACAATTAAAAGTAGAGGTGAGCATTACATACGTTCATCTGCCCCACAGGAGGATACCCGGCTAGATTTGAAAATAGTAGTGAAGATATTTACTACATATAAGCATTTATAAAAACATTTTTAAAAAATAATAATGCACAGTACAACCCAATTAATTAGTGAGTAACTGAAACCAATTGCATGCTCACACAGATTTCACAAACATTTAGAGCCCGAGAAATAAACTTGATGACTGGTCCAAATGACCAACTACCCTTTGGGGGGAATAAATAAATAAATGATATTTTTTGGATAAGGTGGACGTTTTAAAAAATATTTGGGGGAAAAATTTAACATTATCATTGGAGTACTCTTCCTTAAATTTAACTTATACTCAAATTTATCAACAAATTTGAGGAATATATAAGGAAATAGTTGGAGATGCTCTTAGAGCATCACCCATGAATGGGGCAAATGATGAGGCAAACTTTATTTGTGGTGTTATGTCAGATTTTGGGGTTTCAATGGATGAGGCAAACTCATTGTGAAATTTGATCCAAGAAAAAATCATAGTATATTTGACCAAATGTCAAATTAGAGCAATTTGGGGCCTATTTACTATTCAACCAATAAAAAAATCTAACATATTTATTATTTCATTAATTCCAATAAAGTAGCTTTTATTAAATCAATAAAATAATATTTGCTCTACCTATTTACCTCATTTATTGGAGTGACAACTTTTTGAGATAGAAAATTTTCATGTCAAAGTGCCACAAAAGTTAGTAAAGGACACTTCTGGCCTATACATTTGCCCCATCCATTGGTAATGCTCTAACAAGCTAAATCAATGACCAAGTTTAGTTAAATTTTGGTTTTATAGGCTAACTACTGCTTACAAATAATAGTGAGAAACAATTGAAAGACTCTCATGCATACTAATTTCATTTTGGTTAATTTTTCATTGATTCACATTAAATTACAAGTATGGATTTCTAATATATATAAATTACAAAGCAATCCAATAATTTTTCTATTTGTGGACAACCACACTAAATATATTATTTACAACAATATATATATATATATTTTGCAGATGGTAAAAGATTTACTATCAAATTCAAACATGGAGGCAAGTTAGAAATGACTCCAAATGGACCAAATCTAAACTACTTGGGCGGATTTGTGGATTATTTTGGAGTAATTTTATTGAATATACCATTTTAATACCCCTCCAACTATTTTGACCCTCCCGTTCAAAAAATAACTTTTATGACCTTTTTAGATGTTTTGTAACGCCCTTCATATAAAAACTAATAAATTTGTTGTGCCTGTTGCAATTTTTTTTTCTCTCTCTCCCTCCCTCATCTGATCTCTCTCCCTCTTCCTTCCTCCCTCTGTTATGCCAAAGCTCCAACCAGAACACATTTGAAGATATTTTGAAGATATCAACCTAGAACAAGTTGCCTTTTGAAGATATTTTGAAGATATTTGCATCAAATAATAGATCCAACATAAGGGAGTGGATTGCATGAAGATATTTGCAGACAGATCCAGTCACGCTTTGGAGTCTCAGACTTAAGAATCCGCATGCCATGCCCAAAAGACCCACTGGTCGGCCACAGTTGCCCATGATCCAGGTGCTCGTTGATCGGAAACCTTTCCCAAGAAAGATCACTGAAGGGCTCTTTTACTTCATTTTTATTTACTTATTTTTTTATTATTTTTCCCCCTCTGTTCTTTTATTATTTTATTCCCTTCCATCAGTCCCATAGGTTTGATTCTGTAGAATCTGACCTATGTTTTTCAGGGAAAATTTAGAATATAACCCAACATCAATATATTTATAGTTATTAATATGGAGATATGAAGGCAAATCCAAAGCAAAGAACAGCGCCAAAGCCAATCCCAATTTTTTGCAGATTAAAGTGGTATAATTTTTTGTGCTTTGCAACAAATCCAAAGATCCACCACTTCACACATCTTTGAGGATGGACTCCTCTTTTTTGCACCAAAAATTTGCAATTAAATCTCTGTTAAAACATTTCAATTTCAGATTTGATGGAGAGAGATAGAGAGAGGAAATGAAGAACCCAGAAACATGGTGGTGCTATAGCACATGATTGAATTTGTAGTTGACACATGGTGGAATTTGTGGTTGACACAAATCGACTTATGGCGATCATGTGGACATTTTCACGTAAAGGGGTATTTTGGTCTTAAAAAAAGGGGTTATGAAAATTATATTTTTGGCTGGTAGGTCAAAATAGTTTATGGGGGTATTAAAAGGGTATATAGAATAAAATTACTGGTTATTTTGATCATGTAGATCAGATGAATTCTCACTTATTGAACTCAATAGCATGATGAAGCAACTGCAGTATGTTAACCCCAAAAGACCAGGGTTTGAGATTGAGGATGGGTTTCATCCTTTTTTTTTTTTTTTTTATATCAAACGTCTACATCCATCCCTTTTCTTAAAAATCTAAACGTTCTCCTCTCTCAAAAGCTACCTCCTTTCTTCTTGAAAAACTTTTCTTTCACGATTCATCTCAATGGGTGATACCAATGAGATCCCTCTTCTGCAATCACAACCTGGTAACACCTTGGCATTTCCAACTTTTCTATTTGTTAACTTTCTGCTTCGGAAATCTCTCTTCCCACCTATTCTCCAGAACTACGATATGTTAGGCATAGTTGATACTTGATAGTACTGAACCTTGCCCCTCTCCTCATGTTAGCTAGGATGGAAAAACAATGCCCAACCCTGCCTATATCCAGTGGATTAAACGTTACAGGACTTGCAAAATGTGGATCCATGCTGCCTTGTCTGAAAATGTCCTTCCTTCAGCAACACTATAATTGGCTCGAGTTGTTACAGTTGTATAGGCTCTGCAAAGGGTGAGGCATGCACCGTGCAATTTCATACAGATTATCTTGGACTATGAGACAGTACATAATGATATTGACAAGGGCTTAGGCCAATTTGGGTATGTTAAAGCAAAGCACACAAATTAACATTTGAATTTTGGGAACGCATTCTGGCCTAAGAATTAAAATTCAATCATTCTACATTTCTACCTCTTATAAGATAAACATGAAATGTTGCTCCTAAGATTAGGATGATTCGGCTAGTGCTTCATAAGTTCTTCTGGAAATTGATAATAAAGCAATATTCCCAATCCTATGAAGTATGAACTCTCATCCTAGAGAAGCAGTGGAAGAGAAAATGCAGAGCTTTAAAAAATTAAAAATGACCAAAAGTCTCACAAATTAAGGGCAGAGAATTCCATAGCTTTTGAAGGCAGCAAGAAGTGTGATCCAGTTAAATTCCCATTTCATTTCATTCTATGAATTGTTTAGACCATATAAAGAGCAGGGGAAATGACATCAATTTCGTAGCTCAAATCAGATAGATACATAAATAGATCAATGTACAATCCCAACTTCAAGAAGTTAATTGTGTTGAGAATTGTAGCTCAAATCAGATAGATACATAAATAGATCAATGTACAACCCCAACTTCAAGAAGTTAATTGTGTTGAGAAACTTTGATATGTAGTACACTCTAATTGATATTGACGTACACCCTAATTAATATTGCAGTACATCCTAATTCATAGTGGAGTACACTATAAGAAAAAACCTACTCCAAAGCTTGTCCAGCCTTCCTTCAGACCTTCAGTGGTTTGGCAGAGTTCCACTGCAACTAGACCTGAATTCAAGATTCAAAATGATGGTGAAAATCTGCTTCAATTCTGTAAACCTTAACAATCAATTATGCTTGAGAGACACTAAACAGTAAATATAAATATATTATTCTGATTTCTCAAACAAGTTTGATGTAAGCATATATTGGTAGGTTAAATGAGCAACAAGTAGAAATTTTGAACTAGAAAGGCAAGAGCAAAGATCATTTGTTGATAGAAAATTCTGAAGCATCATGAATCCAAATGCCAAGAAAAAAAAAAGAATTAAAAAGCTCTACTCTTAACAGCAAGGTAAAGATGGGCATGTGTGAAAAGGGTGACATTACATTTTACAAAGAGCTATGGCTCAGACTTGAGGAGGTCTTCAACAGAGTTTCTGTACTTGGCAGTCAGGTCCCTGGAATTGAATTCAATAAACAAGAACAAAAAACACCATGTTAGCTAATTTAATTGAGCAACTACAGCATTGCTTAGTGTTAACACAAGCTACACAGCATTACCTCCTCTGATTTAACAATTGCTCACTTTCTTCCAGCTTCCGCTTCTGTCCCTCAACTGTCTACAACCACAAGCCAAAGAAATTCCCAACATTACACTATAAAACTATGGAAATATTCACTCGTCATAAGATATTCTAACATGTTATGTTGTTCAAAACTCGAATCAAACATTAGATAGTCTAGAACATGTTATGTTGTTAGAAACTCGAATCGAAACCGTGGATGATTTGAATGTGTCATCCAAATTGAGTTAAGTCTAGTATAGAAAGAGAACATTACCCATAAAGGTCTTACACTAAACAATGCAATGGCCAACTGTTACACAAAATCAACATTGCTTAATTACCATAGCTTTGGTGTTGATCGAACCGGATATGGAGTTCAACAGCTGCTGGCACTTCTCAAAGTGGTTGTTCAAATCGCTGATCTATCAAAACCCATCACGCAATTCAACCCTAAATTCTTCCCAAAATCTCAAAAAAAAAAAAAAACTTTCAACAAAATTACACAATACCAACGAATCAGATTGCTGATCCCTGGTCCCATTCTCGATCGTGTCAGCTAATTTTTCCACCAACTGCATGTATCACACATCAAACACCCAAAAATCAGCAACAATTACAGTGATAGTGTCTATATATGTTAGGGTTTCTGATTGTGCATACGTGGAAGAGATGGAAGTGGGAGGCGAGTGACTGGTGATTCTGCTGCTGTTGTTGTTGCTGTTGCTGCTGTTGTTGTTGTTGTTGTTGTTGTTGAAGAAGAAGACGTTGTTGTTGCTGTTGAAACAGTTGTTGTTGTTGTTGCTGCTGCTGCTGATGATGGACGTATAGATGGTCCTGACTCGAGGGTGTAGGTGGGTTGCTGTGGGTCGGCACGCTGGGGATCATATTCCAGCTTCCCCCTCCTCCTCCGGAGTACGAATGCTCCATTCTCTTGCCGGATATGATACAATTCCCTGAAAGCAAAAGGTTTTCTTTGTGCTAACCTGTGCTTCAGATTGAAGAAGAAGAACCCGATTCAATACATGTCTTACAGTACTTAATTGAGGCAACTGTTGGCTTAACTGCCATATCTTATGCTACCTGCAATTTCCAACAATACTAGACTGAGTTATTTTTGGTCGGACAGCTCTATTGAACTCGGAAAGTTGTACATTCCTCACTAAGAATGATAAATAAAGGCCATCACAACAACACAACAAGATCTAACATCGTGTAATTATTACGTTATTATACAGTAATAATCTTAGACATTAGTACACTGCAATAATGCAGCAACATTGGCAGCTATCAAGGAATAAACAACAAAAAATCTGAAAGGGACATGCTTACATACAATTACATATGGTTCTGATGCCTGATTTTGTAGATACGACTCAAAATAAAGAAATTGCCCCCTTCCTTTCTTTCACATTTTTTAAAGTACATATAACTTTTTTCCAATGAGTGTCTTTCATATTTTAGCTAGTTTTAATTCCAAATAAGCTCAAGCTGATAATTGAGCTTATTCAACCGAAATTTGGCACCTACACCTCTCCAACAAACATAAAAGTATAAAACATTCTCAATGATGATTATTAAATCTTCTCCCATAGATGCAACAAGTCCTTAACATAATAGATTTATCCCAAAACAGTATTATGTCAACGCACATATCTCACATAGCCATGAAGCCCCAAATCAAAAGTGATATTTCCCCGACTGCTAACCTTTTCAAGAATTTCATGGACTTCCAAGAAAATACTCTGATTCTCAGAAATTGAAGAAGTTTCATCTTAAATGAACTATTTTCAACCAAATGTGGTTGAAAATAATAGAAAAATGAAATATAATAGTGAAGACATAGTACATTCAAATTCTGCAGGCAAAATGTTTTATTAGAGACTGCCATTTTACATGGAAAATGTTGTACAACATGTAGCTTAATGAAAAATAACATTTAAAAAAAATAATTCACTAATTCTGCCCAAAACAGAAAATGGTTCAACACCATTTTTCCTCAGAACAATTTCCCATCTCTTCGAATTACATCAGTGACCTCAAAACCAGGTGCTTTTTTGCATAAAGCAATCAAATCATGAATACCCAGATGATAGTTTGACTCATAATACAGAATTTAATCACCAAAAATCAAATTCAATCACTAAATTCCCAAAACCAATATCACAATTCACACACATACATACATTCATAATGGGAAGAGTTAGAAAGTGAACCGCAAACCCAAAAACGAAGCTCATTCCTTCGCAAAGTTGAAAGCTTTATTGTTTGCAAGGAAAATTTGGAGAGATAGAGAGAAAGAAACTCAAAGACAAATCCAAAGTTGCCCACCTTTATAATAAACTCCAACTCTCTCGGAAACTAAAAATGAAATGAGAAAGGACGGATCCAGGATTTGAAACTGGGGTGGGCTAGAATAAACCTAGACAGTACGAAAAAATTTCATTAAAAAACAGAAAAGATACACCTAGCAACCTTACTTCTAGCAATATGCAACTAAGAATTTAAGATTGAAATTTGAAGCATACCAAACCAGCAATAACGAAAGATGCAACTTGGTTTCCAAACTTCCACTTCCAACAATTAAGATTGAGCTTACTGAACTTGACACCTGAAATTTACAAGCAATCCCACATCAATCAAGTTGATCACATATGCTTTTACTTATGAAATATGTGTCCATATGCTTGGACATCATATACTCTCTCACACTCTACGGGGCCAAACTTTGTCTTCCTTTTAATAAAATTCTATGATTGCTTGCTATTCAGCACTGGAGACTAGACATATACAAGTTAGGCTTTACTAAGAAAAAAGAAGGCATATAAATATACAATACAAGTCAACTGGACTAATGGACTTGCTCTTTCTTCCTGCCCCTCACCGGTCAGTCAGCACCCCCACCCCATATACATATACAATGCAAGTATAGAAGCTGATAATTGGAAATGGAGAACCAAAACCTATATGTTTAATATTGAAATGGGTATCGGTCTGGTCATTGGCAATTTAGGCATAAAGTCCAACAAAATATAAAATTCCTAATTTAATCTCTAAATAGCTAAATTCACACCCAAATGGATACCCTAAATTCATCCCCAAACATTTAAACCTAATAAATTAAACTTAGAAACAAAAAAGAAGAGATTCAAGAGAATTACCTGCCCATGCCGAAAATAAAGACTGAAGGCGAAAATTTGGATGCCTGGTGAGTGGTGACTGGTGAGACAGAGTGAGAACTGAGAGTTTAGAGTCTTGAGAGAGAGGAGAGACCAGAGAGTGAACGAAGAGTAGTGTCGTTTTAGTTTTTTTTTTTTTTTTAATCAGGGTGGGCTGGGCTTAATTTTTAGTATACTAACATAGGTTTTTGTTTAAAAGAAAAAAGAGCTAGGATGCGCTTATGTACATCCGTCCCGTAATTTTGCATCAATAAAACTTGATTTTCTAAAAACAAAAGTACAAAACACTTTATTTTTTCTTTCCGGAAAAGAGCAATTCAAGAGAAAATAACAATATTACAGTGGAAATTAAGCATGCTTAATTAGTTAATTGTAAACCTATAATTAAGCATGCTTCAATTAATTACTCTTATCAAAGCCAGTATTAATTGTAATCTATAATTAATCGTCCTTTCCGTTTAAAATCTAATCTTAATGCCAACATGTGTTCCATGCTTCCATGTTTACCCATGAAAACAAGTTAGTAAACTATTTAAAACCCTCTACTTTGAGCTTGATTATTTATAAACCTTCACCCTTAATAAAACTAATTCTCAACCCTTATTAGTCACTTAATCTCTCCCAAAACCCCCTAGTAAATTAATACCCAATTAGGTTTGACCCCTATTTTTTCTAATATTCCAATTATAATCTAGACAATTAATACCTAGCCACATCTCTCTCTCTCTCTCTCTCTCTCTCTCTCTCTCTCTCCCCCTGCGCGGCTGCGCCGGTGCA
>QANW01010875.1:260451-285773 GCA_003254865.1 Dryas drummondii | reverse complement strand
TCTCTCTCTCTCTCTCTCTCTCTCTCTCTCTCTCTCTCTCTCTCTCTCTCTCTCTCTCTCTCTCTCTCTCTCTCTCTCCCCCTGCGTGGCTGTCGCCGGTGCATTCTCCGTCGTTCGGCGACGGTTGCCGGCGAGACCTGTCCCAATCTTCTTGTCTCTCCTCCCTCTTCTTCTCCCTGCCCTTCACGTGTTGTGAAAACAAGCTTCAATGCCAGATTGGGCTAGGCAGACCTGAGTTCTCTCGCCGGCGATCCACCGATTCCAGCGAGGACGAGCTGTCAGACCGCCATAGATGGCTTCCTCTCGTCGTCCCGAGTTTGTTGGTGCCATCAGAAGATGTAGACGACCCTTAGGATTGCCGTTTCGAAGAAGAGAAGCCAGCATCATCCTCACCGGCGATCTCTGTGTTCTGGCAGCCTTTTCCATCGTGTCAGGTACCCATCTTCTTCTCCTCGTTGTGCTCTTCAATTCTATGTGTTTGGATTGGTCCAATTGTTGATGAATTGAAAAACCCCAAATTTGGTGAATGAAATTGTGATATGGTTTTTGTCTAAATCTTATTAGCTTGGGCATGGATTAGTCAACTTATGATATGGTGAATTTGTTTCCAATAGTTTAATGTGTAGACTTTATATTGAGTAAATTAACCGTTCGACTCAATCCATAAATCCAAGACCTAGAACTTCATGATTCTCACAATTACTTAAGGTGAAAATTCAATTAACCATAAATACATACCTTGATCCATGAGACTCAGTATTTAAATGCGAAATAATGATTGACGACGAGTTGCACTCAAAACCAGAACTGAAATTCGTGTTTCTCTCCCTTCTACTATAAACCAATGTCATAAATTGTATTTTGTGTGTCAGTAGGTTTAGATGGATTTATCCTACATATTTATAGAGAGAGAGAGAACTGAATTTTCCATTATAATTTATTTAATCTCTACCGTCCATCATAGTAGATATAGACTAGGAAACTAACCCAATCTTTTATTATTCTTACTATATCAATTCTCCTTACTAGATCAGGATTTCTATATGGACCATAATTAATAGCGAACTTAATTGTTTGGCAAACAATTAATTCCAATAGTCTCACACTTGGTCCTTATAATAATCCTAACTATTATGATCTAATTTAAGGAATATAAGCGCGCAATAAAATTGAATCAGTCACTCTAATGGTTTACCTTAGTTAAACAAACCACATTGTGAGTCACGAAAAATCCATACTATTCAAAAGTATGGTTTCTTCCATGTACTACGACACAATGGCTTATCTAGCTAGGCCTATAAGTTGGGTCGTTCATTAATGGTCCCATAATGTCTTTGAAAGACTATTTCTATCACATTCATTCATTCACATGCATGCATACAATAATGCAAGATAGAAAACTTTTGAAGTTAGGAAAATATCATGTCAAATAAATAAGCACGAGCAATCCATAATTAAGTTGTTCTAATGGCTACACTCAAGACCCATTCCTTCAATATGCTTAATGAATGTCTTTGGTGTTAGCCCTTTCGTGAATGGTTTTGTTATACTAACACTCGTACTAATGTGTTCAATTGACACTCGTTGTTTCTAAACTTCTTCCTTAATTGATATGCATTTCACTTTAATGTGCTTAGCTGCCTTAGTATACCTATCGTTCTTTGAAAAGAACATTGTTGCGTCATTATCACAATGAATTCTCAGCGGTCTAGAGATAGAATCCACTATACTCATCCAAGTCCTGAAATAAAATTTTGCAGCCATAACCCATGATTTGTAGCTTCGAAACAAGCTATGAACTCAGCTTCCATGGTAGATGAAGCAATGATGTTTTGCTTAGCACTTCTCCACGAAACAGCCCCTCATATGAGAAAGAAAACATAATCAAAAGTGTTTTTTAAGCTATCTACACACCCTTCATAATATGAGTAACCAATTACCTCAAGATGGTTACTCTACCTAAACGTGAGCATTTGGTCTTTCGTCCCTTGTAAATACCTCAACATTTTATTTGCAGAAACTTACTCCCACTGATCTTTAGGTATATACACTGATCAACGGTGTTTTCTTTAAACCCATAAGAAGTAATGGTATCAAGTACCTTAAAATACCATTGTCAAGAAGCCTTTTTAAGTCCATATATTGACTTCCTTAATAGACATACCTTGTCGATTTCCGGTAAGGATAGTCTTGATATTTGCAACAAGTGTCATTTGCAAAAACATCAGGCTGAGTTTGTTGGACCTAGACCATGCTTGATGAATATATATACTTCTCATCCTCACTACTTGACTCGGTAAGAGCAATGGGTTCATCAATGAGAAGTGACATATCAAGGTCTAGAATCCTTAAAATAAACTGTACTTGCTAATTCCATTATGAAAATTAGTCTCATCAAATTTAGGAAATGATGAGACTTGCGAATAAAGGGAAATGGGAAGAGAAACTACAATATAATAAGCATGTTCACAACATTAATATTATTCCTAATAATATACAACACAATAATTTTCAAAGAAATAAAACTGTTGAAATTTAGACATGCTTAATAGGGTGACATTTTAATCAATTAAAGAAAATATGGCATCTATGGATGTCCTATATTTTCTAAGTCCAAGAATACGCCACCATTTTATTGTTTAATAAATATCAACAGATTCATGATTCGATATCATATTTGAACCTGTGGGTAACCAACTCATACATGATATGAATACAAACATAATGATCCAATATCTATAACTACAAATTGGGGCACTGTGGTGAACACCCAATCTACTCTAATATAAATATCATATCTAAACATTAACCAAATACTCATAATCATGGACTGGAGCACTGTGGTGAACACCAAGTCATACATACATGAGTACTAGTATCAATATTTAAAGGTAAAACAACCTCTTGATTAAAGAAATACAATCTGGTAAAACAACCTCTTGATTAAAGAAATACAATCCTCAAACAATATATATATATATATACTTTCGGATGTTATATATATATAAACAATAGTCAACATTACAAGCCAATTGACTTGTCTAGTCAATAATTATATACATTTAGTTCATCATAATTTCATGTATACAGGTAACTTTGAACAGTATATAATCATGGCAAAAGAAATTGATGATTGTAATATCATCCAAATCAAAACTGATATAAAATTCATATATCAAAATTGTTAGATATGTATATTAAATTATTAATTAATATACATGAAAGTCAACAATATATAAGCACATGAATTCCAAAAGGAAACTTACAGAATATTCATCCATATAAATTCAAATATGGACGCACATTAAATCGATCAATAAAAGCCTATATTATAATTATATCAATAAGAGTAGCAGCCAAACAATTTATATAAATCAATAATCAATAGTCAAACGTCTTATATAGTCATCAAAGAGAATGAAAATAATCACATACACACTATAAATTTAGAATCTTTGATCTATATGATTTCACACATACTGACTAATTAATAAACTTAGAAACGTGTACCTTTTTTTTTTTTTTGAACCAAGCTAGCAATCTTTCTTAAAATGCTCCAACTTTAAAAAAATTATATTTATCATCTTCTAGTTCTTTCTTATGAGCCTGAGTACATTAGTAGGTTCATTAATTTTGGGTAATCCTCACTTCATACCTTTATAGGCTTTTACCCAAATCTCTTTTCAGCTTCTTGACTTATGAGATGAACAAAACTATGTCCTTATTGCTTAAGCCTCACCTCTTCTCAGTCAAACATATTGGTCAAGTCCTATTCACATTCCACTTGTCCTTAATAGTGTTATAGTGAATTTGAAATGACTCATACTGAAGAGGCAAAGAGTAAAAATTAATTTACCAAGAACTCATTCACATTCATCCTTAAGATCTTAATTTTTGCTACTTAATTAGTTGTTTCAAGAATAAACTCATTCATGTTTCGCATGCCATCAAATTTTATGATTGCGAGCTTATCCATTAATGCCCATGTAAGGGACGTGTTAGCAGTCTTGAAACAATTTACAAAACTTCTTAAGAATCCTTTATCACCTTCAGTTTAGGGGAGCGTAGTCTTAATTTATATTGCTTTTTCGAGTCATTCACATAAACACAAGGCTTAATGTATTCAATCTTTCTTAGACTTTATGGAAAGTCTTTCCGTCATACTGCTTTTAACTATAATAGCAGTAAATTTCTCAATTTGAAGTGTCAAATCAAAATATTATCCAAAATACTTTGGTGAAACTGGACTTGTTTGCATAAATATGAGAATTAAGTCAAACATTAGAATATATCAAACATGTGAATGAAGCGAAATATAAATCGTCATTGCAATTTAATCATAAATGCTCACCACATCAATGCTTTGAGTTAACAACACGTAGAAACATAAATTCGAATTACATATACATAATCCGAAAACACAATAAATGTGCTATCATAGTTCTCCTTTGGGTAGATATATACTATGATAATACCAATAAACAATTATTGATGCATTTTTTTTTTCATCACATTATTGGTAATTATACAATCCTAGTGAGGGCTTTGTTATCTTTGGATATTCAAAACCAATCAAAATAAGATATATACAAATTACCCCCTTTATATTTACCAACCATATGAATATATAACTGATCTACCTTTGGGCCTTCCTTAAATTTCATACGAGATGAAAATCAATTTACTTATGAGGTTCAAACCTTGAAAAGTTTAATAAAGCTCAAGTCCATTTATATGCATCCATAAATCATGAGTAATTGATTAAGTATCAATTAATTTGATATCCATGAGTCTTTCTAGTTTAGCCACTTTGGTGACTAACAAACCATTCATAATATGAATTTCAAATTAAATGAATTAACAATAATAACCATAATAGTTAATCACATAAGATTAACAAGTACATATGACCTTACATAAATCAATAATGGCAATAAAAACTTGAGATTGCCTCTTCTTATAAGATAAGATACAGTAACAGTGATATATATTTACATATATTCTCGATAACTTTAATTCACTGTACATGTCTAAATCAGGATCGCTAATTAATCGGTCATACATTAAAATAATTATAATTAATCGACAAATATACTCATATATAATTGACATATATATATATGATAAGATCATAATATATATGTAAGATAGGTTATGCCCATCTAGATCAAAAGTACTTGATCCAATGAAATTCAGTCATATATAATAACACATATAATACCTGATTCATATCTAGAATTGCAATAGATATCGGATCACATTCAATTTGATGATTATTTATGCAACACAACAATTTTTATATATGTGATCTACAACCAAGTAGCTAGATACACATAAAATAGGACAAGACCTTTAGGTGCAGATCAAAAGCACTTGCCCAGTGCCATACTTTACTTCTACGCATCAAAAACATTGATCAATTTTAACCATGCAGTTCACATACGGCAAGTCAAAGGATCAAAAGTAAATCAAAATAGTTATCTAAGCACATGCATGTTCTTCCTTATCAAAAATTGATTATTCATATATCTCACCAAAAAAAAAAAAAAATCGATTCATATATATAATTAAACATGTCATGCGCATATATATATATATTATATAATTAAACATGTCAAATCGATTAAACTTGAATCGATGCATGCATAAGCCATTTAACAAAATTCATAGATTAATACATATATTCATAGATTAATGCATGTCAGATCAAGAATTCAAATCAATTAAACATATATGCATGATATATATTCCATATAACAAAATTCATAGATTAATACATGTAATAGGCATTAACGGCACACATATTCAAGTTGGTAAATACTAAAGAGACATACAAATTCATATTGTCATTAATTATGAATCAAAACTTGAATGATACATAAGGCCATGAATGGGGGTGCCCAAATCATATATGCAAATAGGATATTCAATCAAATAAATCAATCGATAATGGAAAATTATGAAAGTCTTTAACCATGCATGGCTGATGGCTCTGATACCACTTGTAGACTTTATATTGAGTAAATTAATCGTTCAACTCAATTCATAAATCCAAGACTTGGAATTTCATGATTCTCACAATTACTTAAGGTGAAAATTCAATTAACCATAAATACATATCTTGATCCATGTGAGCCTTGGTATTTAAATGTGGAATAATAATTGATGACGAGTTGCTCTCAAAATCCTGAGAATTGAAATTCGTGTTTCTCTCCCTTCTACTATAAATCAATGTCATAAAGTGTATTTTATGTGTCAGTAGGTTTAGATGGATTTATCCTACATATTTATAGAGAGAGAAGACCGAATTTCCCATTATAATCTCCTTAATCTCTACCGTCCATCATAGTAGATATAGACTAGAAAATTAACCCAAAATCTTTTATTATTCTGACTATATCAATTCTCCTTACTAGACCAGGATTTCTATATGGACCACAATTAATAGGGAACTTAATTGTCGGGCAAGCAATTAATTCCAACACGATGGTGATTGCGATTTTGAATATCAATCATTTGAAATTGACGAATCTAAATATGCTCATGCTGACAAAGGTTAAAAGGTGAATGATGCAAATGGGATAAAGGCAAGAACAACATTTGTGATATCTCTTCCTTGTTCCTTCCTCTCGATTTGTGTGTGTCCGCGTTCAGTCTGTGTGTTGTTAACTACAAGTCTACCAAGCCTACGAGTCAACAAACAAACACACCCATAAGGCCATAACCCATTTTGTTGTTTGTTGGGCAGCAAGCTATAGGCCATTTAGATGTGTATATTCCACTTTTATCATTTGAAATTGATTTTATTTTTTATGCTGGTTATACACATCAATAGTTTAATCTTTCAACGAGCCAATGAGTTTGACATTGATTGGGTGAAAATTCAGTTTCAGTTTGTTAAATAGTTTCAGTTCGTCAAAATTTAGTTTCAGTTCATGAAAATTCAGTTTTATTTATAACTATGTTTTATATATAATTATAGTGTTTTGTTTTGTTTCATTTCTTTTTTTATTGAAATTGTTTATTATTCAGTTTCAATTAGAATTTGAAGATTTGAAGTTATGAAGATTTTGGTTCAATTTCAGTTGTAATATCTGTAACTGTGTAACTATTTTTTGAGTGTTTATGTGAAATTGTTTCTTTGTAGGTGTAATAGAATGTTTAAGCAGTGTTATGGTGTAATTAAATTAATTTTTGCAGTGTTATTTTTTCAATTTAGTTACAATTTGAATATTTTATTTTAAGGAAATATTCTATTTTCAATTTCAATAAATATTCGATTTTCAATTTTAGTTTTAGTAAAATATTGAGTTTCAACAAAAAATTCAGTTTCAGCAAAATTTAAAAAAAATAATTTAGAATTATAAGTTATTGGGGGTTTTAAAAGAGTTTTATAGATGGATGAGGATCTAGGCAAATTTTTTGAGTAGTTATGAGGTTTAAAATTACGGACTAAAAACAAGTACTTTATTAGTTAGATTGCCTTTTACAATAAGTAGTGCAAACATACAACTATACAAGTAATCCTTTCTTTATTTTATTGTAGGGGAATGCTATCCATCTTCTCCCACATGGGTGGGCCCCACCAACCTGCTTAATGGTCAAAATTCAAGTCGACATTAGTTTTTTACCAAAATAAATCAATATATTCTTACTCTCCAACTTTAATGAACTACCAAACATGTTACTCTTTCATTTCTCTTGACTTTAGGCTTCATTTGAAAAAAAAAAAAAAGACACTTCTAATTTACTAATAAAGAATACAAATCCATTCACAACATCTGAGTTCAAGCTGGGTGTTATTTTAGCTAAAAGAAGCACATCATATAATGTTCCATCAAATTATGCACAAAGAGTTAGACTATTGGAGAACCTTAAATTAATATTAATTGTATGCTAGCTGTGTTGGTATGTTTAACCAAAATTACATAAAAATAAGTTTATATGATCTTACGTTACAACTAACAAAGTAGTATAAACACATTCTCACTATCCATATATGGATGAATCCATATTGCACATTTAAGCACATTTAAGATGTAGCTAGCAATCAAATAGTATAATTATTGTTATTTTTTGGTTATCGATCTATTTGTTGATCGACAAGCGTAAACAAAAATTGACTTGTTGTATATATGATCCAACTTTTTCCAAATCTCAAGGGTTATGTTATGGTACGTTTCCATAAAACTTTGGAAAATGGATATGCTTAGCACGTACATCTCATTTTTTCTATTATTACTCAAGTTCTGATTTTTATTTTTTGGTTTAGGATGTTTACATGAGATTACTTTACTCACATTCTAATATGAGGCTCTCACATGATTCTAATGAAGAGACATATCAATTCAATTGGAATAAATATTTGTCTGTTTAAATAAAATAAAAAATATAGGAAGCTAACCAAAGATCAATTAACTCTAAAGTTAACATTGTGATAAACATATTGATATTAATTTTTCCTCAAAGGTCATCATATATATTCGTAAACAAATCCTTATTGTTTTACATGAGAAAGTCTCTGCAGTTTAAATAAATAAATTTTTAAAATTTTGAATATAATATGAAATTAAACAATATCTTATATATACTTGATATTAACTTATATTACAAAAGCATGAGATCGAGATGGCCGGGTTAAACTTATATATATATATATACATTATGGTTTTGCATTGAACCCCAGATATATATATATATAGTGCATAAATACCAAAGAAAAAAAGAAACAATAGAGAGAGAGGTCATGGATGTGTATGAAATTAATTGTGTGAGTAGTAGATCACTTGTAGTAATGACAATGATGATGGGATTGGTAATAATGCATATAGTGCAAGGAGAACTAATACGAGATTCTCCTTCTCCTACTCCTTCACCTTCAGTTTCTTCTAATTACCACCTTTCTTCATCAACTAATTCAGTTGATGGAAAACTAATTGCTTTTAATAAACCTCTTGTCAAACAACTCTTCAAATACTATAAATGTGCTCCAGCGAAGGTGGCACCTTGTGTTCGTCATGCAACCGATCCTGAGAATTTTGCTATTTGTGTTGTTGTAGCTTTACACAAATGCCTTGATGATTATAAAACCATTCGCCATTGAAACATTGATTGATTGTGCAAAGTCCCTGAGCACAAATTTGATATATATATATATGGTATATAAAATATTATAATCTTAAACTCTCTTTTTATATGTTCATGTAAAAAATGCAAAACATGTATGTATGTATTTACGTATATATGTATATCTTTAGAATTAATATTTAGTTATGGAAAAGGTAGTTGATCAAAAAACTCTAGGACAACTAATTAATTAGGGAAAGTCCATCAGAGACTAATCTATGAACCACAACACAAGGATATATGGGCATGCACTTTGTCAGATTTAGAAATGCTCTATTTGGGATGAGGGTTTTTGTTTTGGCCGGGTAATTGAGAAATAAGTATAAAGGATAGACCATGTACAAAATAACCCAATTCCCCAACAATTTGATAAACGAGTATGTAATTATTGCTTAGTTACAATTATATATAAGTATTAATTGTCACTCGATCAATTACATGTTAATCACTTAGTTATATCCGAAAATCACTTATACAAATGTAATTGTTACTGCATGTGTAAAATTAATATACGGATACAAGAATTTAACCTAAATTTTCAGTGACTTTCGGTCAGGAGAGAAAAAAAAAAAAAAAAAAAGGCAACTTAAATGAATGGTGACTCAATGAATGAGTTGTTCAAAAATTAATTGGGTCCATGTGGATCGGAATTATAGTGGGAAAACTGATTTCTTTTTTTCTTTTGTAAAAAGCATTCTTAAGAGGGATTATTTTTTTTAACAATTTCTCTTTTGTTTTTAATTTTTCTTTCAACTTTTCATAATGGTCTACTAATGAGATTGCATACATTTCCAAAAATGGAAGTATATCTCCCTTCTAGTCACCCTTTCTTTTCCCTTACATATAATTTAAACAATTTTAATTGACGATATTAGGTATTTTGTAGAAGGCTAATTAATTGACAACAACTAATATTATATATACATTCATCAAACTATTTGATTACTAAATTCTCGTGATTATATTGATTTTTTCAGATATGTTGATCAAGTAGAAGGTTACATGAAAAATTGTTACAATAGTTGCAAGGAGAACTATTAATTACACTACACCATTATCCTCTTAAATCCACTATTGGTTTATGTTATCTATTGATGCATTTGCAACTAAAGATTGGTTTGAATGATCAATAGCCACCCTGCAGTCACTCTTAGGCTGTTTGTTGCAGAGAAAGGGGTGGCAATGTGGCTACCCAAACTAAATTTTTGGTATGGTGGAATTTTGAGACAAGAACTGTCCAACACTACTGACAGTTTTTGCCTCCACCAATGCAGCAGGTAGTTGCAAATAGAGACTCACCATTGTTGCAATAGCTGCTGTATTGGTGAAGAGCAACTTGAATTAAAAGAAAGCCTCCATGGACTTTGGTGACTAATTAATTAGGATTCAAAATGCATTTCCCCACCAAAATAAAATTGCAGCTATTTGAATTGCATTTTTTCAGTTCTGGGCTATTTGCAGATCGACCCTTTTTCCAATCCTATTATTTTCAAATGTTGCTTGCTGATACTTGCATTGCAGCAAGAATTATGCAAAAAATCAGACCACAGAACAATATGTCAATTGAATCTTACATTACAACTCATTCCATGCAGGAATTCATAAGTTTTCTTTACACCAATTACAAAATAATACAACCAAAAGAGTAAAACTACCACCATGTGACCCTCATAAATAGAGAACCCCCACATTGCCAAAATCATAAAGATCTAATGTATACAGAGAAAAAAAATAATCTAATGTACACTAGAACTATCACCAACTCACTGACATTTGCATTTGTTGTTGTTTAGAGCACTAGATCCCGATGCCTTCATAAAAGCCTGGCAAAATTTAATCCTACAGTTCACAGAGAATATTGTTCATAACAAACTTAATTTACACCAAGTAGATCAGAATATTGGTCCATCACATATACTATTCTCACATTATAGCTTTCATAAATTGTGTATCAATTTCACCGGGCAGAGTCATTGATAGAAGAAAACTGAAATCACAGACAAACTAGCCACTGACTACTAGCTATTTAAAAGTCAAAACATGGAGATTGTTACATTGGAGCATTAAGATATCCAATATATATGACCTAAGAGAATAGTAGTCACTACCTATAATTTAAATGCTCTATTGCACACATAGCTGCTTCCTAAATTTCTTTTTCTAGTTCGCAAGTTTTAATAATGAAGAACCAGCCTAATAACTTTTAATAATTTTCATAAAAAATGAAGAACCAGCCTAATAACTATTAATAATGGTGGTTGAGCTAAGAACATACCTGAAAGAGGGAGGCAAAGTCGGTTCGAAAAACAACCCCAAAATCTGAGACACAAAATTGGAGCAAATTAACATCAAAATCACTAAATCGGATACAACTCAAGAAATAAATAACACATTAACAAATTATGGATTTATAAAAGATAAAATAAATGGAAAGAAAATGGAATGGAGATAATACCCAATCTGAAATCGCCGCCATCCTTCGCTGGACTCTCCGGAAATCGGCACTGAAAAGTTACGCTTTCTAGAGTTTCGATTGGCCGGCTACGGTGATCGGGTGAATGATCGGAGGTCATTAGGTTAATCACCATGACGAGGAGAAGAAGATGATGGTGGTATGACATCACGCCGTCGTCGAAATCGGCAGATCGTCACGATCGGATCTGTTGAAATTCAACCATCTTCTTTTGTTGTATTTTTTGAAAATCAGACACCACCAAGTCGAAGAAGAGAAGGAGACGATCAGTTTGAGGGTGGTGTCGCTGGCAAAGTCGCCGGACGACATTCTGCTCGGACCAGTTAGATCGAGAGAGAGAGAGAGAGAGAGAGAGAGAGAGAGAGAGAGAGAGAGAGAGAGAGAGAGAGAGAGAGAGAGAGANAGAGAGAGAGAGAGAGAGAGAGAGAGAGAGAGAGAGAGAGAGAGAAAATAAGAAAAATATCTGAAGTCTTGAAGTTGAAAGTAACCCTAGGATGAAAGTTACTAAATTACCCTTAAAACCCTGATATAGTTGAGCTGGAAAATGTCTATCAAGGGTAGCTGGTGGCGTTTTCCAATCACCATTGGCAAAGGATAATAAAGTCTCTTAAAAAAAAAAAAAAAAAGGATAATTAAGACAACTTTTTAATCCCACATTTGCCTCTTAGTTGGAATTATTGTGGGAAAGGAATAAATCTCCCACCAATTTTCTAGTTTGGTTACTATATGGTTTCCCTTTTGAGGTTTGATACTCATTAATCAACTTATATTGTTAATAGTTGGACAGTCAACAACTTTTTGGGCTAGTGGATAATGTTTACTTCCTCCAAATTATTAATTAGTGGCAATGGCATGAATCAATTGTCACTAACTCTAATATAGTTTATTTTCATGGTGGCTTTAGGCCATATTTGTTGTAGTGTTATTATAGTTATACTTAATGAGACAAGCTTGTTTTTAATTAATTTTACTAATTAAGATTAAGTTGTGATAAATGAGAAAAATACTTCGTCAATTTCTCGAAAAATATTATTTGCAATGTTGTGAATGATGATTACTAACTCTTCTCAAAGGCTTGTATATGCAAATTAGTTGGATTGAGGTTCCAAGATATGCAACTCTAAATCGCACAAACGCAAAGAGCAATTGTAATTAGAGACGATGAATATGAAAATGGTATTTAGCATTTTGGCTCCACCAAGTGATGGGAAATCATGGAAAAAACTAGCGGCCTTGAACACACATTTGGGCTCAAATCAGGAAAAGAAATCCAAAGACTAATCTCAAATAAAAAAGAGAGAAAGAGGAGAGATATATGAGATAGAATAGAGAGAAAGAGCAGATAAGAGACTAAGAGAGGATGAGAGAGAATAGAGTGACAAAAATACTCTAAATAAATTAATGAGTCATGTTCGAGTTTAGGGATGACCATTTGACCCAGCGGGCAGATACCAACAAAACCAAACCTATTTAAGTGAAAAATTTATCAAACTCATACCCACTTAACCCACCCAATAGTATAATGGATATTACCATTACCCACCCCACCAAAATAATGGGTTACCCAAACTCAACCCAAAAACCCCCCATTCCTTTTTTTTTTTTTTTTTTTGCCACTCTTACAGTACATAGTTACATACTTATATGTTATTATGAATAATTACAATTATATAACGTATATATATCTCTCTCTCTCCTCTCTTCGCTCCCTACTTCTTATTTTTTTTGGCCAGGCTCCACTCCCTACTTCAATCATGTTGCAATATATCAAATATTGCAACAGTTTAATTGATCCATTAGTTTTCGACAAAAAAAAATTGAATAATTAATTTACGTTTTTCAGTTTAATTGATCAATATGTTTTTTCCATTTTCCTATTTTTTTTTTCATTGATTAGTTTTATTACAATTTAAATTTAAATTTCAGGTTCATTATACTTGAATTTAATAATAAAAAAATTAAAAGTTAAAAATAGAGAGTTTGGGTAAACCACAGGTATTCTCCAGACCCACCCATTTTTTATAAGGGTATTAACATGTATACCCGTACCTGTCCCATTACCCAATTACCCATACCCACACTACCCTAATAGAGTAGGTACATGTGGATACCCAAACCCACAGATAAAATGGCCATCCCTATTCAAGTTACTTGATAAATTTTAACATTAAAGTGGGTTTCTAGCTAGGATAGGCTTTACTACATTAATTGCAACAAATTTCAAGTTTAGGGGATCTTATGCAAGACAAATTTAATTTCTCCGAAGGTAACGTGCATGCCATATATAGAAATAGAAGTATCTAGCCAACTCAAAACTAGTTAATAATAGGTACATAAGCTTAAAACCTAGCTTATATATATATATTTTGTTATGCAAGACTTTACTTTTCCAATATTGAATATTGTTCTCAACATGCCCCCTCCCTCAAATCAACTAACAATATATCCCTTTTGAAGAAAAATACCTATATATCTTCACCTTAAATAAATGAAGGTCAATATCCATAAGGCCATGTGGATAGAGGACATGCTCATTGGCCTTAGTGTTTTGGAGGCGTCAAGTTAGTGGCCAAACCATAAATTTATCTTTTATAGGAGGAAATACAAATTTATACAAACTGATCAACTTGCTACACCAAAAAAAAAAAAAATTGGGTTATGTATTTTCAATGCTTTGAACCTAGCTAATACTATCATTTCTAAAACCTACGGAACATGAAAGATTATTTTCTAAAGATTTCAGAAAATGTTTGTTGATTTTAGATATCAAATCACAATGTGTTTGCATTTTCAATATCAAAATTTTATGTCATTTTAGTTTAGATACCAAACGGACGATAAATCATTCATTTGAGGCCAAAAACCTGGTTTAGTGTTCGACCGCTAGTTTGAGGCATTCTAATGTTCAACCTATAATTTTTTACCGAAGTATAACTGCATGAGAAAAATGAAATCTACCTCTACTCTATGATCATTTATATATAACAAGATGGTAAGAAGAAATTGGAGGCGAAGGTGAAGGAAAGTACACTATCTAGATAATAACCAAATTAACTAGCCCACTACTCCACGACTTACTCTAACATTAAATAGAGTCTTTATTAATTAGTAGAAGACATATCTCCACAACTAACAACACTAAAATTAACTAAGAAAATTAAAAAATAACACCAACAAAAAATATATTCAAATTGGTTTTAATTCTGTTTCATGATATCATTAAATTTTAATGTAATTTATAGATTTTATGTTTTTATTTTGATGACAATATGATGTGTAGATGGTTAAATTTTTTTTGCATGATATGTAAGTTTTTTATTAAATGAAAATGAGAAATCAATATAATTTTTATTTAATTTATAAAGGAATGGTCTTTTCAGAAGTTGAAACACTATGGTGCACAATTATTATTTTTTGGTGAGGTGTACAATTATTTTATGCCTTTTGGTTTTTTCTTATCTTTTAAGGATGACGATATTTTTTAAAAAAATCATAATTTTTTTTTGAATATTAATTAACTTATTTAATACGTTCGAGCTTTAAATTTTGACACTCATCCCAAATTCAAATCTAGTTCCATTATTGCGTACGTAACATAGTTTTCCAAACGTAAATTCTTAAATAAATCGTTGTCATTTCACATGAAAAGTCTATGTTTAAGTAAATTTGTGAAGCTACAAATTAATCTAAGATGAAAACAAAACATCTTATATTTGATATTCTTATAAACAATACAAAAGCATGAAAGATAGACTAAGCCTATAAATTATGGTTTTGCATTCAACCCTAAAGTGCAAAAAATTTACAAAACAAAAAAAAAAAAAAATTCAAAAGATAGATCGAGCAAAGTTACATATGAATGTGTATGAAATTAGTATGAGTAATAGGCAAGTACTAATGACAACGATGATGGAATTGGTATTGCAGCTCATGCTGATCTCAACTATATTGCAAGGAGAAGGGGATGATTCTCCTTCACCTTCACCTTCACCTCCAATTTCTTCTTACCATCTTTCTTCAGCCAATGATCGTTTGGACTTAAAGTTAATAAATCTCTCATAATGCTCTACAAATATTATAAATGTGCGGCAGTGAAGCTCGCACTTTGCAAGCACCAGTTAACAGATCCCCTTTCATTAACTAATTGTATTTATGCTGCTCTTGATATCTGCATTGAGGAACAATATCGTTGAAGCCATGTACAACTGTAATCTCTATTGTGCAAAAGCTCGATCCCGGGCAGGAATTTGAAATATGGTACAAAAATTCTAAGCCCTCTCTCTCTCTGACCTTGAAATATATATATTGTCCATTGATGTTGAAGAGAAGTTAGATAAAAATATACAGAGGAAATTACAAATTTGGTCAACTTATTTTATACCTATTTCAATTTTGGTCCACGATATTTTTTAAGTTATGATTTTAAATCATTTTAGTTGTGTACGTTTTCTTCAATTATAATTGACGTATGAAGTATAAGTTATATTTCATCATTTCTTAATTATATGAACCAATTTGGAGTATTAAAATTGAAGTTTAGTGAAGTTTGAAACAATCTGAAAATTTTTTAGAAAAATTTGGTAGTTTTCGGGTACCTTACTTTGGGGCCAATTATCTTGAGTTTTAAAACTCCGATTTGAATGATCTTTATATGTAGGGGTGGGTTCGGTACGGTTACCGTACCGAAACACCTATACCGAATTTCGACCTATATGGGTCGGTAACTGATCACTTCGGCATCGGTCGGAGAATGGCGGTATCGGTAGGAGAGTGGCGGTCCGACTACAACACCAAATTAAAAAAAATCACAGAGAAGGGGGAGAGATAAGATAGAGAGAGGGAGAGAGGGAAGGGGTGCGACAGAGAAGGAGAAAGAGACAGAGACAGAGAGGAAAGGTGGGGAGGGAGGGTGGTGAGTTGCGCTGGGTTGGGCGGGGTGGGGAAGGGGTGCGACAGAGAGGGAGAAAGAGACAGAGATGGAGAAAGGGAGGAAAGGTATTTTGGAGAGAGGGAAATTGGTGGACCGGTGGTGGTGGTGATGGTTGGAGATGATGAATTGATTGTGGTGGACTTGGTGGTTGAGGCTGTGGTCGCACACAGAAAGAAAAAGAAGGGAAAAGAAGAGAAGAGAAGAGAAGAGAAAAGAAGAAAAGAAAAGAAGAGACACGGGTGGGAGGAGAGAGAAGAAGAAAAAGAAAAGAAAGAAAGAAGAAAGGGGGGGGGGGACTAGGGTTAGGGTGAAAGGAAAAGAAAAAGTAATAAAAATAAAGTTTTATTTTGTATATGAATAAATAAGGTATTTGGGTTTCGTTTANAAAAATAAAGTTTTATTTTGTATATGAATAAATAAGGTATTTTGGGGTTTCGTTTAGGGTTTGGATTTTGGGGTTTCAAATTTCAATTGGGGTTTGGAGTTTTATATTTTTATTACATATGTTTTTTTTATAATTTATAGTATATAGTCAATAACTTAATAGTTTACATGTTTTTTAATTTATATCATCTTCTAAACCTTATGGTATATGGTATAGGTCATATACCTAATAAGGCCATTAGGCTAAATGGCTAATACCATATACTAATAATAATATATTATACCATATTATACATTTATGATTGAGGTAATTACATAAATCATAAATAGTCCATAACTCCATAGTCCATATTGATATTAATATATTATACCATATTATACCATATTTTACTATATTATATCATATTATACAATATACTAAATTACTAATATTATATCATATTGATATAAACTATAGAAAATTAGAAATGTATTATATAAAATTAGAAATTATATAGAAAGGTAATACTAAGTATTTTATATTTAGGGTATACCAGTATAGTATAGAAATGTATAAAAATGAATTATTTTAATTATACTTTTTCAATATACGGTCGGTATCAGTATACGGTCAGTACCGGGTTTTGTAAACCAATACCGTTACCAAATTTATCGGTATTTTCGGTATCGGTATTTTTCGGTATAAAATCGGTACGGTATTGATATTTTTCAGTATTTCGGTATTTTTACCCAACCCTATTTATATGGTTGTAAAGAGGAGATGCATAGCTTTAAAACAATTATATGTTTGTTGAATTTGGCTAAGATTTGATAGACAAAAGGTGGAACAAATTTGATAAAACAAATCTGGACCTTTATTGAACAAGTGAAACAATTAGTAGATCTAAACAGAACTTTAAAAAAATCGTTGATCAAAATTAAACTAGATATAGAATAAGTAGACCAAATCTGTAATTTTCTCATATATATATATAGAGGCCTATTCTGATGAGGTCCATTGATTTTAACTACTAAACTTTAATAACTTTTTTATTTAGGTACCAAAATTAAATACCATTTTAGATTATATACTTGTTGAATAGTCAAACATTAATGAAATTAAAAAGCCTTCAACAGTTCTATATTTACTTGCTATGCCATTGTGAAAAGTACAAATCTACCCTTCCCTCATCAGCAACATGAATGACCTCCGGCCACTGTTTTCCTGTGGCCCTCCGGCCACCGTCCTTCGTCCGACCTCCAGCCACCATCTTCCGGCCAACCTCCGGCCAAGTTCTACTCATTACACAAAAAATTAAATTAACATTTAACATGGAGGGGATTCGAACCCCTCTCATTCAAGAGGAATGAAATATCTCCCACCATTACAGTAAGTTAACTACTATGCAAAAGTATTGCTTTAACCTAATTTATACTATACTATTGTATATTTAAAAAAAAAAAATAATTAATCCAATTAGTCACAACTAATCTAAAGTTGTAATTATCACAATTAAGTTGTGACTGTCTTTAGATTTAATTGTGACTGATTTAAGATGTGACTATCTCACAACTAAATCTAAAGTGTGACTGATTTAGTTGTGATCGAATGATATTCATAACTAAAAAATCTCTAAACTCTAACATAAAAACTTAAGACAATGCACCTAAAGTACCCCCAAAATTCATATAACAATCAATTAACAAAAATTGAAGTTGTGAATGATATTCATAAAAAAATAAGTTTAACATAAAACATCTATATGTTTAATTAACATAAAAGCTAACATAAAAAGGAAATTTGCATTAAACATATATCCTCTTAAGGAGGAAATTAAATCTGTGACTGTTAAACAGAAATAATTTGAAATTCATCTATATCTTTGCTTCCATTTAGAAGATACCATCTTAAATCTAAGTTGTGACGAAACGGTCACAACTTTAGATTTAGTTGTGACTGACTTTAAGGTAGAAAGACAACTTATTCTTAAAGACAACTTCAGGCTAATTTTTTTTTTTTATGTACCCTTCAAATAGACAGGGGAACTAGAGCCGAGCGCGGGAAGAAGTGCTCAGTTGTTATAAAAAAGTCACTGCCAAGTGCTTGGTACCATTAACCAACATCATAACCCAACCCTATATCCCTAAATTAAACAAAAACAAAATCATTAGAAGGACTACTATAATAAGAGAGAAAGTTTTTTTAAGAAATCTGCAATTACATATCCATAAAGAGTCATGCATTTGGCTTCCAATTCACACACAAAGGATTCAAATAGAAAAATAAAAAATCAAACGGATTAATACAGAACACCTAAAAATAATAAAAAATTAACTGTAACTGTTACAATTTAGTTGTGACTGTTTGGTAGTCACAACTGTATCTGAAATTGTGACTGTCCTACAGTCATAACTAAATCTAAAGTGTGACTGATATTGAAACATATAAGTTTAGGTTCTCAAAAGATAGACCTTAATGTCCTAAACTCCAACATGAAAACTATAGAAAGTGCACATAAACCACCCCCAAACTTATATAATAACCAATTAACAAAATTTGAAGTTGTGACTGAGATTCAGAAAAATAAATTTAACATAAAACACTTTGATGTTTAGCATAAAAACTAACATAAACAGGGGATTTGCATTAACAAATACATTAAATATATACACTTTAAGAAGGAAATTTAACCTGTGACTATCAAGCAGAAACAACATGAAAAGTATTCAGTATACTTAAACCCAAGGGGACAAATTTAGCCTAGTGAACTGCAGGCACACATTTGTTGTCCCAAAAATAGTAAATCACAGAGAAACTTCAAATTTCAAGAAAAAAGTATATATATAATTCAGAAAATTTTGCTTGGCCTTTATCTTTTACTTACACAACAGCCAAATGGAAATCGACTCACACTCTAAAATAGACTATCACAAGTGTATGGAAATGCATCATATTTGACACGAAATTCATGAACTATAGCATCATTCTATACCTCAGAAGAATAATCCTCTTATGGATATAACATAATATACTTCCTTTGTTACTTACAAACAAAGACCAATTCCTAATTCACAAGCTTAAAAACATCTCTGCACTATGTACAATTGTATAGGATCATACAAATCTCCTAAAAATTGTATCAAGGGAAACAAAATCATAACCAAAATTATACCAATTAAAGAAATTCAGCCATGATCACCTTTAGGCCCTTTGAATAATGATCATCACCTAACATTAACATTAGGTAATTAAGTAGTTGCTAAAATCACACTTGTAGTAATGCCTAAAATCATGAATAAAAGCTGTGACTGAGCTCCACAAAAAATTTAAAACTCTAATGCAGAAACCACAACAATGGAATAGTCACAAACATAAAGAGAAATAAAAATCAAATCAAATACAAAACAAGAATTAAAAAGCAAAAACATAGCCAAGCCTAAACTCCAAAATTAAACAATATACAAAACTTGAAACAGAAACACACAAATTACTCAAAGAGAACAAAATCCAAAGATCAAACCCTAAGAAAATTAATAAAAGAAATTCATAAGCAACATAAATAAAAACAAATTCAAATCGCAGTATATGAACAAAAAATTTAGATCAAACTCAAGATCAAGATTATCAAACCAAAACCAATTCCCCAATCTGACGATCTCCTCCACACCAACACCAAAACCACAATCACCAGCGCAATCAAAGTCGTCTGGATTACCACCACTGTGTTCGTCACTGAGCCGCTGAACGAAACCCAATGCCAACTCCAGCATCTGCACCAAATCTGCCTCTCTCTCTTAGCTCCGTGAAGTGAATAGCTTGGTGTGGAGCTACGGAGCTATGAAGCTATGGAGCTATGGAGCTTTCTCTGTCTCTCTCTGGAATTCGATAGCGAGGTTGGTGAATGAGATTGAGAAATGATACGACCCAATTTAAAAGAGTTGGCAATTTCGTCAAAACCATTTTAACAAACTTGAACTTTCATTAGACGTGGGCCAAAGGGTAAATTTGTCAATAATAAGGCCCAAAAGAACAGGCTGTTAGTTTGTGACCTATTCTGAAAATTAACTCTATTAATTAGTAGCCCAACCTAAAAATTATATACTCTTACTGGTTTTCTAAAAAATTATTGGGATTAGGTATTTAACCCAAATTTTCTAATTCTGATGAGGTATACCTATATATATATACATGTAGTGAGTATTCTATGTCTATTAGAAGTATTTCCTTAGAAGCTGCTTATGTGTGTGTGAAAATATTGTAGGACGTAAATAATATAAAGAAATAAAAAGACAATTAACTAATTTAATTATATTACTAGTTTGTAATCTTCTTTTGCTTTTTTCTAATCCAGAAAAATATTAATCTCATTATAATCATTATAATATAGACTTAATTATAAAAAGATTATCATACCGTAGATTCACCAACCATACAAAACCTTCCACTAACTACATCATTACTGGGCTCTCGTAAAGAGCAAATCGAATCACATGATGAGCAACCAATTGCTTTCCTTGGACAAAAAAAAAAAAAAAAAAAAAAAAAACTCTACAAAAGAACTAGACAGCTAAAGTTCATCAATCGATAACTAATTTATCAACAAGACATTAAAGGATAGAGATTTTGCCAGATGCAGAAATCCTGCACTGGATGCTTAAAGTCTAACCACGTACTGATTATTATGCGATTTGCTTCTATATCAAGGTAATTTAGTGCGTTAATTTTATTAAAAATTTACAATAGTTTTTTGTTTGTGCATGAATGGGCATGCATGGACACGCATCCTCATACAAACACCTCTCGCCATTGGATAATGTTTTCTTGTCCTTTTCATATATATTTAGACAATTCAATAGACGATATTGGAGTATATTGATTTTTTAGGCTTTACAACGATATTAGATTTATTATTATTATTCTCTTAAGAATTTTCTAATTACTATGATTATTCTTGTCATGACAGATGTGGATCATCAAGTAAAAGGTTGTACGTATGAATAAATGTTACAAATATGATTGCAATGCAAGGAGAGTTATTACTAGAATTGAGCTTGATCGATACAAGAAGTGTGTTTAATTAATTGTGCCAATAAATATAAAGTTTAAATAAAGAAGATAAATTAATTAATAAATTGAATATGTTATCTAATATCTAGCTTGTTGAGAAAAATTGTGTGGGAGCCTTCCTCCCACTTCAAAATGCTGAGTGGCAAAATTGTCCATTTAAAAGTTGCCACCTGTTTTAATTTTGAGTATAATTTATATTTTGAACTATTAACTTTATTTTTTCTCCCGATTGATGTCCACCTTCAAATTCATCAAGTAGCTCGTATTTTTTCACTCTTTTCCGTCAACTCTTTTTATTTTTCTTTCTTCTAGTTCTCTCTCTCTCTCTCTCTCTNTCTCTCTCTCTCTCTCTCTCTCTCTCTCTCTCTCTCTCTCTCTCTCTCTCTCTCTCTCTCTCTCTCTCTCTCTCTCTCTCTCCCTGAACAATCAACAACTCAAACTAGCTAGAGATTGTTGCACTATGGTAAAAATCAAGCAATTAAAGATCTCAGGATTTATTGTAGTACTTGATGGAAAAGAAAAAGTTGTTGTGGATATTGATGTGACATATATAGAAATGGCTTAATTTAGAAATTTTTTAATATGTAACCGATATATCGTCATATGATGTAATTAATTCAACGTATAAAGGTATTGTTGGACGGTATATTTATCTCTTCTAGGGTATAATATTAATAACATTCATTTATATTATAACACGTAAAATTAATTACATCACATGACGGTATATTGTTCATACTAAAAAATCTCCCACTAATCCGAGTCTAAACTATTAGTCCCATTTTAAGGGAAGATCCAAACGCCAAATATACTATACAAGCCATAGATGATTTCAGCAAAGGTGATCGATCAAGTCATTGAATGGGCTGACGAATTTCAGCGCCTATGTAGTTTTGGAATTTAAAATGGGCGGTTGTTCCTTCAGTCTCTAGGATTTGTCTGTAGATTTTAGAGAGTGCAAATATAATGGAAGGAAGACTCATATGGGTGGTTTTGGGGAAAGTGTCATCAAATTTTGCAGAAATTGCTTCAGATGATGGTGGTTTTGTGACTTTAAAAATTGAGAGGATGATAGTTCCCAGCAAGGAGTGAAATTTTAAAAATTTGGGCGAAATTTTCGTTTTTTAGGGGTCCCGAAATTTTATACAATACCCGTTAATTTTCGTTAACTTTTCGACGAAATTTCGGTCGAAATTTCGAAGCCGCCTCACCTTCATTTTTGTAAACTGTCAGCGAAATTTCGCCCAAATTTCGACGAAATTTTGCGAAATTTTGACGAAATTTGGCGAAATTTCGCAACTATACATTTAGATCTCCATCTGCCCAGCCCCATTTCCTTCCATTTTCATCTCTCAGATCTCTCTCTATCTCTATTCTCTGTCTTCTCATCGGGCCTCGTCCTTGCGAAGCTTCTCGAGCCGCATGAGCTCGCGCGACCTCCTTGATGTACTCCTTGCGGACCTCCTTGACTTGCTTGGTGTACTCTTAGCGGAGGTGCGCGAGCTTGGCCTCCGCCTGTTTTGGGTCTCTGGGGGCCTCCCAGCAACCGATGAAGGAGTTAGGCTCGGAGTATTGGTGATTCCGCTGGTGGCTGTTGTGGTGCGACAGCTTCGTGCTTGTCGAGAACGACCGTAGCGTGCGGCATAGAGAGCGAGAGCGGGATGTTGCCATTGTTGGGTGTTTTGTCACTTGTCTGGAGATGGTTTAAGAGGAAGGCTTTTGGGTTGGGTTTGAGTTCGAGATTTGAGTTGTGGCCCTTGTGGGCTTCTGAAGACACCCATAATCTTTTATCTTTTTTGTTACCCGAAATTTTAATTTTTTCACCAATATTTCTATTTTTGTCCTCAATAATTTCTAACAAAAAAAAAAAAACATATTTTACAACAAATGCCACTCAAATCAAATTGCCACTCAGCCAGAAAAAAATTGAACTACCTTTCATCTGNCACTTTCATCTGAATTTTAAATTTGTTTTAAAGTGATATCTATATGAATATGACTTTTTTAACTTTGCATATTGGATATTTGCCAAATATATAAAAAAAATCATTTCTTCTGAAAATTGAATTTTTTTTTTATCTAGCTGGAATTATGGCCGACTTGATTTATTTTTGGTTTTTTTTTTTCACACATTTTTAATTTTTAATTATGTTTTAGAAAGTGTAAGCCTTTTAACAATTTAACATAAACGATTTAATAATTTACACAACTGTTGGTATCAATATCCATTTGACTTGATGTTGGTACAATGGTATATGCCTTTTACAAATGTACACAACTCACAACTGTACAACCATGTTCATAATTTTTAAAATAATTTAAAAAATATAAAAGTTCTACTTAGTACTGCTTTACTGGTACTCCACCGAAAACACAAACAACATGCACCACTTAAATAAGGTTTTGAGTGTCACTTTATACAACAAGCTAGGTGATCAGTCAATCTAAAAACACACTTTTAATTATTTGATTGTTTCTACTTTTTTTTTTGTCAAGAATTGTTTATACAATTATACTTATTAATTATATGCCTATTTATATTCTATTTTTGGATGTCAGTAACTACTCAGTTATATATGGCTATATATATAATATATGTGTAAGTGTGTAACAAACTAACAATTACCAATGATACATGATATACTCATATACATCATACATGCAATGAGTATATGAATCAAAATTAAGTGTATGAGTGTATCCAAGGAGTGTAATTTCGATTTCGAGGAAATTTTCGATGAAAATTTCGACGGAAATTTTCGTGGAAATTTCGATTTCGATAAAATTAGACAAAAACGACGGAAATTACTATCAAAATACGGAAATTTTGAATGAAACTTGACCATATGTTTATTTAATATATTATTTACTATATAGATAAAAAATATTGAAGAAACCAAATTATATAGTAGGTTTTATGTGATATAATGTGAATATAATGCGCGCTGAATGCAAATACTATTAGAAAATGGGTCACTGATTAATTTATATAAANTAATAATTATATAAATAACACCTCATACCCTAAACCCTAAACTATATACCCTCTATATACCATATATCATGTAAGGTTATAACCCTCCATATACCCTATACCATGTAAGGCTATACCCTCTATATACCCTATAAGGCTATACTCTCTATATACCCTATACCATATATTATTAAATTTACTCAACCTTACCTTCTAAACCATAAACCATCAACAATAAAGCACTCTCTAAACCCTAAATTATATTAAACTTATATACTTACAAACTTATATAAAATTATAAACTTAAATACTCCATAGTGATATTTAGTTTATAAACTTATATAAAATTACTAAACCCATATTATAGTTTTTCCTAAAAAAAAAAAAA
>QANW01010875.1:211279-259598 GCA_003254865.1 Dryas drummondii | reverse complement strand
CCCGGAAAAAAGGAAAAAAAAAAAAAAAAAAAGCAAAAAAAAAATGAGAATTGAATGAGATTAAGCAAAGAGTACGTGAAAAGATATGAGCCACACAATGACTCTAAAGGTGGATATTAATTTGGAGGAAAAATTAAGCTTAGAGCTCAAAATATAAATTTATAAATAAAAAAGTATACTCAAACTTAAGAGACGGCAAGTTTTAAATTTATAAGGCAAAATGGCAAAATGCACGCTATGTACAACTGATGGTCTTTAAAATTTGAAACAATATGGTACACCAATATTCTGTGCCTTTTGCTTTTTTCATAATAAGATGATGCTAGTGGCCAAAAACAAAATATCTTACGAATGATGCTATATATATTATCATAATTTTGTTTTGAATATAAATTACATATTTATACATTTGAGTTTTATGTTTTGGCTCTTCCAAACTTCAAATTCTAGTTCCACATACGCCTGCCCTGCATAGGTATAATAGTTCGTCAAAGGTCATTATTAATTCTTAAGCAAGTTTTTATTATCTTATAGTCGATATTTTTAAATTACAAAAGCATGAATTAAGACTTAAAACTATAAATTATGGTTTTGCATACCGCAAGGACCAAGGTACGTACAAAAAATATACAAAACATTAAAAACATATGTAAAGAGAGAGAATATATATGGATGTGTATGAAATTAGTTTGAGTAGTAGACAAGTTGTAATGACAATGATGATTGGATTGGTAATGCAGCTAATGCTGATCTCAACTATAGTGCAAGGAGAAGGAGATTCTCTTTCTCCTTCACCTTCACCTTCTATTTCTTCTAACCATCTTTCTTCAGCCAATGATCTTCAAGGACTTAATTTTAATAAACCTCTCCCCAAAAAGCTCTTCACATATTATAAATGTGTGGCAGTGAAGCTGGCACTTTGCAGGCACCATTTAACACATCCCATTTCATTAACTACTTGTATTTATAATGCCTTAGAACGCTGTCTTGATGAAAAATATCGTTGAAGCCATGTACCACTCTACTCTTGACTGTGTGAAGCTCCTGGGCATAAATTTTAAGTATGGTATAGAAATTCTAACACCTCTCTCTCTCTCTCTCTCTCTCTCTCTCTCTCTCACCTAGACATATATATTGTCCAATGATATTGAGAAGAAGCTAGATAAGAAAAAGAGTCCATTAATTATAAGGTACTAACAAAACAAAATATTAACCAAAACTACTCAATCTATTTTTATTAACTTGCGGACATTATCTACTAACCCAAAATATAACATGCGGACTCCTTCCCAAAGAAACGCATCACAACCAAACCAACTACACAAACAGCCCAAACCTGATCTTCTTCTTTTCTTTGCCAAACCGATCTCTTTCTTCAACTTTACCAAATCGACAATTGTTTATCTTCACTCACAAGCATTGTTCTGCAACTGCAAGCCTGTAACTCCAAATAAATTGCAGTTTCAGTTCATTTTGCAGTTTCAGAAACTGCAGTTTTCACTTGCAGTTAGTAACTGCAACTGCAAGCCTGCAGCTCCAATAAATTGCAGTTTTACTTACAGCTAGTAACTGCAACTACAACTGCAAGTTTGCAACTCAAATAAACTGCAGTTTCAGTTCATTTGCAGTGCAGTTTTAGAAACTGTAGTTTCACTTGCAGTTAGGAACTGTAACTGCAAGCCTGCAGCTCTAATAAACTGCAGTTTCAGAAACTGCAGTTTCACTTACAGTTAGTAATTGCAACTGCAAGCTTGCAACTCAAATAAACTGCAGTTTTAGTTCATTTTGTAATGCAGTTTCAGAAACTAAACTGCAAGTGAAAGTCTGCAACTCCAATAAACTGCAGTTTCAGTTCACTTGCAATGTTCCATAAATTGCAGTTTCAGAAACTGAGTTAAAAAAAAAAAAAAAATCAAGAACCTTCTACTGATAAGCTCTTGGAGGTGGAGAGCCAAGGCAACCAGGTTCGGGCTCTCAAAGCTGCCCGCGCGACCAAGCTAGAAATTGAAACGCGCTGAAGCTCCAGAAGGAGAAGATCGAATGAACCTCACCATCTGCTGGATCTGCTTGGAGCTAGACATTAGAGGTTGGGGAAAGGGAGAGGGAAGAGAGAGGAAGGGGATGGGACCCACACCGCCGGCCACTCTTGCCGGACGGCGAGAGTCCGATCTTCAGAGACATCGAGGGAAGAGAGAGAGCAGAGGAAAGAGAAGAGAGAGACTCGAGGAGAAAGAGAGAAGAAAAAGAAATACCAAAAATAAGAAATAAATGGTATTGCAGCCCACTTAGGTGGAGTCAACGGAATAAAGTAGAGTAAAACTTATCTGATTGTTAATAAAACTAATCTGATTGTTATATATTAATAATTATGGTATTAGAAGTTAAAAGCTATAGTAAAGATGTAGTATAGAGTAATTATTTCTAAGAAAAATTATAATTAGTACTGAATGACCAATATGAAATGTTTATGTACGTATATTGAAATTCTCTCTCTCTATAGAAGTTCTTTATGTATGTGTTTATATTACCATATAATATATAGTGCGATAATTTGATTAATAATTACATTGTTTTAATTTTTATTTTGTTAGTGTTTTTATAAATTAATTGTTCTATACTCTCTCTGACAACTGAGTGTCATTGTATTTAATATTTTCTTTTAGATATATATTCTCTTGCCATTGGGCTCATTATTTTCTTTTTCTTTTCTTTTTCATATATTCTAGACAATTCATATAAACTAACACCTAGCCTCTTGCCGTTGTTTTAGGCTTTACAACTTGTAATTACTAATTTCTTATGATTATTCTTATCATGACAGATGTAGATGATCAAGTGGAAGGTTTCATGTGAAAAAATGTTACAACGGTTGCAGTGCAAGGAGAGTTATGAGAGTTATTACTAGAATTGTACTTGTACTAGTTAATATAAATTTGTTTATATAAACAAGAAGTGTGTTTACTTATTAATTTTAAATAAACAAAAAGCGTGTTTATTTAAAAATAAATGATTTTAAAGTCTATTTTACACCCGCTAATATTAAATAAATTCACCTAATATTTTTAAATATTAAAAAAGTTCACCTAATGATAAATAAACTCATCTTTTAAAAACAAGGCACTCAAATTGACCAAAAAAAAAAAAAAAGTGCTAAGTGCATATGCCGGTGGCCATTGTTTGACAGTAAATCAGCAATGATAGTTCATGTTCGACTAGAACTTTACTATAATTATTATTTTTATGTCTTTTTTTTTATAGTTTTTGTTGCACAATATCCACAGTTTAATAGTGATTATAATAAGATATATAATATAGTCACTCTTGGCATTGTAGAAAGAAATACTACTAAATCAATAACTAATAGATAAAAATTTATTTCAAATAAAAGGGGTAAGATTAGCATTTAAATTAATTAATAAAATTTAAAAGCAAGTTTTAATTAGAATTTGACAATGGACATCATTTAAACAAAGATTGAAAATCATGGACCACAATACCACACACTAGTATACTAGAAATTCTCCAATCCACATACAGGTCATTCATATGTGGACTGAATGGAGTACTAGTAAATCAATAATTAGTCGGTAAAAAGTTATTTCAACTAATAGGCATAAAATTAATTAGCATTTAAATTAATAAAAGGTAAAAGGCCAAATTTTAACCTTTGACCACAAACATCATTTAAACAATAGTAAATTTAAGAAATCCCCTTCAAAATATTATTTCTCCAATTAAAACTTGTGTCTTTCATTTTTCACAAGTTAAGCCCTTTGACTAGTTGACAAATGACTAACTTTCTATATATTAATCTCATAGTCAGTAATTTTTAAAATTTAGATATTTTAAATTTCTTTTATGCCCTCAACATCATATCAGATGTTGTTTCATTATTTGACTTTTTTCTTAGTAACAACTATTGATGGTACTTAAATAACGGTGCTTTTAATGCTCATGATTTATATTTCATTTTTTTTAATGTATTTTTTAAATTTTTCATAAGCTACTAAACAACCTTCACATAAAATTCTACTACATCTATACATCAACACACAAGCACCAAAAATTATACTACTCATATATCCATTAATTTCTATACATTGTTGTTATAAGAATTAATATGTGTACTAATTAATGAACCTACATAATAATTATATTACGTACACCAAAATATATATATATATATATAATGAACCTACCTACATTCTTATAATCAAATAAGTAACTTACAACAATTAAAAAACCTACATGAAACAAATCACCTACACTAACAAATCAATATAATGAACCTACAAACAATTCTCAATTGTAGGTTTTTTTATTTGAGCTACTTAATCATGGTTTGAAGAAGGTATATATATATATATATATATATCACACCATAAAAGGTGTTTTAATTATAGTGCCTAATTTTAAACACCCTACTCACCAAAAAAATTTGTCTAAACCCCCACCCATCTATAAATTCTTTCAAAACCCCCTAAAACTTATAATCTTAAATTACCCTTCTGACGCATGCTGACGCGCGCTGACGCCACTGTAACTGTATTTTGGTGAAACTGTTTTNCACGAACTGAAACTGTTTAATTTCAAGAATTTCACAAATTGATTCACAAAATCAATTTCGCAAACTGTACATTTCAAAAATGTTTGTGAATCAATTTCACAATCAGATTTCACAAATAGTTTACAAACATACTTACAAATCAGTTCACAAATATACTTATAAATCAGATTCACAAGAATTTCAATCTCATTATCTAAATCAAAGAATTGATTTAACAAACATAAAGAACTCAGAGAGATGAGCATTTTCATACCAAAAACTTAACCATGGGTGGTCGGAGCCGCCGAATTCCGAGAGTGGCAGCAGCGGAGGTTGGGGTTTTCAAATTAGGGCTTTTGAAATTCGAGGCAATTGAACACAAATTTGTATACCAGTAGAGAGAGAATGTCGAGGGGAGAAGAATGGGACCGGAACCACTTCAATCCGCCGTCGGAATCGCCGGCAATGGCGGCGGTAAGTCTCGGACCTTCTCGGAGTCGATTCGCCGTCCACGGTGGTCAGTTGGAGAATCGGAGACCACCATCACACTCACCACGTCGAGAGGAAGCTTCTGGAAGTGGAGAGCAGCTGCGACGTCGCCGGAATCGCAAAGTCACCGCCGGAGATGACGATCGGACTTCGGGCTGCATTTGGTTTTCTGTGGATTTTATGGGAAAGAAAAGGCCATGAATAGATAGAAGAGGAGGAGGCGAGAAGAACCCAACCGGTCCGACACCTCGTCGCCGTCGGAATTGACGGATCGCCGGCGAGAGAGCTCAGATCTGCTTAGACCCGATCTGGCGTCGACGTTTAGTTTCACGGCACGTGGAGGGCATAGGGAGGAAGAGGAAGGAGAGGCGAGTGTGATGGGACCGGTCTCGCCGGCAACCGTCGCCAGACGGCGGCGCACGCGCCGGCAACAGTAGCGGGGAGAGAGAGAGAGACGCAGAGGGGAGAGAGGCAATAGAGAGAGAGAGAGAGAGAGAGAGAGAGAGAGAGAGAGAGAGTTGGCTGAAAATGAAAATAAAACAAAAGGGGTAAAANAGTTGGCTGAAAATGAAAATAAAACAAAAGGGGTAAAACTGGAAAATTAAAATATAGGGAGTCAAAGTTGACTGGGGGGTTTAGGAAAATATTAAGTGTAAGATGGGGGTTATAAGAGAGTTAGATTTTGGGTGGAGGTTATGAGAAATTTTATCTCTAATTAGGGGGTTTATAATTATTAACATTTTTAATTATACAATTTAAACAAACATTAATTACATAATGGCTTAGTTTGTAAATAGTAGGGAATTAATGGAATATTGTTATCCTAAGTGAACATGATTTTAAATATGGGCTTTAGCTGCTAAAAAAAAAGTAATAGTGTCAGACTCTTAAAATATTTAATTTAATGGGCTAATATCTAAATGACCCTTTAAACAAAGATTGTAAATCATGGGACACTATATAATAAAAACTTTATCTCTCATCCGCATACGGGTCATCCATATGTGGTCTGCATGAAATTTTATATGGAAATTCTATATGCCTTTTTATACAAGGAGTGTGTAATCTTATATGGCAACAAGGTCCATGGTCAACACTGTCTTTCCTTATCCGTATAGGATGACACATTTCTTGTATAAAAATGCATATATGATTGTCGTATAAGATTATATGCGAGCCACGTGAATGACTCAAATTAATATGGTTGTGATAATCACTCCAAAGTATGAAACCCACGCCCAAATTTTTTTGAGGAAGAAAAAGTGTGGAAATGGATTAATTGATGAGTTACCAAAAGATTTGAAGAAAAAAAAAAAAAAAAAACTAAACTCACAAGTCACATGAAAAACCTATGATTCTACTGAAGAGACATCAATTTAACAAAAGAAAAAAGAAATACACTCAAAATTAAGCTGCCACATTTCATCAAAAGTCTCATCATTGGAAGAATTTCTTTGTTTAAATAAAAAAATTATCAACTAAATTTCGATTCGTTAACTCTAAAGTTATGCAATATATACATTCATAATTTGTTACAACTTTAATAACCAAAATGCATCGCTTCATCTATAGGTTAACATAATTCCTCAAAGGTCATCATTCTTAAACAAATCTTATTATTTTACATGAGAAGTCTCAATTTAAATAAATTCACAAATTACAAATAGAATATGAAAACAGAATATTTACATGAGAAGTCTCTATTTAAACATAAGTGCATAAGAGATGGGGTCAACCTATAACGTACTTATGGTTTTTCATTGAACCCCAAAGTACAAAACAAGAGGTCATGGATGTGTATGAAATTAGTGTGAGTAGTAGACTTGTACTAATGACAATGATGATGGGATTTGTAATCATGCATATAGTGCAAGGAGGATTAGGAGATTCTCCTTCTCCTTTAATTTCTTCAGCTTCAGTTGATGAACGTCTAATTATTGTTAATAAACCTCTGGCCAAAAAACTTTTCAAATTTTATAAATGTCTGGCAGTGAAGCAGCCACGTTGCAGGCACCATTTGACAGATCCTTCTTCATTGACTCCTTGTATTATCTTAGCTCTTCAACTCTGCGTTGATGAAGAAATTCACATGCCACCCTAGCTAATCTTGACGATTATGCAAAGTCCCAACTAGGCCTAAATTTGAAATATGGTACTCGATCGATCTCTCTTTTCATGGAAATTAAATATCATGCAAATTGAAAACATGTACAAGAAAAATACATTTATATATATAAATACACATTAATTTAGCAACAAATTACTAGTGTAAAGGTGTATAGGAGGTTTGAATAGATCAAAATAAGCAATTGGAGTCTTTCTTTTTTTAATTACAATAGAGAGAATCGATTTCTGAACCTATTCAATTATAACATTTATTTTACTCTCCCATCCCTACTTTGCTGATTAATCTGAATGTCTGGATAACAACTTTTCGGTTTATATATATGTGATGTATAAGACCATATTGCATGATCTAAATAATTTTAAGAAATAAAAGTCAATTAGAGGCTGAGCTTTGGGGTTGTATTGGGGGCTCATTCTTGCTAAGGACCAGGGCAAAGTGGTCCCTACAAGCAATCTCGTAAATAAAGATGATTCCGATGATCGGCCAGGGAAAAGTGGTCCCTACAAGCAATCTCGTAAATAAAGATGACTCCGATGATTCCGATCATCGAACTATAATGCAAAGTGGACCCTACAAGCGATCTGGTAAATAAATTTATTTAATGAATCTCTTAATTGAAGCTCCCTCATCATCCAAATGATCATAACAATGCATACCTAAACCGCCCTCTTGTCAAACATGCCCAAATGAAAAATAAAAACCCCAACCTGCCCAAAAGTTCATATGCTATGCGATATATAAATGAATGGTTGGACCTCTGTGGATGCTTACATGTTCCTGTGAGAAATTTTGTAGCAACAGTTTATTTACAACGTAAAAATTATGTTGAGAAGCTTTAGTACCATCTTGCTCTAGAACCCCTACATAATTCATTGGTGGTTCTCTGCATGTTCTGTTATAGACAAAGACACATGTACATTCCATTTAAACCAAATGATGGTGACAAAAATGGTAAGAAGATTGCAATATCATCATTTTATTTTCTCTAAGTGGAGAGAATTGTATAACATACATATATTTGCTTACCCAAATGTCTTCTACCATGGTCACAAAGTCGAAGCAGGAACTGTTGTTGGCACTCGAAGTACTTGTTGCAGCAACCGTGCTGCAAGCCGTTGTGTGATCCCACCAATAACACGTCCACCTAGGTTGCGTGCCTCAGGTTGTTGAAGGACCTGGTCGTGTATGTTATATACATAAAAATAATTGTCAACAAGTTATGTCTTTTAGTTCTAATTAATGACAATGTGCAATGTGTCAATTAGAAAGAGTGAAAAAAGCTAACTGAAGGCTAAGAATGACAAGGTGTGAAGTCTGATGACGGATACAATCATCAAGGATCAAACAGAGGATCTGACCTCAAAAATAAGGCTGAAGGGAAAAAGAAAAAAAGTTGGCAGAAAATACAATGAGACCATTTATAATTTCATTTGGAAAATATAAAAGTCGAAGTAAGAACCTGGGTTCTTTCTCTCACATTTCTTTTAGGAGACCTTTGTAATTACCACTTTAGAACTTTAGCAATAAACAAATCAATTCTACACTATTTAAATTCCAACATTGCAAGTCTTAGACAGATAACATGTACAAACGACTTTTCCAAACCATAATGATACTCATTTCTGAAAATATCTCTAGACTTTGCACAAAGACATGGTATTAAGACATTCTCATCCTATTTACAATCAAAGATCACTGAAGCAAAAATATCATTAACATAGTTGAACCAGCGTGTAACTCTATAGCGAAAAAAAAAAAAAAAAAGTGTAAAGATCATCTAAAATTAGGTGGCTCTATTTATACCCATTTATTTGCTCAGCATCAGCTGACCCACCTTACATTTTAAAACTTACGTTTATGCTTAATATACCCACCATTATACCAAATATACCCTTATTAACTCAAACCCACAATTCTGTTTGGGAGGACACCACCGAACACTTAAATGAATTCTTTTTTACTTTAATGTTGCTTTCCTTACTTTCCTTTTTACAAAAGGTCAAACCTGTCTTTTCCAAATTTTTTAAGTTGAGTATAATGAGCAATAAAGTGGGTATCAGTAGTAGAATCACCCCTGAAATTATGGAGCCGATATTTTATAAATTCATGCACTTAAAATAGATGAAGTTCTAAGCTAATGAAGCAAGACAACAAATACAACAGCTTCTCCACCCAGAATTAGAAAGAACATAGAAAAAAATAATGCAGATAACAAGCATGGTTCTTACTTGTAAAATGGGCTGCAAAAGGGCTGGATCGAAATTTTCAGAGGACTGTAGAAGTCCCCAGATCCTCAATACTTGATCCCGGAGCTCTATCATGCTTTCTTGTTCAGCCAGACTCATTACAAGAGGTCCATTAGCATTGCCATTAACAATTAAAGACCTCATAAAATTGGGCATAGAATTGTATGTATCAATAACTGTGCCCCAAATAAAAGCTTCAGTTACACGCACAGCCTCCTTAATAACTAAAGTTTGGAGCTCTTCACCCTCTGGACCCAATAATAACTTCAATACGGGCTGTAAAGCATCTTTTGCAGAGAAATCTCTATCTTTTCTTCCCTGAACCAGCAGGCTTTCAAGTCGGTTCCATCTGCAGTGAACCAAAGTAATCAAATTCTCAAGTAGTTCATGTACACCAAGTGATATCAACCACCAATTTCAATAAAAGTATAAAGATAGCAAAAGTGTGCATGCCTAAACTTCCCGTCCTTAAAAAGCAACTCAATCAGGGCATCTCTGAGATATGGGTTTGGATCCGTTAGAAGCCGTTTAGCAAAATACGGGTAGGAAGCAGCCAGCACCTTGAAATTAGGATCAGCATAAAGGGCTAGACCTTCTAGTACAGTAAGTGATCTTAATATCAATGCATAATAAGCTGGGACTGCAAGAAAATAATTGACATGCCAGCCATCAGACTCGATCAGAGAATAGTGTAGCCTGCTGAAATTGTACTGATGTATTGCAAAATTATAGAATTGGGCTTAAAGGACACAACAAAGTTCTATCAACTCACCATTGAATGGATATTGATACAAGACAGCACCCAGACCATCCACCAGTGTTTTGAAATTAAGTTCACTCACAGTTGAATTAAGTGCATCATCAAAAAAGTTCCGAAGTGCTGGTACAATTGGAGTAACATCTACATCAGGTGACAAGAAATCTAGAGCATAGTAATCACGAGCCATCGCTTCATAATCCCGATTAACCATGTGAACAACATGACCAATGATAGCATATCTAGCTTCTTCTGGTGTCTCACTCATCATTCCAAAATCAAGAAAGGCAAGCTTTCCTTCAGGTGTTGCCAAGAGATTACCAGGATGAGGATCTGCATGAAAATATCCATACTCAAGTAGCTGTCTGAGGCTGCACTGTATGCCAGTGTTCACGAGATCCAATACTTTCAACCCTTGACCCTCAATGGCATCTTGCTCATTTAATTTGACTCCGTCAACCCACTCCATCGTCAACACTTTGTTGCTGGTATAATCCCAGAAAATGTCTGGGACAAGAACTTCTGCCTTGTCAGCGTACAATTTCTTAAACCTCCTTGCATTCTGTCCCTCCTGCATGCACCTGTAAAAATTAACATTCAAACCCAAAAGATACTTATACAAATTATGAAACTCTAGCTTTTACATTTAGCACGGTTTAAAAAGTGATACACCTCACTAAATTAGCAATATTTGAATAAAAGAAGGCTGCAGTAACAAGATGCTTTGTCTTGTCAAGAACTAAGCATTCTCAACTCAACAGCAAATAACTGGTAACAAAGGAAGCATGTCAGTAGTTGGTGATTTGTGAATATGTGATACAAATATATCAATGAGAGGACTAACCTGGACATAGTTGAGCTCTTGATAAACTCTGCGTGCAAATTCGTCAATAAGAGACACCACATCAGTAGTTATGATGTCAACATATTTATTTATGAAAAATCCTAGACCTCTGATGAGATAGAAGTCGAGTCCTATAGCTTCTTCAATGCCTGGGCGTTGCACCTTTACAGCAACAAGCTGCCCAGAATACTTCAGTTGAGCTTTGTAGACTTGACCTAAACTAGCTGCCGCAATTGGAGACGGGGATATGGATGAGTAAACGGAGTCGAGTGGTAGTCCCAACTCCTTCTCAACGCAGGCAAATGCTTCTACATCTGGAAATGTTGGCAGAGCATCCTGTTCAGTTGTAAAGGAAGTGAAACTTATTTTAGCATCTTAGTTAGACACTTATACATACACATGTAAAGAGAAACTGAGATAGAACCCACAATTCCTATTTTTAATTTCCTAGAAGAGCAATTCACTAATTTTTTTTTTAATTTTTTTCCATAAACCAGCAAAGTAAAAGAGCAACATAAGAGACAGAAAGAAGAGCAGAGAGAGAGAGGACTACAACTACAGGGCTCATCTGCAAACAAGAAGAATTGATGAAATTGAAAACCACAAATTCTCTCATGCTCTATTTGGATGGAGTGATTTCAAATCTAGAAATTTAGTTAACATTATAAGGCTAAATTGCTCAATTAAACTATTCCTATTCAAATGCCATGATTTGAATTACAAGAATAAAAAAAGAGAACAAAGAAATTTGAAATGTTTCCTTGCATACATTATATCTATTATTGGACAGTTTTTTAACCAATTTTGCACTGTTGTCAAATTCAAATCCTTTCTTTGAAATCACTCCATCCAAATTCAAATTGCAAACATAATATAAATGCATACCTGAAGCTCTGCGAGCTCCTCGAGATACTCAGTGGGACAGATGTCAGGCCTTGTGGACAAGCCCTGACCCAATTTCACAAACGTAGGCCCCAAACGAGTAAAAATCCTCCGCAGCTCGGCGGCGCGCAGTCTTTTATTCTTGTCGAGCACCCCATTTCTCTGGTCCACAAACAGCTTCAACCCAAATGAACCCAGAGATAACAAAATCTGCAGAGTCCTCCCAATTACCTTCACTGGGTTATTGCCGTACTTGACGACCAGAAGTTCGGGGCTGTAAACGGAGGCATTGGCCGCACGCGCCAAGGCCCTGGCCTCTGCCTGAAGGTCGTCGGTTCGATCCCCGCTGCCGGCTCTATAGATCTCAACCTTCACGGACCGATCACCACCACCACCACCGCCGTCTCTGAGCGTCGTAGGTGTTGCCGGTCTGGCCTCCACCAGAGCTGCCATAGCTGGTCTTACTCTCGCTGTCACTACTCTGTTGCTGCTGCTCCTTTTGCAAAGACTCCGATTCGGATTCGGACTCGGACTCCAACCACGCGCCCTCCACGAAGTGAAACACGGCTGACCAACGGCAACGGCGAGACCCATGGCTGATGGTTGACGATTTCCGTGCAGTGTGTGCTAGACAGCCTAGACTGCTAGTGCTACTTGCACCTAATAAAATACCACTTCAAGATTTTCTATCTTGTCTATTATTTGCTATTATTATTATTATTATTATTATTATTATTTATTTATTTTTTTAAATTCCGTTCACAGTTCACAATTAAGATTAATAATTTAGTACACTTGTTACGTAAAATTTTAACTTAATTCACCTTAATAAAATGCGTGCGACACGGCGATTTATAAACATTACCAAGTGTTTGGCAATGTTCACTGGGCGCTTAGTAAACAATACATTAACAATTATTACTATGCGACTGTATTTATTTGAAATTGCATAAAAATGATACTTGTCGATATATCTTATGTCTTTTTTCACAAAAATATGTCAAAACTAAGAAAACCAACATAAAACATACAATTCAAGTTTATAAAGTCACATTCACCCGTATTATACCATAAAAATGACTGTCACTAATTGCCCGACAATGGCAATTTGTCTATTTTGTTTTTTAAAAGACAAAATTACCAAACATACGACGTTAAAAACACACGGAAAAAATTAAAATATTGACTTATTTGTCACAAAATAGATTTATTTAACATTATAATTTTTTAAGTGAGTTTAATTATTATTAAAAGTCTAAAAATGAATTTAAAATCATTATATGTTTTTTTTATCGGATTATATTTACGATATTGTTTAAATCTTTAATAGCCTTTTTTTTTTTGTCTGAACTTTAGAAAAATAGCTTTCCAAATATCACTTTCGGGTCTAGTTATTTCTGGCGTTAATATTACTACTATTATTTTTATGTCTGATTATTTTGACAATAGTGTTTAATGGCTACCCAAATATCACTTTCGGGTCTGCTTGTTTCTGGCGTTAAAAATAGTAGCAGGCTTAGCAGCCACATTCCTTGGCGGCCTAGCGTGGCGTATTGTACTGCTCTTATAAATGAAACAAAATCTACCACACAATCCACGATGGCATGGGGGTGTATCATTATCATTCATATGAAATAAGCTGCTTGTTTCTTTTGGAATATCAACTGTACAAGACTCAACTTTCTAATTTGGACTTTACATGATTGGGACTGGACCAAATTATCCGAATATTGTCCTCTGTTTACTGAAATTTAGGATTGGGCTATGTATAATTTTTCAGACATTTTTTTTGTATCATTCTTTTATTTCTATTATACATACAAAAAAACTTATAAATAATAAGAAGTAAATAGAATCGCACGTGGACAACCCTCAATGTAAGCCAATGAACTATCCATTTGTTAGGTCTTCATCTAGCAATTTTTGCAAAAAAATTAACCAAATTAAAACTATTTAATCATTTAACCAGAACCAATAAATTGATGAATGCAATGCTTTCAATAAACATTGAAACGATTATCATTAAGTGGTCAAGCAAGTTTTAAATTTTTTGAGTTTCTTGTAGGAATGATTCTTAAATGAAAATTTAAAAATTAGACAGTGCAAATCATTGGATCACATTGCAAGGTAATCCCTCTTAATTAACGGGGTGTATTCAATTGAGATTTTTTAATATATTTTAAAGAAATTACAGATTCTTGCAGATTTTGTGAATTCTTATTGAATTCCATGAAATCCAACAAAATCTAAGAGGGAAATGTTAGAATTCTCATGGGCACTTAACCTCTTAACCTGCAAATCTGCAATGCCAATTTATATATATTGCACATTTTGATCAAGGGTATGGTTTTTATCTTACATTGTTAAAGTAATCATTTTGCTGAACAAAACATAACTTTTTTGCACTTATCTTCTAGCAACGTGTAACCCTTGATAAGTTCCTCAATCATAAAAAGTACAGAAGTTGCAAAAACACTCTGTACTATCTTTGTGCTCATCCTTTGTAAAAGCCAGGCAATCCTTCATACCGGATCATCTTCAATATAGCATCAAAAATACCTGTGGTGCAAAGAAACGTATAAAATTCTGTATCATAAAAATGATGGATACATAACATGAAAAATAGAGAAAACACAAGGAAAAATCCCTGGCTTTCAGTTATAAAGTCAAAAGGATGGTCAATTTAATTTTTTTCCTCTGCTAAGCTGGATAGAAGATTCGAAATAAAGAAGGAAATTCATTGAAGAAAGGAAGACGGCAAACGAGAAATATATATATTCATAATTTTCAAAAAGATGAATCAAGTTAGAAGCAGATTGATATGCATTTAAATCATGGAAATGCGAACCTGAGTATCTTACTGAAATATTCCCGCCAATCTCCTGCTTTGCTTGCAGCCTCGACTGCATAGGCACAAGTCAAGATATTATTGGGCATTTATCAAAAAGAGGCTTGGAAAATTAATATACCATTGCAAAAGCATACTAAGATAGAAAAGTCTCAAAGATGGTCAAACACAGATTAGTGCACAGTTGATAAGTGAGATAAAGAAGTAGAAACAGTGTTCATGGTTTAGTCTGAAGTCTCAATGTGAATTGTTTGTGGGAAAAACCACGCCGATCCGAATAGCCAATCACGGCTCGACACGTGGCTGGTCAAAACCAAACTTGGAGTTGACTTTCAGTGGTCGGACTTTGACCTCCACATCATCACTGCTCAGCACTTCCTCCGCCAGCTCAGCTCAGGTCCTCTATGCCGAGTCCTCCATGCCCGGTCCGAGCCGAACTGATAACCATCCGAGGGATTGAGTGTTCATCTTTCCATAGGTCATCCCGGTTCGGCTCGGCTCGGCACATAGATAATCCCCTTTCGAGTTCTGGCGTCGACCAGTCATGGCTCGGGGGGACCCCTATCTGCTGGACCGGCTCGGTCTGGAATCCCATGTCTGATCCGACCACGCATGAGCTTCATGTCTACACATGGAGATCTATGTCTGGTTCGGCTCGGCTCTCCACCGCCATTTCAAGGAAGATCACGTTGGGATGAACCGCCAGACTTAAATGCACCTGACACAAATCCTCTGACAGATGGAATATCCAGCCTGCACCCATGACTATTGGGGTAGTTTGTTTGAACCTTCCAACCTTGTATTTAATGGAGCATTCAATGCAGCATTGAATACTGAGGAGGTGGGTGGCTGTGTATGCAACTGGTTCTGACCAAGCGCGTGGGTCTCTGTCAGCCGTTCATTCATATGCAGGTAACTTACTCATCAAGTTTTCCTTTGCCTATATAAAGCACCATATATGCACAAACGGGGGATCGATCAAAAGATCTAGCTATCAACTCCTTACCAGATAAACACTTACAAAAAAATCCCCAAAAGCTCACTTGAACTTTCTGAGAAACCAAGAACATTTGCCTTGTTCTTCCCATTCTCCCAAGTTCATCACCAGTTCTTCCTCACTTCTATCCAAACACCACCAAACACATATCACTGACTTCATCATCGGAGCATGTTTGGCTGGTACCACACCGGTCCATCTCCTTTGACCTTGTGTTTGTCTACAGGAAGATCTCACATCATCATCCAGCAAGGCTTCGGATCAGCTAAGTCACCACCTCTAAGTTGTTGCATCTCTCTTACGGAAATTTGCATCAACAGATTGGCGCCGTCTGTGAGAAAAACGTCTTCAGCCGTTGTGTTCATCTTCACAAGTGCTAAGCTCTTCCTTCACACAAGTCAGCATGACTACCATCTATCGTGACAACAGCTCTTCCTCAGGAACGTCCCGGAATGATGAACAACATCAGCCCGAGACACTTGAGAAGACCAGGGGAGCATAACCCCCCAGGGCAACCAAATCCAAAGGTCCTTCGGAGACCAGGGCTGCTCACAAACTCCTTAGGGAGAGCCAACGACATCTGGCCGCCGAGAATGTGCTTCTCAAGCAGAATAACGAGCTGCTCGCAAAACAAGCTGAGCTGGCTGAGGAGCTCGCGCGTCATCGTGCTCAGCTCGAGAACAGCGGGAGATCGGGTTTCCGATCACGTCAAACCCGAACCGAGCAGGAGGTCTTTTCGCCATCTCCTTCTCAACAAAACGCCCCGGCCGACGTGGACGATAGGTCGGCTCGGCAGGATGCGGATAACCCCTTTCCAGGCTTCGAAGACATGTCCCCGGCCGAACAGGCCGAGTTTTTGAAAGCCCACCGCCTCATCCAGCAGAAACGGGCGGCCTTCAGGAAACATTCTCCCGAAGGCCTGAGGGGAAATCGCACCGAACCGGCCGCAGATCAACGACCTCCAATCCGGTCCAGGTTGGGGGATGTCAACACCGCTGATTCGACCGAACCCAGGGTTCCAGTCAGGAGCAGGCTCGGCTCTGCCACAAGTCAGGGCCCTTCCCCATCGGACACTCATTCGGGGAGACGGTCCGCGGTGGAACGACTAGGGGAAGCCATGGTCATGTCCGACCGACGTCCGGTGAGCGAGAGGATCACTCGTCAGCCGGTAAGCGAGAGACTAGGTGATCGAACCGAGCGATCGGGGGAGAATGCGGCCGAGCCGGCCACTCCCGACGTGGAAAATTTGGTCCGCACTCTGGTACAAAATCAAATCCTGAGTGTCCACGATCGGCTCGGCCAGGTGGAGGTCTCCAGGGGGTATCTCGGCAGGACCGACCATGGGGAGGAACCAGTGACGGATCCAGAATCCCTGACTCGGGGGGTCATAGTGTAAAAGTTAAAAAAAAAAAAATTTTGGACAACAAAACAAAGAAAACAACAATACAAACTATAATTGTCCACAATGAGGTTTCATATTTTGAAAATGTAGCATTATTTGGCCAAGCTACAAACTAAAAAAAAAAAGTGGAAGGCTGCTTTGCTTCTGCCGGAACGGTTTAACCCAGGACCGTCCTTGACATTTGAGGGGCCGGTACAAAAATAAAAATGTGGGCCCTTTTTGAAATTATGTTTTTTGTTTTGTTTTGGGAAATCAAAATTATGTTAATATGTAATTTATTATAAAAAATTATTTCCAACCGATTATTTTGATTAATATAAACTAATTTAAGTATATAGCATTTTTCTTTGAAGAAGGGATTTCATAAAGAGTAATTTAGAGGCCCAAAGAGAGATTCATCACAAGTAGAACTATTGAAGTATTCAAGGGCCCATAACCAAGTGGTCCCGACCAATTAAATAGAGAACAATAGTAAAACCAAAAGTCAAAAGAGTAAAATCACTGTAAACATCTCGAAGCTCCTACAGGCTACAGTGAAGAGGAGGAACAAATGGATTTACTGGTGGATAGAAGTATAGAACCTGGTGCAGTGGTGCTTGTTTTTTTTGGCTTTCATGGACCAGGAAAGCTAGAAGAAGAAGATGAGCAGGAGCCACAGCTCAGTCATGACTTTCATCAAGCAGTTGCTCTGCATGGGGGGTCGTTGTTCTTCTCTTTGGGGGGTCGTCGGTGTCGCTATCTAGAGGTTGGGGGCTTCGTGCTCCGCCGTTCGGGGGGTCGCTCGACCCCCTCAACCTATAACGTGCGTCCGTCCCTGGGAGGAACTCCCCCTCCCATACACCAGCAGGATCATGGATGCTGAGGTCTCCCGGGATACCAAATCCCCCAAGATGGATCAGTACGATGGGACCAAGGACCCATACGATCATCTTGACAGCTTCAGGTACGCCATGGAAGCCCGTCAGGCGTCCGAAGCTACGAAGTGCCGAATCTTCCCCTCAACCTTGAAGGGATCGGCTCGGGGCTGGTTCCGGACCCTCCAGCCCAACTCCATCGATTCCTTCTCCGGCCTTCGGAGAGCCTTCCTGGCGAGATATCGGGTTGTATCCGAACGACTTTACAACTTGAACGATATGTCGCTCATTAAACAACAGGAAGGGAAGAGCCTCAAGGCCTATCTGATCCGCTTCAACATCGAGTATACGAAGTGCGACGATTGCGACGACAGATCAGCTAAGAATGCTCTCAAGCAAGGTCTGCTCGCCGGGGGACTCCGCTCTCACCTGATGAGGAACCCACCCTCTACTTATGATGAACTTTCTGCTGAAGCCACTAAGTGGGCGCATGCCGAAGAGTGGGACACTCAGGTGGAGGCCCTGAATCCCAGGCCGACCTCGGCCAAAAGGAAGGAGGGAGAGGTCGCGAGTTCCAAACCTCAGGCCCAATCCAAGAAAAATAAAACCGAGGAGCCACGCCAACTCCTGGGAAAGGGGCCCAAATTTGTCCAGTATACGGAGTATACCCCCCTCAACGCCAGTCTAGAGACCATCTTCTCCAAGAGCAAGGACCAGCTCCCAGCTGCAAGGGAGATCAAGGGACCACCCCCAGACAAAATCAGGGAGGGCGTCTTCTGCAAGTACCACTCCAATCACGGCCACGTCACGGGTGATTGCTACGCCCTCCGCGACGGAATTGAGACTCTTGCCCGGGCGGGTAAGATCAATCAATTTCTGGCTGGCGGGCCTAGAGTACCCAAGGCCATGCTGAAGAAGCCCACCAATACCATTGACGTCCAGGACGCCGCCATCGGGTCGATCGGCGGGGGTCCAACCTTCGTGGGAAGCTCGAACCGATCCCAGAAGGAGTACGTCAGGCAGGCGGCTTAAGCTCACGAGTCCCTGTCGATCCAAGCGGGTCAACCCAGCACTTCCAAGAGACAACGGAAAGACTGCGCACCGGTCACCTTTGAGCCGAACGAGGTGAATGAGATCATCTTCCCCCACTATGATCCGGTCGTCATAGTGGCTGAGGTGGCTGGAACCACCATCGCGCGTTCCTTCATTGATGGGGGGAGCTCAGTCAACATCCTCTACCACTCTGCATTCGTGCAGATGGGCATCGGCGATGACAAGCTGGAGGCGGACACGCCCGCCTTGATCGGCTTCGGGGGGGAAGTGGTCCAGCCCCCTCGGACACATCTACCTTCCCCTCTCGCTCGGGAAGGGACCGATCAAAAAGACTTGCATGACGTACTTTATCGTCGTCAAGCGACCGTCGGCTTACAACATCATCCTGGGCAGGCCAGCTCTGGTCGACCTTGACTGTATCGTCCACTATGCCAATCTCCTCATCAAATGTCCAGTGGGTGATGATTGCATTGTCATCTAGGGAGACCAATGCTCAGCTCGGTCTTGCTACGCCACTTCGATCAAGCAGAAGGGTCAGCTGCCGAACTCCCAGGAACTTGATTCCATCGCCGATTCGGGCAGGTGGCCGAGGGCGAAAACATTCGACTTCACTTCCGAGCCGAACCCGGACTCTCGGCCCCTTCCCGCAGACACCTGGGAGGAAGTGCCGATCTCGGACGATACCCCAGATCGGCTCGTCCGAGTAGGGACTCAGGTCAGTCCCGAACAACGATCAGCCATGATCGACTTCCTCCGTGCCGACGCGGAAGTGTTCGCCTGGTCTTACGATGACATGCCTGGCATATGGTCTGATGTGATCACCCACAGGCTGAACATCGACCCGGGACGTAAACCGGTCCGTCAGAAGAGGAGGTCATATGATCCGGTCCGATACGCTGCCATGGCTGAGGAGGTAACCAAGTTGCAAAACAATGGGTTCATCCGGGAGGTCAACTATCCCGACTGGCTTGCCAACGTGGTCATGGTGAAAAAGAACAATGGGAAATGGAGGATGTGCGTAGACTTCACCGATCTGAACAAGGCTTGTCCCAAGGATAGCTTTCCCTTGCCCAGAATAGATCAGCTCGTCGATGCAACAGCATGACATCAGCTCCTCAGCTTCATGAACGCCTATTCTGGGTATAATCAGATCCTCATGCACAAATCCGACCAGGAAGGCACATCTTTAATAACGGATCGCGGCATGTACTGCTACAAGGTCATGCCCTTCGGTCTCAAAAACGCCGGAGCCACCTACCAGAGGCTGGTCAACCACATGTTCAGATCTTCCATAGGCAAATCCGTAGAGGTTTACGTGGATGACATGCTGGTTAAAAGCATAAAGGCGGACGATCACGTCAAGGACCTCTCAGACATGTTCGGAGTCCTAAAAGAATATCAGATGCGGCTGAACCCAGCCAAGTGTGTCTTTGGAGTTCGGTCAGGCAAGTTCCTTGGCTATCTGGTCAGCCAACGGGGGATCGAGGCCAATCCGGAGAAGATCCAGGCCTTGATCAACATGAAGTCCCCAAGGACACGCAAGGAAATCCAGAGTCTGACTGGAAGAGTCGCCGCCCTGAACCGGTTCATCTCGAAGTCCACTGACCGGTGCCTCTCTTTCTTCAAAGCTTTAAGAGGAGCAGGGAAGGGCATAGAATGGACCCCCCAATGCGAGCAGGCCTTTCAAGATCTAAAAAGGCACATGGGGGAACCTCCCATCTTATACAAACCAGAGGAAGGTGAAGAACTTTTTCTCTACCTCTCCGTTTTTGACTCGGCTCTCAGCTCAGTTCTGGTGAAAGAGGTCGGCGGCGTACAACACCCGGTCTTCTATACGAGCCGAGCCCTCTCCGATGCCGAGACCAGGTATCCAAAATTCGAGAAGATGGCTCTCGCCTTGGTCAGCTCGGCTAGGAAATTAAGGCCCTACTTCCAGGCTCATTCAATTGTCGTCCTGACCGATCAGCCGCTCAGGCAAGTCTTAGCAAAACCCGAGACTTCGGGTCGGCTCATCAAGTGGTCAATCGAGCTTGGCTAGTTCGACATCATCTACCGTCCCAGGACGGCAATCAAAGGTCAGGCCATGTCGGACTTCATCTGTGAGTCAACCACCTCGACGGAAGACCCACCGCGCGCCGACGCTACGCCAACAGCGTCCGATCCGAACACAAACGACGAACGCAGCCAGGCTGATCTTCTCACCTGGACTCTCTACGTGGACGGATCTTCCAACACAATGGGAAGTGGGGCTGGGCTTGTTTTGATCTCCCCAGAACAAGTTGTGATGGAGTATGCTCTTCGCTTCAGATTTCAAGCATCCAACAATGAAGCAGAGTATGAGGCACTCATCGCCGGACTCAGATTGGCAAAGGAGCTCGGCGCGACCAAACTGAACATCTTCAGCGACTCCCAACTCATCGTCAATCAGATATTGGGAGAGTATGAAACTCGAGAACCTAGCATGACTGCCTATCTTGAGAAGACCCGTTTACTGCTCGGGAACTTCCACAAGTACAAAATATTCCAAATCCCGAGGGCAGAAAACTGTAGAGCCGATGCCTTGGCACGCCTGGCCTCGGCCACGGATACCGGATCCGCCAGACACGTTCCAATGGAAATCCTGGATAGGCCTAGCACGGCCGAGGAGGGATCTACCGTCATGCAGACCGAGTCCGAGCCGAACTGGATGACGCCGATCATCAGCTACTTGGTCTCCGGGATCCTCCCCCCAGAGAGGGACAAGGCACGTCTCATCAAAACCAGATCGGCTCGGTTCAGTATCATCGATGGTCAGCTCTACAAGAGGAGTTTCTCCCTGCCCTACTTGCGGTATGTCACTCCCCAAGAAGGTCAGGATGTGCTGAGAGAAATTCACGAGGGGATATGTGGAAACCACTCTGGAGGAAGGGCCCTCGCCTACAAGACGATCCGGCAGGGCTACTTTTGGCCGACGCTGAACAAGTACGCAGATCATCTCTCTCGCGCTTGTGTTAAATGCCAGCAATTTGCCGCAGTCCCCCATCAACCTCCTCAGTTGCTGACCTCCATATCCAGTCCCTGGCCTTTCGCGCAGTGGGGACTCGATCTGATCGACCCTATGCCAAAAGCAAAAGGGCAGGTAACAATGGCCGTAGTAGCAGTCGACTATTTCACAAAATGGGCCGAAGCCGAGCCCCTAGCCACTACCACGGCCGAACGGATGGAGACCTTCGTCTGGAAGAACATCATATGTCGGTTCGGCATGCCACACACCATCATTGCGGACAATGGCAAACAGTTCGAGTGCAAGAAATTCCGGAGTTTTTGTTCACATATGAACATCAACTTGCGCTTTACCGCTCCTTACCATCCGCAGTCGAACAGACAGGTCGAGGCCATCAACAAGATCATCAAGAAGACCTTGAAGACTAAGCTTGACAATGCTAAAGGGAATTGGCCAGAACTCTTGCCAGAGGTGCTATGGTCCTACCGAACTTCCTATCGCAACTCCACGAAGGAAACACCTTATGCATTGGCATTCGGAACTGACGCTGTCGTCTCGGTCGAAATGGGGACTCCTTCATTCCGGACCGGTACGTACAATCCCGAGACCAATGACACCGGGCTTCGGCTCGGCCTAGACATGATCGAGGAGAGGCGAACCGACGCCAATCTCTGCCGAGCCGCTTAGCAACAGAGGGTAGCCAAATACTACAACCAAAGGGTCAGGCCCAGGAGCTTCGGATTCGGCAGTCTCGTCATGAAGAAGAATCCCCTTGCCGTCAAGGAGAGCTCATTCGATCCGAACTGGACCGGACCATACAGAATCACAGGCATAGTCAAGCCTGGCACTTACAACTTGGCCACTCTGGCTGGAAAGCCTCTCAAGCATAGCTGGAACGCTGAACACTTGAAGATTTATTATCAGTGAAGTGTAGTTAGGATCGGGGACTGTCTGACCTAACATTTGCCCCAATCAATGAAAAGATGAACACATTTTGACTCATCTTATTCTTATTTTTCGAAGCAAACACTGGGGACTCTACTCCTATACACTTTCAACAAAGAGGAAAGATCTAAGTGTTTCCTTCGAAGAAATAATAAACTCATGTGTCGAGTTGGCGAGCCATTTCCGGCCCAACGCTCGGCATATTACAGACTCATCAGGTCTATAAACTCATGTGTCGAGCTGGCGAGCCATTTCCGGCCCAACGCTCGGCATATTACAGACTCATCAGGTCTATAAACTCATGTGCCGAGCTGGCGAGCCATTTCCGGCCCAACGCTCGGCATATTACAGACTCATCAGGTCTATAAACTCCTGTGCCGAGCTGGCGTGCCATTTCCGGCCCGATGCTCGGCATAGTACAGACTTACCAGGTCTATAAAAATCCCTGGCCGAGCCAAAGTGACTTTCTACAAGTCCTAACGTTCGACATGATATTTCTAAAAGAAAAATATACACTCCAACCAAAACCTTCATCGCGCATGCCGAGCCGATCTGAAAGTAGGTTTGAATATTTTTCTCAAAAAACAAAATTTCTAAACATCTCAATGGGCATGCCGAGCCCATCCGGGATCACTAGGGTTTTTTTTTTTTTTTAAATTCCTGCTTATCTTCATTACGCTTGTCAAGCTTATCCGAAGACAAGTTGTCATTTATCACTACAGATTATTCATTTCATTGTGATCGGTATGCCGAGCCGATCTCAAAATGCCTTTTGTTTTTATCATAATCGTTACTTTTATCACTTTCTTGTTCATATGTTATTGGTTATGTCTTCGGCTTAATTTCCGAGCTGAACTGACAACAACTTGTTTCATAAAAAGAAAATACTGATAAATTAAACAAGATAAATCAAAGTACAGATTGTTCCAAAATCAATCAAACCCGAGCCACACATCGGCTCGGGGATAAAACATAAAAAATAATAATAAAAACACAACAAAATCATGCAGATCGCTCGGCAGGCCCCTCCAGGATCGGCTCGGTGGACTCTTCAGGCGTCTCCTTGCCGAGCTGCACCACCTCAACCCCACCGATCTGCATCTCAGCATTGGGATTGGATTTGGGGACTGGGGGGATTGGGGTCGGCTCGCACTCCGGCAACGGAGGATCCTCTTGAGTCGGCTCGGCCGTGGCTGCCACCACCTCAGCGGGAGCCTGGTGAACGGGAGGAGGAAGGTCTTCCTGCTGACTTCCCTGGGAATCCCCCTCGCCGTCGGACTCACCGAGGAATGAGACATCCCAGTCCGGCCTCTTCGACCGGATCTCCTCCAGAAGCTCCTGATACCCTTGAAAGTGGGAATCAGCCAGCACCTGGGCGCTCGGGAGCCCGGCCCGTCGCCGCGACTCGGCCGCCCTCCGTTCAGCCTCTTCAACGTCTCGCTGAAGCTGGTCGGCGAGTTGGCCCAGGTCCGCCACCTTCTGCTCAGAAGTGAGAAGCTCTTTCCCAAGCCGAGCGACCTCCACCTCTTTTTCTGCCAGCTTGGACTGTAGACCCATCGACCGTTCACGCTCGGCCTTCACCCCCCGCTCGGCCTCGGCCAGCTTCTCCCTCAGCTCTTGGTTCCGCTCCCGAAACCTCCCCAGCTTGGCCTCAGCCTCGACAGCGGCGTGGGCAGCCTCAAACTGCTTCAAGGCGAGCTGCAAAAACAACAAAAAATTATTAATCCGAACCGATCGGATAAACGTAATCCGAGGTGAAAAAGACTTACCAGCATGGCTTGGCGGGATGTGCTCAGAGCCTTTTGTCTGAAGCTCGGCTCCTCCTGACCCGCCCCGCGCCCCTCCTTTGGACGCTCCTCGCCGCCTTCTTCCTTAAACGAGCCTCCAGCTCAGCAGGATTCATTCCCTTCTCGGCTCGCGGATTCCACCTGGGTACGAACCAGGAGATCCCACTCGACCTGATTTGAGTTTCCCCGAGCAAGAACTTGGTTGAAAGATATTCTGCGGGCGAGCTCCTCACTGCAGCGATCTGATCCCTGAGTTCGCCCCGGAGTTTGCACTTGTTCCAGCTAACTGCAAAGGCGAAACATAAAAAGTCAGTTTCAAAAAAAAAAACGAACAAAGCAAAAATAAACAAAGTCACTCTCGGATCGGCTCGCCCAGAAATCCAGGGCCCACCTGCAATCCTAAACGCCCTAGGAACCCTAGCCAAGGGAAGAATGTTCGGGTCGGCGAATTCCCAATCCCCAGAAACGAAGAAATATCTTTTCATCCATGTTTTCTGGGAGGAGGGATTCCCACCGAAGAGCGGCCCCGAGTACGCCTGCAGGTTGTAGAATCCGAGCTCGCTCTGCTTCGACCTCAGCGCGTAGTTGTAGAACAGAAGGTCCTTGTGTGGCACACACTTGTGCACCTTGTACCACAAAATGTGCATAGACAAGATTATTCTATACACATTTGGGTTCAACTGGTGCAGCGCCGCGCCGATCGTCGCGAGCCAGTCCTGCAGGAAGGGGTGTAGAGGGAGCCGAACCCCATTCTCAAACATCTCGGGATACATTGTCACCCACCCTTTTGGGGGTCGGCTCGGCTTCTCTCCCCTGGTCGGCAACCTCGTCAGAATGGACTTGGGGACTGAATACCTGTTCCTCAAGTCCCTGAGATGATACTCGGTCATCTCATTGGGGATCTGATCGGCCTTCCATGCCAATTCCTCATAGAAATCCGGGTCGATCGGACTCCCCGTCACCTGCTGAGCCGAGCCCGAGGTCGACGCGTCGTGACCCCTGTCCCTTTCTTGTGAACCCGAGGTGAGTCTACTCGGAATGGTCGCGATCGGCTCGACATCCAGAGGTTCCTCATCATCACCTTCGGCCACCTCTTGTTCCCGATCGGAACTCAACACTTCGGGGTTTTCCTGATCTCCCCGAGCTCGGCGCTCCTCGCCTGGATTGTGATCCAGAGCCGAGCCGACCTCATCCAATTCTTCGGACAAGCCGTCCCAACTCGCCTCACCCGCCGGTGGGCTTCGACTCAGCTCGGCGTCGCTTTCCCCGTCAAATGCTTCCCCGAGCCGAGCCTACCACTCGAATCGGTGGTTGACAGGGCAAACACTTTTTCCCACTCTCTCTCTTACTTTTTGGATCAAAAAGCGTTCTTTTTCATGAACAACCAAGAACAAACCCAGAAAACCCGAAAATGCAAAAAACTCAGAAAGGAGGAGAATCACTTACTGGTTTTCCTCCGCCCAAAGTCTCCGCCCCCAATACCCTCGGAATCACCTCGCCTATCAACGTACTTGGTCGGATTTGAGATCGGACCACCACTCAACTGGCGGAGAGAGAATGAGATTCCCGGGAGAGAGAGAGGTTTTGCAGAGAGAAAGCTTGAAAAACTGAAAATGTGAGAGGGAAGAGAGAGAAACAGTCACATATATACCCCCATGCAAACCAATCACAGCCATCCAAAACTGGCGCTTCAAATCCCAGATCTTGACACCTGTCAAACATTCAAAATACCCATAAATGATGTGACCCTTACGTTCCCCCATGCAGACACCAAAACGTCTCTTCACCTGCTCTCGAAGATCTTTTGGCCAAACACAAGTCATCATTTGCTCGGATCTTCGGGAATACTGGTCTGCTCGGATCGGAACCCGATATCGTTTCGGTTCGGATCTAACGACGTATCATTCCCCAGGGAAAAGTACACTTCAACTTCCAATCCACCACTATCCGCTCTGATCGGAAGCTGGGGGACTCCTGTTTGTGGGAAAAACCACGTCGATCCGAATAGCCAATCACGGCTCGACACGTGGCTGGTCAAAACCAAACTTGGAGTTGACTTTCAGTGGTCGGACTTTGACCTCCATATCATCACTGCTCAGCACTTCCTCCGCCAGCTCAGCTCAGGTCCTCTATGCCGAGTCCTCTATGCCCGGTTCGAGCCGAACCGATAACCATCCGAGGGATTGAGTGTTCATCTTTCCATAGGTCATCCCGGTTCGGCTCGGCTCGGCACAGAGATAATCCCCTTTTCGAGTTCTGGCGTCGACCAGTCATGGCTCGGGGGGACCCCTATCTGCTGGACCGGCTCGGTCTGGAATCCCATGTCCGATCCGACCACGCATGAGCTTCATGTCTACACATGGAGATCTATGTCTGGTTCGACTCGGCTCTCCACCGCCATTCCAAGGAAGATCACGTTGGGATGAACCGCCAGACTTAAATGCACCTGACACAAATCCTCTGACAGATGGAATATCCAGCCTGCAGCCATGACTATTGGGGTAGTTTGTCTGAACCTTCCAACCTTGTATTTAATGGAGCATTCAATGCAGCATTGAATACTGAGGAGGTGGGTGGCTGTGTATGCAACTGGTTCTGACCAAGCGCGTGGGTCTCTGTCAGCCGTTCATTCATATGCAGGTAACTTACTCATCAAGTTTTCCTTTGCCTATATAAAGCACCATATATGCACAAACGGGGGATCGATCAAAAGATCTAGCTATCAACTCCTTACCAGATAAACACTTACAAAAAAATCCCCAAAAGCTCACTTGAACTTTCTGAGAAACCCAGAACATTTGCCTTGTTCTTCCCATTCTCTCAAGTTCATCACCAGTTCTTCCTCACTTCTATCCAAACACCACCAAACACATATCACTGACTTCATCATCGGAGCGTGTTTGGCTGGTACCACACCAGTCCATCTCCTTTGACCTTGTGTTTGTCTACAGGAAGATCTCACATCATCATCCAGCAAGGCTTCGGATCAGCCAAGTCACCACCTCTAAGTTGTTGCATCTCTCTTACGGAAATTTGCATCAACATGAATGAATGACCATATGGACGTCACTCACATGAAGTGGGATTGGGAAGCTCAATATAACCATTTTTTTTTTCATGTTCTCCATAGGATTATGCAAAGCACAAGAGTAGTGAACTTTACCTTGACAACTAGCAATGGGTATGTTGAGATAGTTGCTCCTAGATTTGCCAAGGCCCTTGACAAGAAAACCTATCCACAAAATAATTTAATGTCTGAGAGAGAGAGAGAGAGAGAGAGAGAGAGAGAGAGAGAGAGAGAAATGAGAGAAAAGCAGGAGAGAGAAATAATGAAACTCATTTTGGCTATCAGCATTATTGGTGTTATTGATAACCAAACCCAAATTTTGAACACTATTTGATGGCCAAAATGAATTTTTGGGTTTGGTTTTGGCTTTTATTATTATAGAAGTTCTTAGTAATTTATAATTTTAATTCGAAAAATAAAAGATGGTGCATCTTCCAAAACAATTTCAGCAATTATATTGATTCTTAGCAGTTTGTTTTCATTGTATTGTACATTGTTAAATAATAAATACAAGGGTTAATTACAATTATATATCTCAACTATACAACACTTTTTAACTTGGTACCTCAAGATCAAAAAGTTACATTAAGATACTCTAACTACGAAACCGTATCAGTTAAGTGCCTCCATTAGTCTGGCCGTCAAAAAGGCAGTTATTTGATGACGTAGCACACCACTAAAATGCTTCATTTCAATTTAGTAGCTCAACTTTACCAAGTTTTTCAAGTTCATACCTTACGTTAAAAAACTTGCAAATAAATAAATATGGATAAATTACAATTTAATATCTCCCCTCTCCCCAGCCCCTCCTCATCCCTACCCGTCCCTTCGTCCACCTCCCTCAACTCCCCTTGTAGGCCACCCCCCACCCAGTCTCGGCCTTGTCGCACCCCCCCACTAACCCTTAGTTGTCTCCCTCCCCCGCCGCTCATGTCTCCTTCCCCATTCAGAGTTGAGACTTAAAAATGCCATAGCTTTAAATCCGAACAATCTTAATTCACATTCCACACACGTAATCAAACACAATTCAACTTAATTGGAAACAAGAAGCATCCGTACCAAAACCCAGACCCAACTCACCATTTTCATTTGTTGGCTGGTGGTGTTTGTGGGGATAGTTGATAAGCTTGAATCTAAAAAACCCAACTCATAACTTTCAGAACTAAGCCAAAAAGAACCCAAACCAACCCACAACCTTCCCTTCCCTCCCTCCCAAACACATACCTCGCCACCAACCCCACACTGAGATCCAATCCGACAACCACCCAGCCTACCACAGACCCCACATCCACCCACCTCGTCTTTGTCTCAAGTCGTCATATTGGAGCAAATCCAGTCATCATCGCCAAAATGCACTCGAGTTGAAGGCTGGAACAGATCTGAAAAGGAGGGAGATCTCAGATGTTGCCCAACAACTCTGAGAGGGAGANGGGGGTTGTGTTTTTTACCCAAAAAAAAAAGAAAAAGAAATATATATTTTTTTTTGTAAATGATTTTTCTGTTTTTTTAATACAAAAATATTTTTTTTTACATGTGGCTGCTTAGGTGGCTAATTAGAGTTTAAATGGATGAAATTAAGGTAAAAAGACGAAAATATCTATGCCACGTCATCAAAGACAACGGCTCACTTACAGAAAATTTAACGGAGGTACTAACTTGAAACAAATGAAAGTTGAGGCATGAAATTGCAACTTTTTGAACTTGAGGTACTAACTTGAAATCCGAGGTAAAGTTGAGGTATTAAATTGTAATTTACCCAATAAATATTTTCTAGTTTTTATCTCAATTTCACCTCAACTTTTGACCCATCAAATCTTCATCAAAATCATTAATCTTATTCTCATTTTGAAGCTATGAATCTCCTCTTTACAATCATATAAAAATCATGCAAAAAGGAGTTATGAAACCCGAAATAATTGGTCTCAAAGTAGGCTATTCGAAATTGCCAAATTTTTCAAACAAATTGGCAATTTTGAGTAGCCTAATTTGTCTACTTATCTCGCGTTTCATTGTTCCTTTTTGAATTATTTATATATGGTTGTAAAGAGGAAATTCATAGCTTCAAAATGAGTATAAGATTGTTGATTTTGTTGAAGATTTGATGGGTCAAAAGTTGGGGTGAAGTTGAGACAAAAACTTGTTAACATTTATTTATTTGAAAGTTTTTTAACTTGAGGTATGAACTTGAAAAATATGGTAAAGTTGAGGTACTAAATTGAAATAAAGCCTTTTAGTGGTGTGTCACGTCATCAGATAACGGTTTTTTTGATGGCCAGACTAACCGATATACCTAATTGACACGGTTTCATTGTTGGTGTACCTTAATGCAACTTTTTGAACTTGAGGTACCAAGTTGAAAAGTGGTGTATAGTTGAGGTATAAAATTGTAATTTACCCTAAATACAATGAGATTTTTTTGTTCTTGTCAACATTAATTTACTATATGCATAGAAATTGTGCTAGCAATTAGCATGCTTCAGCTTCCTTTTTTATCCTCCTAGCGATGAACAATGTGCCAATGTCTTGGGCAATCAATTTTGGGAATTACTTGGGTATTGAGGTTTGAGTACTTGCTTGTACTAAGGTTTTTATGTGGACCACTAATTATTTGATAGCTGTTTTTTAAAATAAAAACACACAAAAAGCCTTAACGGCAGCAAGAATAGTAACACTGTTTGGGAAGCCTCTAAACGTGAACGCAAACACCTAGCTTCCAGATTTGAAACCTAACTCCAAACATGAACACCCATCTTCCAAACGAAGATTGAAAATAGTGTGCCGACAACCAGCTACAAGACGTCAACAACGATTCTACTGCTTCACCCATATAAACTCAAGTGAGTTGACAACGTTGACAACGTTGAATCAAGTGAGTTGTTGAAGAAGAAGCTCTGTCTCCTTCCTCCATTGCAAGAGTAAATTTGAACCACCACATCCATTCTCTTTCAATCTTTATCTCTTACAAAATTATTTTATCTTGGTATTCTTGCTCCATTAACTGTAATTTATCAGTCTTCTTCCCAATTTTGTTTTTCCTTTTTTTATTTTTTACTTTCTTAAGAGGTTAAAGTCTTTCTTGGGTTTTTTACACTCTTCCCCATATTCGGGTATGGTTATGGGGTGGCATAATCGAAAAAATTATTATGTATGACCGTAATATCACGTAGCATGATGACATACTATTAACAATCCACTTAAAATTATAACATGTGTATGTCTTTAAGGTTTTTTTTTAGGATTTAGGGTTTTAAAAATTAATTATTGTACACATGTTAGAATTTAAGTGGATTAGTAACACCATGTCATCATGTCATGTAGTGTTACGATCACACATAATAAGTTCTCCCATAACTGGCCTCTATGACCATTGTCATTCATTGTTTAATAGAATTTTAAAATAGTGGTGTAATTAAAAAGTTTTAATGTAGACTTTTAAAGAGTTTATACAAATATTGGGGTGTTTTTTTTTTTTTGCCATAAGTATTGGGGTGTTCAATTCGGATTTTTATACACCTTAAAATTTTTTTTATCAAAGTCCTTATTCAATTGATACTTGAAGTTCTTACATATAGCCTCATTTTGGCCATGAAAAATTAGGTGTGGCCAATCTAATTTTGATATTTAAATATATTTTTAAATGTAAAAAACTCATAAATATTTTGCCATTTGAGGTAAATAATGAAAATAAATTAAAAATTCATGATTTAAGGCATTTATTACTCCAAATTTTGAATGTTTTTACGGTTGAAATTTCATGATACTTACATCCTATTCAAAAGAATCATTAGTAATTATGAATATCATCATATTAACACTTAAATATCATGAACACGTTAAACATCCAATATACATATAACTAAGAGATGACAACGCTTGAAGATTGCAAAAGCATTGTTGCATACGTTTAATTGACGGAGCAACCGAAGGATGTTGATGAGGGAGAGGGGATTAAAGGGGGCGATGTCCATCATACTACTCTGGAAAAAGAAGAGCGGGCGTGGCATATTAACCAAGAGAATGTAGAAGTTGAATTTAAAAAAGGCATGAGGCCAACAATACCAAACCTTTTGTTGGCTCTTTCAGAAGATTTGAAAGATGAAGACGATTTTGTTAACGACAATTAATGATCTAAGAAAGGGGATGAAAACAAGGATATGATGAATGTTGTCTATTTTAATATGGAAGACTTATTTGGAAAGGAGGGATGAGTTCCAGAAATTGACCAATATGCAAGCATTGTTGCCTATTTTAGACACATGTGATTCTCTATCAGCATTTGTTATATCAGCACTTTTTAGGGTGGATTGTGAGTCTTAGATCATTTATGTAGTTCGATACTATGATAAACAAGTGGGTACTTAATTGGGAATGAAGTTCACTAAACGTGACTGTTAAAAGGAATTATTGTATGAAGTTTTACAACATGTCAAACAAGAATCCTTAAGTACTATAGCGTCATAAAGAATCCTTTGACCCGAGACTCTATGGGTTGCCTTGTGCATGCGTGGCTAGATTTTGACTATACAGTATACCTATACCCGACTAAGGGACTTGGATTACGTATGGATTGGGTCTAGTGATTCATGTATGAAGGATCATAGTCGTACAACAAGGAATTTGTCACCTTCCATAAAGAAGGTAAATAACCTATATAACATTCTATGATAGTTGTCATGAGGACTCTGGGCAGAGCATTGCATTATAAATTGAGAAATGAATATTCTCAAATTATATAGATTGGACAACATATGTTAGAAGATGTCCAGACATATGAACATTTACAGAGGATTAACAAAGAGTTATCCATGCCCTATTGTTTATGTTCGGGTTATTGTATAATAGAATGATATATTATGTTCTGATAATAATTGAATATGTTCACAAACTTTTTGGTTGTTCTGGGTAGTCATGATATTCTGCCAGATGTCTTGTTCTGGTAAGTATTCTTTCACTTCTTTCTCTCATTTCCCTTTCATATTCAAAACTTTAATTTCAAATATTACGTCTTCATCCGATTCTTTTATATATTCATGTAATACAACAACACCAAAGACATAGTCTAGTTTGCACTGTAGAAGAGCAACTTCACATTTTATTCATTCTACATATATTTTCATCAAACTCTGTAAAAATGGATAGTGGAAAATTTAAAAACAAAAATTATAAACTTAAATAAATAAACACAAATATTTGCATATCTTTTAGGGTTTACAAGAGAGTAAAGATTAATGAGACATGAAGAGCAGTGTGTATTAATTATCAAAAAGACCTAAGTGAGGTGAGTAATACCAATTTGGTAATTCACAATACCAAACATAGCAAATCTTTGAAGAGTAGCAACTAACCACACAGTCAAAAATACTTTACAAAAACGATGAGAATTTTGTTGAGAAACACAAACATATATAAAACATATATGTTTGTGTTTCTCAAAGAAATTCGCTTATATATATATTTCTTATTTTGCAATTAGCATTGGGTACAATAGAAAAAAGCTATTCACCTGTACTATTGGCATGAGTCATGATATAAAACTAAACCTACGATGTAGATGTTGGGTTCTAGCTACCTTGTTAAACGGTCACCTGGGGGCTCACGTTTGAGTGAAGTTTTGGCGGTCTCAGCTATGAAGCAAGTAAAATGAAGTTTGTAAAGGTTTTTCATGTTTTCACCAAAGGCAAACTCTTGGATTCGGTCTAGAATAAACATAGACACCGAAACAACCTCCTCTCACTTCCTTATCAGGAGGAGCATACCGGCCAAGGTTTTGGGACAAATGGAAGTTTGACTACTCGGCCTAAAAGTGCTGCGAACGATATGGTAAATATGGCGATAGATAGGTTTAAAGCAACTAGAAATCACTTCATGCTTGGCCAAGGGGAGGGACAAATCAGGAGGATCCTCATAAAGCTCTAAGCACAAGGCAAGGACGTTTGAGGCCACAAAATTACACTTCGCCTTAAAAGACTGAAGAGTAGTGTCTGGATCAGAAGCAGGTAGGCCAAATGTACATGAATGGAGAGAAAATACACGAATGTCATACACTTTATGAAATTGGTTTATAGGAGAAGGGAGAGAAACATGAATTTCAGTTCTCAGACTTCGAGAACAACTTATTGTCAATTGTTATCCTGCAATTAAGTGTTGCGTACAATGGACCAAGGTACACATCTCTCAATTTTATTAACTTGAACAATATGAGTGAATTCATGATGATCAAAGATTCTAAAGATTATAGTGTGTATGTGATTAATTCTTGGCTTAATTATGATTCACCACCCAAAACTGTAACTCATTATCGCTTTACCATCTGAAAGTTTTTTGTCCCAGATTACTACCAGTAACTTACATCCGTATCCCATTTTACCTTGTTCCTTCAACAATTCCGTTAAAAATGATGACCTGGCCGTTAATGCTGACATGGCGCGCTGGATGTGCGCCACGTGTCACATATTTTCTTGTATTTTCTGATTTTTTTTATTTTTCTATTTTTATAAACTTTGAAATTAATTAAAAATAGCTCCGAACTTAGAAAAATACATGAAAAATTCCTACTGACTTGTCTTGACTAGTACTAATTTACTATAGGGTCAAAATGCCAATTTTCCCTCTAAAAATTTCATAAAATTTGGAAAGTCTAAATTTATTTCTAGAAAATTAACATACTCTAGACTCTTTGGAAATTCATAGGATAATCTTCCGAACTCCAAAAAATATAAGGTCTGCATCGTAAGTCTTCTAAAAACTAACAATACCTTTCTCGTGAACACTTGCTACCCAAAAGCCTCTCGGTCTTAGAGGAAAATAAATTTTCCCATAAAATAAATTCTAGAAAAATTCTAGAATTTCGGTAAAATCTCGAAATAATTTTCTAAAATAGGCTTTTGGTAATTTTCAAAATAGTTTTTAGAATTTGTCCAAGAGTTTACGAAAATTCTAGAATTTATTTAATAGAGGAAAATTTATTTGAAGTTTTTAGAAATAAACTTGGACTTTCTAATTTTTATTTTTTTTTTGGAAATTTTTAGAGGGCAAATTGGTAATTTAACCTTATAGTAAATGAGTGCTAGTCAAGACGAGTCTGTAGGATTTTTTCGTGTATTTTTATGATTTCAGAACTATTTTTAATTAATTTTTAAAGTTTATAAAAATAGAAAAATAAAAAAATCCGAAAATAAAAGCAAAGATGTGACACGTGGCGCACATCCAGCATGCCACGTCAGCATTAACTGCCAGGTCATCATTTTTAACGGAATTTTTGACAGAACAAGGTAAAATAGGACACAAATGTAAGTTACAGATGGTAATCTGGGACAAAAAAACTTTCAGGTGGTAAAGTGGGAATGAGTTACAGTTTTGGATGGTAATCGATAATTAAGCCTTAATTCTTACATGTGGTATCAGAGCTCTAGGTTTTTTATCTCATGATTTTCCGTTAATTTGTTTATTGTCGAAATTGATTAATTACTGCTATGATTGTTTATTGTCGTGATCTTACTGCCATATTCTTTGTCTTGACTTACTGCCGTAATTTTTCTGTTGAGATTAATTACTTACACGATGTTTATTGCCAAGTTCCTTTACTGTCATGATAAATTATTGTCGTGATCATTACTGTCATGAAATTGATCTATGTTTTTGCAGTAAATTAAATTGATTAATGCCATGCAATACTGCTGTCATGATTCTGATCTCGCAAGTTTCTATTGATTTAAAGGCTATTCTTTAGTTATTGCCGTGATTTTGGTTGCTGTCATGTTTTGATTGATGATTCTTATAAGCATATCACAAGGCGAATGGCATCTGGTTGTTAATTTTCTCATTTTATGCCTTTATGTATGTATATATATACGTCTGAATACATATATATATATATATATGTGAATGGCCACTGTACGTGTTTACCCTTAATGATATATTCATTATGTTTCATGCCTTTATATATATAATCATGCCTTATATATATAATTTTATTTGTGGGATCCTTCATAGGGCTAACTCCATATATTATTTCAACGATCCAAACCGTATATTCTTTATGTTTTTATTCAAAGATCATTCTCACAAAAAATTAGCCAAATCGGAAATCATTTGTCTATCTAACTTTAATTAGATAAATAGACGAACCAAATATTTTTAACAAAACCGTCTATTTGTTTGATTAAAGTTAGATATGCAAAGGATTTCCGATTTAGAAAATTTTTTGCATGGATAATCTATGAATAGAGGCTTAAAAAATAAATGGTTCGGATTGTTGAAAAACTACATAGAGTGGGCCCATCCGTCTCATCCCACATTTAACACTAAGGGCTCGTTTGACACTGCTTTTTAGAAGCGCTTATAATCAGTAGCGCTTTTGCTAGAAACATTTATGCTTTTAAGCACACACAAATTTTTATAAAAATTTCAAATGCTTCATACAAAAGCACTTGGAAGTGTTTCATCATGCTTCTTGAGGAAGCACTTAACAAGTGTTTCTCAAAAAACCACTTAAAAGCGCTTTTATAACCCATAAGCACTTTTAACTCCATATAGATATACATATATATGTATATTTTTTTTTTCGGATATATATACTCTTTTCGCTACTCTTTTCACGAATATTCAAATTTTATGTATTTCTTTAATCAATAGGCTGCTTTAGGTTGCTAATTGATACTAATACTCATGTATGTATGGTTTGATGTTCACCACAGTGCTCCAGTCCATGATTATGAGTATTAGGTTAATGTTTAGATATAATATTTGTATTAGAAATAAATTAGGTGTTCACCACAGTGCCCTAATTTGTAGTTATAGATATTAGATCATTATGTTTGTATTCATATCATGCATGAGTTGGTTGCCCACATGTCCAAATATGATATTAAATATTGAATCTATTGATGTTTTAAATGGTGTCGTATTCCTTGACTTAGAAAATATTAGACATTCACAGATGCCGTATTTTCCTTAATTGATTAATATGTCATCCAATTAAGCATGTCTAAATATTAATAGTTTCATTCCCTTAAAAAAAATTTGCGTTATGTATTGTTCAAGTTGATATTAATGTTTTGAGCATACTTATATATTGCAATTTCAATTCTCCTCTCCCTTTATTTGCAAACCTCATTATTTCTAAATTTGATGTAACTAATTTTGGGAATGGAATGAGCAAGTATAGTTCAATTTAGGGGTTCTAAACCTGATATGGCACTTCTCATTGATGAACCCACTGCTCTTACTGACTCAAGCAGCGAAGATGAGAAGTGCAATCATAAGGCATGGTCTAGGTCCAACTGACTCAGTCTGATGTTTTTGCGAATGACACTTGCTGCAAACATCAAGACATCCCTATCGAAAACCAATCAGGCTAAAGATTATCTGAATAGTATTAAGGAACATTTTCTCACTGTTGATAAATCTCTTGCTGGGAAACTCATGGTTGATCTCACCACTATGCGTTTTGATAGTACTCGTTGACAGGACCGCCCCTGGGTTCCACCCTGAAACCCGAAGGGATCCTGCGGGAATCCAAGATCAAGGAAAATCCTACCGAAAATTCGGCAGAACCTCCCCTGAAAATGGACTAACCCAGAAATTTTATACCTGTTAAAAAGCACTTCTAATTCTTTTAGCCACCTCTACCACAAGCATATAAGGGCCTCAGACCCAACAATTTCACAGAGAAACCAACTTAATATTTAAAGTGGTTATCAAAGCCTCTATTCTATTACAAGAAATTTTTACACAAAGAAAATGACGCCTACAAGGTTCGAGTGAAGATATGGACGTATATGCCTCGACGTGACTGGCTCGACCTCCACCAAAGCTACTACCTGGGGGAAACAATTTAAGACAACAAGAAAATTGTGAGATAACTCAGTGAGTGGACGTATTAAGAAAACGAAATATAAAATTAATTTATCCTTTTAGAAGTCTTAAAATAAACATCTCTAAAAACCTCACAATAGTTCTTTGCAATCCCCCCAGTTTTAAAACCATATCGCAGCCCATTTTCGAAAATCATCTCAAAACTTTTATACTTAAAACTCACTTCATACTTGTACCCGTACTGTAAACAATGTCTTGGCCACAATCCCACGCACGGGCAGGCTCAAATCCTGGCCACAATCTCGTACGGATGACCCTTCCGCACAAGCAGGCTCGTATCCTGGCCACAATCTCGTACGGAGGGGTCGCTCTGCACGAGCAGGCTCGTATCCTGGCCACAATTTTGTACGGATGAGTCACTCCGCACGAGCAGGCTCGTATCCTATCCACAATCTCGTACGGAGAGGTCGCTCCGCACGAGCAGGCTCACATCCTAGCCACAATCTCGTACGAAGGGGTCACTCCGCACGAGCAGGCTCGTATCCTGGCCACAATCCCGTGCATTTTACACAGGCAGGCTCGACCGGTCAACACGTGCATTTACACAACAGTTTTTAAATACTCATTTCAAAATTCTCTTTAACAATCCAACTCATCAAACATGTATCTTTCCTCAAATCACGTCTCAATTTTTAAAGTCATTAGTCTCGAACAGAAAATCATTGAAGAAGTTTTAAATAAGAATTCTCAACTCAAATCCACCATTAAATCAATAAAATCAAAATCATCTAGAAACATAAACATTTAAAACAAAGTCCACTCACAAATTAGGAAATCTAGTTTCGATCTTCCGCCGGATCGTCACGAGCCACAGTCGCCTCGCCTGAAACGAGAAAATCATTCAAGGATAGCTTCATAATCTAAAAGTGTCCAAATTCAATCTCAAATAAGCTTGGGTCCACCCGAACAGCCTCCACCTACCCTAAATCGATAACCAACTTAAAAAAAAAAGAACATTTAAATTGCTGCTAGATAATCAACATGATAGCGGGGTGGTCAGAGCCACTGCCGTCGCCACTCAAAGTGGTGACATTAATATCGAATTCCAAAATTTCTCCAAAATCCACAACCTTTTCAATTCTAAACTTCGATTGGGGTTTCATATGGATGAATATTGTCCAAAAATTATCTAAGAACAATCCTCAAATCCGAATTTTAAGGCAAACCTGAAATGGCTTGTAAATCTCTAACAATCAAGTCCCTTAATATCCAAAAACTATCCATTTCTCCAATTTGTTTAAAATTCCCGAAACTAGTCATAAATTAAGGGTTCCTAGGGGTGAAAAATGTCCACGCACGTTCAAGAATACCTCCAGAAACTGAAATTTAAAGGCAACCCGAAATGGATCCTAAACGCCAATTTTAAAAAATCATAAATACCCAAAATTGACAAGTAACACCATATGGGTTTGGAAGCCTATGAAGAGATGAAGAAAACCCACTAAACAATTTCTTGATCGGAGCTTGAAGATGGTCGGAATCGGTAAGAGAAGCCGGCGGCTGGGAAGTTTTCTCCGGCGATTTCCTGCGCACAGGGGTGGTAGGTCGGCGAGGGGAGGCATAGAGGAGGACGGCCGACTCACAGGGGTCACGACAGTGATCTCGTGCTGCCGGGAAAGTGACAGAGGGGAAGAGAGAGATGAGAGTCTGCGGGGGAGAGAGAGAGAAGGGGGAGGCTGAGGTGGTACCGTTGCTGCCTCCTGGCCGGACGGTGAGGGAGGGAGGCCGGAGAGATGGAGGGAGTCCCAGGGAAAAAAAGGGGGCGTCGGGGAGAGATAACAGGGAGAGAGAGTGAGGCGTGAGAGGAGAGAGAATGTCCAGAATTTTCTGGACATTTGGGGGTTTTAAAATCCATTCATGAAAATTACCAACTTGCCCCTCACTTTGAATGTCTGTAAAACCCAAACCTTAATTCCGACTTACGCGTGCTTCGTGTCTACGAACTCATAGACTCGAGACCTACCCAACGGACCCAAAATCAAAATCGAAAGCTCATTTATTTTAAAAGTCAACTTTGGGTCAAGCCCAATTAAAAAAAATTAACCCAAAACCCTTTTTATTTCTCAATTAAATTCCCAAATTATTTAGGATAAAAACTTGAAAAGATACGAGTCTCTCGAATCCATTTCCCACTATGCCTCTACATGGCCAATACGAATAAAAATTAAAATTTCTCCCGAATTTCGGTTAGGGTCGTTACACTCGTACCATGAATGAGTGTATTATTGAGATGATTAATCTGGCTACAAAGCTTAAGTCTTTAGGCATGACGGTGATGATTCTTTTCTTGTCCAATTTGTCCTAAATTTTTTGCATGCATAGTATGGACCATTTCAAATTTATTATAACACTATTAAGGATAAGTGGAATGTAAATGAACTGCAAAGTATGTTGGCTCAAGATGAGGGAAAACTGAGGCAGCAGAATAATCATGTGGCTCATCTTACGATCCAAGGAGCTGGAGAGCATAAGGCTAGAAAGGGCAATGGCATCAAGCGTAGCCAATCCAAACCAGCAAAACATGGTCAATCTGCACCAAAGAAGGAAAAAAAAGATAGTAAGTGGCACTTTTGTGGGAAAAGTGGACACTTTGAGAAAGATTGCCTAAAAAGTAAGGCATGGTTCGAAAAGAAAGGTGAGCCTATGACTTTCGTATGTTTTGAATCAAATCTAATCAAGGTTCCTTCTAACACTTGGTGGATTGATTCTGGGTCCAACTTTCTTGTTTCGAACACGATGTAGGAACACCTTACGATCCGAACCACAAAAACAAATGAGGCTTTTATTTACATTAGAAATCGAGCAAAATCACAAGTTGAAGCCATTGGGACTTTTCGTTTAGTTTTAGATTTTTTATTTTATATAGAATTAGACGAAACTTTTTATGTTCCTTTCGTTTCTCGTAATTTAATTTCTTTGTCAAAACTTGCTGCTGATCATTTTAATAGTAAAAGTTTTAGTTTATCTAAAATTTCTTGTATTGTTGATTCTGGAATTTTGGTGAATGGTTTATATCAAATTAATCTTAAACCCTTTTTCTCTTAAACCCTTCTTACTCTACATCCTAAAGTAAGAGTTTTCATCTTACTTGTGGGATAAAAGATTAGGTCATATATCCAGAAAGAGAATGAAAAGATTAATAAATGAAGAAATCTTGCCAAATGTGGATTGAACTGATTTTGGTGTGTGTGTGTGGATTGTATTAAGGTTAAACAAACCAAACACACACAAAAAAAGGGCTACAAGAAGCACACAACTCCTTAAAATAATTCATATAGACATATATGGACCTTTTGATTTTCCTTCTCTTGTGGAGAAAAATATTTCATTACCTTTATTGATGATTTTTCACGCTGTTGCTATCTATACTTACTGCATGAGAAATCACAGTCTGTCAATGCTTTTGAAATTTTCATTACTGAGGTTGTAAGACAATTAGATAGAAAAGTGAAAATTATTAGAACTGATTGAGGTGGTGAATTTTGTGGTAGATATGATGAAACAGGGCAACATCCTAGTCATTTTGCTAAACTCCTTGAACGTTTAGGTATTTGTGCACAATACACAATGTTGGGTTTACCCTGGCATAATTGTGTAGATGAAATGCGCAATTGTACCCTTATGGACATGGTTAGGAATATACTAAGTAATAATGATTTACCCGTATCTCTGTGGATGCATGCTCTTAAAACCGCTGTGTATATCTTAAATAGGGTTCCAAGTAAGCCAGTTCCAAAGATCCCTTTTGACTGTGGAAAAGTTGGAAACCTAGTTTAAGGCATCTGCATGTTTGGGATGCCCAACAGAAGCAAGAATTTATAATCCACAAGAAAAAAAATTGGACCCTACATGTTTCTTTATTGGGTATCCAAAAAAATCATATAGGTTTTACTATCCTAGCCATAGTACAAGAATTATTGAAACCGGAAATGCCAGATTCATTAAGAATGATGAAATGAGTAGAAGTGACAAAATAAGAGATGTTGTAGTTCAAGAAGTCAGGGTACAATTCCCATTACCCCGAGTTCATAATGATATTGTTGTTCCTAACAATGTTGAACAATAAGTAACTGAACAACATGATGAGACTGTCACCACTAAGTTCATAGTAGAGGCGCCGCAAGAAATAACATTAAGGAGATCTCAAAGAAATAGAATATCAACAATTTTGAATGATTTTGTGGTGTATTTATAAGAATCTGAATATAACATAAGGGAAATTGATGATCCGGTTACATATTCACAAGTCATTAATAGTGATAATTCTGCTAAGTGGATTGATGCCATGAATGAAGAATTAAAATATATGGATTACAACAAAGTCTGGGAGTTGGACGAATTGCCTGGAAGACATAAAAAGTTTGGGTGTAAATGGGCTTTTAAGATCAAGCACGACTCAAAAGGCAATATCGAACAACATAAAGCTAGACTCGTCGCCAAAGGTTTTAATCAGCAAGAAGACATTGATTACAACGAAACCTTTTCTTTTGTTTCTAAGAAGGATTCGTTGAGAATTATCTTGGCGTTGGTGGCTCATTATGATTTAGAGTTATACCAGATTGATGTGATAACAACATTTCTAAATAGAAGTTTAGATGAAGAAGTCTACATGTCACAACCATAAGGTTTTATAAATGAAGGAGAGAAAGACAAAGTGTGTCTACTAAGGAAATCAATATATAGACTTAAACAAGTTTCTCGACAATGGTATTTTAAGTTTCATAATACCATTACCTCTTTTCGCTTTAAGGAAAACATTGTTGATCAGTGTATATACCTAAAGAGCAGTGGGAATAAGTTTCAGTTTTTGGTACTAAATATTGATGACAAACTTATAGCCAGCAGTGACCTTGGTTCATTACGTAAGGATTTTCTTTCAAAAAACTTGGAGATGAAAGATATGGGCGAGGCATCCTTCATAATAGGAATTTAAATATTCCTGGATAGATTACGAGGATTGTTGAGATTGTCTCAGAAAGCATATATCAACAAAGTTTTAAAAAGATTTAGCATGATAACTTATGGTTCCACCGTTGTTCCAATTCAGAAGGGGGATAAGTTCAGCTTTAGTTAATGTCCTCAAAATGATTTGGAATGTGAACATATGAGAGACATTCTATATGCTTATATTGTAGGGAGTTTGATGTATGCACAGGTCTGTACTAGGCTAGACATTAGTTTTGTCATTGGGATGTTAGGGAGATACCAAAGTAATTCGGGATTTGATCACTGGAAAGCTGCAAAGAAAGTGTTGGGTATTTGTAAGGGACGAAAGACCAAATGCTCACGTTTAGGAGGAGTAACCATCTTGAAGTGATTGGTTATGCAGACTTAGATTATGTCACTACAACAATGAAGTTAATAGACAACGGTGAAAAACCGTTGTCTATTTACACAAAAGTTCGTCGTCTAGGCGAGTGACGACTATAGTATATTTATTAAACAACAGTTATAATTTTAAACTGGAATAATACAACAGTTATAATTTTAAACTGTTGTCTAGTATCCACCAAAATGCATGATATTCATCTTAAATAGTTGTGTTGAAACCCAATACACAACGTTTACAGATACAAAACTATTGTATTAGTAATGATTTGACAATACTTATGTGCTATAAATGTTGTCCAAAGTATTATTAAACATCCGTTTTAAGAAACACCGTTACATAATTAAGTATAAAACTGGCATGAATGTTGGTACATAAGAAACTCAATAACAGTTTTTACTAAAACATGTTATTTTAATTACTTATACATATCATTTTATATCTTTAAACCGTTGGGTAATCATATTCCCCACAACTTCTTTTAACTATATGTGATGTTAAGTTATGCGTATGACAAGTAATTTTGTTTCAAAAATGTTGTATAGATAGATGATACACATCAATTTTTTGGTTAACCCTAAACCCTAAACGTTTTAACTGTTGTTAGTAGGTGTGTTATACAATGATTATTTAACTAAAAACGTTGTCTAGGGTTAATTAACATAATTCTTTTAAATTGAAAACTGTTGTTTGTTTGATTCACATTTTAATATCCCTGCTTGCATCCAATTGAATCCCCATTAATTCCCTGCTTGCATATCCAATTGGAATATATTAAATCTCACTAAATCCCTGCTTGTTGCATCCAAAGTAATCCACAAATATTGATAACTCAAAAAGATCCATGAATTCATTAAATTGGAATTGGATTTTACAAAGTCAATCATGATAACAAACTCATTCACACATCCCTTGCCAATTAATGTATAGCCCAAAAAATTATAAGTAACTTGATAACTACAAAAAGTACTTGTTGATTACAAAAACTATAAAGTTAGGGATGACATGGTCTAACCTAAGTAATCGTGCAAAGTCAGCCATATATATACCAAAATATCTGACTTTGCAAGATTAGCTAGTCAATGAACTGTTCCCATCATAATATTGCATGTCTACACAGCCTAGCCAGTTAGCTATACAAAATATTTACCAAAAAATGATTATTAAACCTAGCCAGCGGACTTAGGGAAGTGAGGAGTACGTATTGGATCTACATATAGCGCACCAGAAAGCCTGCCTATTCAGCACGTACTTCATCAAGCTGGTCCTGTGAGTAGGTGTTGTCCTTTCTTCTTTCCCACTGAAATTAACCATGGACTAACAAAGGGATTAACATAAGGGAATACACCAATAAGAAATTCAACATTTTTATTTAATTAACCTTTTTTTTTAGTAATTGAATGAATCAATAAAAAAAAGGAGCAAGGGAAACCCGTGAACCAAAGAACAAACATACAAAGCAAGAACAAACCATCAAAATAATGATCTAAGTGACTTAAAAAACAATTAACCTGCCATAACCATCAAGTTAATCATCAACCATCAAATTAATGATCTAATTGACTTAAAAAACAATTAACCTGTCATAACCATCAAGTTAATCCATCATCATCATCATCATAATTAACAAGGGTGTTTACACAATTGATCCAAACCACATTTTAAACAAAATGAAACATGTCCTAAGTGTAATGAGGTTGCAGCCAAACCATCATGTTATCATGACACCATGAAACATGCACACTGTAACACATGCAGTATACCAACATTCAACATTCAACATTCAAACTTGGGCAAAGTTTAGTAGACAGCAGGGAATTGTTCAAAGGTCTATTTTGATTTGGTAAGATTGAAATAATTCTAGCATGCAAGCTTAATTAGATGAAATAGCTTAGTTCCACTTATGACGACTACACAAAAAAAGTGAACCCCAATATTTGTTTAGAAGTTACAAAAATTCAGGAAATTTGCTGGCCAATTAATCAATTTCATCAAAGTGCAAGTCACCAATCAAAAAATCTTGAGCTGCGTCATCTGAAAAATAGTTTGCCTTATCACCTTCCATCTCCACTGTTTCAGAGAGAAATGAACGTTCTACTTCAGTTTGCTCTTTCTCTCTAACTGTATTTGTAGCTGACCTAGAAGGTTCTCCATGCCATATCCATTGTTGGTAACTTTTATCAACACCATTATAATATAAATGATCCCTTACAACTCCAACACCAAATTGCTTCACATTGCCACACTTCGTGCAAGGACAATGAATGAGGTTTAGGTTTCTCGTATTTTCTAATGAAAACTTGAAGAATGCTTCCATCCCTAATTCATATGCCCTCGACCTTCTATCAGCAAACATACATGACTTATCCATCTAACAATTTCAAATTTCATAAAAAATTAAAGCAAACTTGTCATTCATTGCAAGTAAAATTCAATATATTCAGTTACCCTAATATTATCCAAACAATTTCAGTTAAAACAATATCACAAAATCACACAAGGACAAGTGAGAATGTAGGCATGCAAGAGGAGTGTTGCTGTCAGAGTTTCAGATTTTCAGGTCTGACTTGGGTATTTCACAAAAACTACATTCAAGGTCGGAATATGGTGATTTTTGTCTTCAAATGACCATTAGGATGTGAACTTGTGACTCACAAAAAATCAGCTTATGACTCCTTACCAAATGATACAGTTTTCTAAAAGTATACAGTAAGGTCAAAGACTACCAAAATCAAACAAAAGTAAATAGTAAGGTCAGAACCTTTAATATTCTTGCCAATGCCAAATATTCAAAAATACTCAAATGCATTACCACAAGAGTTTCACAGGGTTCACAAATAAGTTCAAGTCCTCTTACCTCGATGTGAGTCTTGGTTTTGAAAGATAGTCAGTAGCGCTTTCCACGTACACTTGTAATGGATAAAAAACTGGATGATTTCTCACATCTACAAACAAAAATGACTTAATGTTAGAAACAATAAACAAGAGAAATACTTCAAAATAAATACAAACTAAATTTAAAAATTAAATGAACTATGATATTAGTCATATTAATCCATTACCAATCAAGAGTTTCGGTATCCTTGGGAATTATCCAAACTTAGTGAATATCATTCAGTCACATATACAAAAAAAACTAGAATAGTTCTAGCTAACCAATTAGAATTCCATTTCCTTCCATACCTGAAGATCCAAGTTCAGTAAATAACCCATATTATAACCAATTTTTATATCTCAATGCAAATAAAAACGGAACTACAATCAGAAACTCACGCCATGAGACTCTATCACTCAAACTGCATCAACCCTATCGATGGAAACTTGATTTCAACCTAGAAATGCAAACTAAATATATGCAACCTAGTAAGAAAATAAAGCATGCATTCAGTAAAATCTAAATTCTAACTTTTCCCCCTCCAATTCCGCAGCAACCAAACAACCTTTTACAGCCCATGAAAACTTGATTCTAAGCCTCATAAAAATATATGATGGACACAACAAAGCAACTCATTTTCAAAAAGAAAACAAAAATAGTACATTATTAGTAAGCAACAATGATGTACAAATAACTATGTTGAAAGTATAAAAAGATATGCTCTTTCTCTTATAAGGATGTCCTACCCACCCTTTAAGAAATGTATATCCTACCCACCCCAATAAAAGAAAGAAAGAAAGAAACTTTTCTCAAATTATCCACTGGTTCAGAAGTCCAAGTTAAAAAACTAGTCTGATCTTACTGCAGTATACACAAATTTCATGGGAAAGACTCCTCATTTGATCACATCAATGCCAAGTTGATTTTTTTATACCGATAAGCATTACATGATTACAACCATCTATCATAAAGTAACTTCGTAAAATTTGTCAACATGATTTTTCTATGGGGTCTCTTAAATTCTTCATGTGTCCCAAGCTTGCATGCTTCTTTATATTTTTTAATAACTTCTACTGTTTATAAAAAAAAATTAAGGTCAACAAATTTCTAATCCAAGTAGCAAAAAATGACAGTAAATATCAATAGACTCCTAAAACTAAAAGCACTTATAATGCATCAAGAACCAATATAGTTGATAACTTGCAAGCCAAAATATGTGTGCATGTGTTTAATGGGTACTAATTTATGAATCTAAACAGGGACGCCCCAAATATATCAACTGCAAAGATGCAAAGATGCAAATGCCAACAAGAACATTGTTCAACTAATTATAAGCTTTTACAAAAGAGTAATTCTAAAACCAAAAGAGTAATTATAAAACCAAAAGTAAAAGATATTGCTTAGAACATTCAGATAATTATAAGCTTTTACACTAAAAAGAAAAAAACGTATCTATATATTTGTATTTGTGTGCTAGTTCTAGTGAGAGAGGAATGAGGTTGACTCCATTTTCTAAAAGGGATGGATTCAAACAACTCTGTGAGTGTATGGTTATGAGTCTGACTGCATTCATTTATATTAGACACATCAAGAGTATAATAAAGAACAACATATGTTGGAGCTTTACAGATTTAACTGGTATCATTTGGCCCCTGCCTTATTTTTTTGACACTGCTATGCCTTTAAATTTAAAACCAATTGATTGTTTACTATGCTGGAAACTAAACAAATTTAAACCCGAATACAGTGGACAAGAGCAGAATTCTCATCACTTGGATTAAGGCCTTCGACAGTAGAAATAGTTCTTGCCCATTTCAAGCTTAGTAACTCTATTTGTCAAATGTTGGGATGGGAATAAATTAAGGTTGGAAAATAGGGTTTGAACCCTTAAAGAAAACATCTTCAATATGCAGAATCATTGACTTAGCTTCATTACTTTTAAGGTTTCTTGCAAAAACAATATACTAGCAATGAATAGAAGTAGAAAAGGAAAACCAAAACGAAGATAACTATGACTATAACCTAAGGTAAGAGAATATGAAAAACCTGCTGTGTAGCACTCTATGTAGACCCTTAAGAGCACCCTGATAACCACTGGCCGAGCTACCCTTGCACCCAGCCTAAACTTTCTGCTCCGAATCCAGCTCAAGTTGTCGACGGTGAACTCATATCTCCAATCGTGGCATACTCATCTCTCAGAGTGACATTCACATCCCCAGTGAGCAAGGGTCGCTTCCCAGTTCTCTCCTTCAAGATGGTGACACAAATTAAGAAAGGGATTTGACGGTGAGACAGAGCGATTGGCGAGAGAGAGCGAGCAAAGAGAGACAGATAGTGGTTGGATATGGATGAGGGATTGAGGGTTAGGTTTAGTGTCCCCACGCGACGGTGACTCGGTGGCAGAAGGAGAA
>QANW01010875.1:200716-211271 GCA_003254865.1 Dryas drummondii | reverse complement strand
TGGATGGATAGGAGAGAAATGGCTGTTTAGATTGAGGAGAGAGAGAGAGAGAGAGAGAGAGAGAGAGAGAGAGAGAGAGAGAGAGAGAGAGAGAGGCGAGATCGATGGGTGGCTTATCTTTCAGATCTCTCACATGGTCGGGCTTGTGAGGTCGCTTGGAGGCCAGGTGGGTGCGCTTGGAGCAGATGATGGCTTATCTCTCAGATCTCTTTTGGTTTTGGTAATAAACATTGCTGGGTGTATGACTTAGGGGTGGGAACAATGAACATTAAGAGGGAAATATATCGGAGGGCAACAAGAGTACACAACAAAACTTTTTTAATGAAGTTACTGTAGACCGGTTTTTTCATTTTGTTTCGCTTACACAATGGTCACAACTTAAAACCATTGTGTAGGCACAACCAAAAAATCTACCCCTCTCAAAACCATTGGATTTCATTCATAAATACAACATTTTTTTTAAAACCGTTATCTGTAAAAACTACACAACATTTTTAAAACAACCGTTGTGTAGATAGTGTCGTCTATTATATTATTGTAGTAGTGTGTAGGGTGTGTAGATAGCTTAAAAAGCACTTTTGGCTATGTGTTTCTTCTCGCATAAGGGGCTGGTTCATGGAGAAGTGCAAAGCAAAGCATCATTGCTTCATCTACCATAGAAATTGAGTTCGTAGCTTGTTTCGAAGCTATAAATTAAGGGTTATGGCTGCGAAAATTTTATTTCAGGACTTGAAATACGTAGTTGATTCTATCTCGCTACAAATCATGTGTTATGGTTGCGAAATTTTATTTCAGGACTTGGAGTAGTTGATTCTATCTCTAAGTTGTTGATAATTCATTGTACGTGATAATGCCACATCAGTGTTCTTTTCAAAGAACAATAGGTGCACAAAAGCTACTACGCACATTGATGTAAAGTATCTATCAATTAAGGAAGAAGTTCAGAAGCAACGAGTGTCAATTGAACACATTAGTACAAGTGTTAACATAGCAGATCCACTCACGAACGGGTTACCACCAAAGACATTTATGAAGCATTATGTAGATATGGGTCTTGAGTGTAGCCATTACAATAACTTAATTGTGGATTGCTAGTGCTTATTTGTTTGACATTATACTTTCTTGAATTTATAAGTTTTATGTTTTGAATTATTGTTTACATGCATATGAATGAATGAAAATGACAAAAATAGTCATTCAAAGACATTATGGGACCATTAATGAACGACCCAACTTATAGTCCTAGCTAGATAAGCCATTGTATCGTAGTACATGGAAGGAACCATACTTTTGAATAGTATGGAATCGTCGTGACTCACATTGTGGTTTGTTTAACTAAGATAAACCATTAGAGTAACTGATTCAATTTTTTATTGTGCGCTTATGTTCCTTAAATCATATCATAATAGTTAAGATTATTATAAGGACTAAGTGGAAGACAAACACACTTCAATGGTAAACACAAATACAAATACCCTCATGTCTAAACGTGTTGATTCTTATCTCATTCGAAAGTGTTGATTTGTGATTTTGCATACTCCCTAAATGTCTCGAATACAACGTCCACTTTACGTAATATTTATTTTCTAATTCAAGTTTGTATTTCATTAGACTCCTTGTAAGTCTTAATTGCACGACTGTATGAGTTCTTCTCCAAATCGTGCTCCAACTCCACCTTTCTACCCATGACGTCTGTCTGCACATGTCGCATTCCATATTTGATATGTTTTACCAAGTTAGGCATGAAGTCCTCATCCAAATCATCGTCCTCCATTTTGTATGATGGATGAGGTGAAGCCCGTGCCTTCGTCTTCCTAAATGATGAAGTCGTGTTCTTCGTATTTCTAAATGATGAAGTCATCGTTGCTCTTTATAGATTTGAGTGGTGTGGTTAGATAGTGATGAAAGCTTTGTTTTTATATTACGGGCCAAATTTGTAGAGTGAGAGTAGCACCAATAGGTCCCTAAATTTCGCACTTGTTCTATAAAAGCAAGTCGCGCGATGCATGAAGTTGTCCAAACATATGATGAGGTGTTGAGGCAGTGTGTGAATTATGGGAAGTCAGCCATATGCTTCAGCAAAAATTTAGATCACTTGTATAAGATCATCATTTGACAGTGGATGGTGTCACGAAAAATACCTTGGGCTACTTACGGTAGCAGGAAAGGAAAAGAAGAAACTTTTCAATTCAGTCAAAGATCAAATTTGGAAGAAACTTACAGGTTGGAAGGAGAAACTACTCTCAAAGGCTAGAAAGGAAATACTCATTAAAGCGGTTATTTAAGCAACCCCTACTTATTATATGAGTGTATTTTGGATGCTGAAAGAGGTTAGAAAGACAATCACTTTGATGACAACCAAGTTTGGTGGGGTAAGAAAAAATGGGAGAAACTGTGCAGAGCTAAGGAAGACGGATGACTCGGGTTTAAAGAGCTTGAATGTTTTAACAAAGCCATGTTGGCTAAGCAAGCTTGGCGACTGTTTCATTCTTCAAATTCATTGGTGGGGCAAGTGTACAGAGGTTACTATTTCCCACAAGGTTCTTTCACTACAAGAAAACAGAACAACCCCAACCTTTTTTTTCCTAGCTCTATTGCCCACTAAACAACCATTTAGAGTTGCACAATCAATTAGCAACTGTGCAGCAACACTTAAGCCAAAGGATGTAGGGGTTGGGGTCGCTAAAGACTTTCTGCACCACCTGTTTTAGTAAGGTGGCTGTATAATCTGATGTCTGACAGTGAGTTGACAGCCACAATAGAAACTAATGTGTTAGTCAGTGCTATTCTTAAGCTACACTTACAAATTAGTTGGGATATTGGTTTGAATAGAAGAGTTGGCAGCTACTACAAAATGGAGTTGCTTAACAAATAAGGATTTCCAAATTGAAAATGGTTTTGTTTGTAATATCCATATGCATAGCAGAATTAAAATTGGATTGGACCTAATGTAGCTTTGGACATGGTTTCCAAATGTGCTTCTTGCTAACCAATTAAAGAACAACCTGAGAGTTAGCAGCATAAACAAAGAAGAATTTGTGAATGAGAAATACAAGTTTCCTATATTCATAGGAATCAATGGGAGAATGGCAAATTGCTTAAGTGGGCTGCTGACCAGCTCCACTACTAGATCCAGAGACATCTTATAGGATTCACTTTGTACTCCACTTATGCTTAAATCATTCAAAATGGACTCAAGAAAACTCAGAAGTTGATCCAAAAGCAATTACATGTATATGACATAGAGATCATCCATTACAAAACACCTCTGGTGTTCCAAATGTGCTGCTGTACAAATACACTTAAGCAGAAAACTACAACCTTATACTGATCTTTGTTCACCAACCTATATTCACAGCCCCCACCACATTCACAAAAACAAAATAATCCACTTTACAGCACTATCATCCCCTTCATTGTCATCCCCTTCTGGATCCCCTACACCAAGCTCAAGATCCTACTAGTAATGTAAAGCTCACATAACTACAAAATGAAATTTGTTGGATTGTACCACAAAAAAATGAAAAAAAAAATGAATTGTGAGTACTTACAGTGAGCTTAGAAAGTCCTTCAATTCCTTTGAGGGTTTGCAGTTTATTTTGGGCAACCGATAACCATTCTATATTCACACATGACTTCAATCCCTGTTTTTTTTTGTCAAACATGTCCATCAAGGTGTGTACGAGTGTTTGTAAAGAGTGATGGAGGCTTAAGTCAATCTTTCTTGCTATTCCCACTCCGTCCATCTTCACCTTCACGAATGTAGAGTATTTCTGGTGGTGGTTTGATCCTCTGCCACCGCAGCCACAGCCATTCCCAACCCCATGGTTATTGTGAAAGCACATCTCTCCTTCCTCCATGACTTAATGGGTGGCCACCCCACCAAACCATCTCCATCATTTCTATAAATTAAACCAAACATTTATTAAATCAAATCATCCTCACTATTTTGATTAAAAAAAAAAACCAAAGAAAGAGAGAGTAGTAGTACTTGATCATAATGGTAAAGCGGGATGAGTTGTGTTGGTGTTCGGGGTCATTACCATTATCATCATCGTTTGGTTTGTTGTTGTTGTTGTTGTGCTCAAAAGCTTGGCCAAAGCCACGTTTTTTCTTAATGTTGTTGTCATTAATAGCAGTATCAGCAGCAGCAGTGGTAGTAGGAGTACTAAGGCAGCTGAATGAGACTTCCTTCTTAGCCTCGTAAACAAAGCTGTTGTTGTTGTTGTTCAAGTCCAACAACCCTCCTTCTTTGATAATTGGATCATTGGTTGGAAGAAGAGCGAGACCCAGTTGCAGCTCCATGTAAAAAACCAACAAGAATAAACAAAGATCACCCAATTAATAAAATATAAAAGGGGGTTTAAGAGATAACTTTGTGATCAGTGAGAGAGAGAGAGAGAGAGAGAGAGAGAGAGAGAGTGAGAGAGAGAGAGAGAGAGAGAGAGAGAGAGAGCAAACANAGAGAGAGAGAGAGAGAGAGAGAGTTTGGGGTTTAAGGGATTTGGGTTTGTTGCTGGTATTAATATAGATGGAGGAGTAGTTTGTGTGTTTGGGAATTGGGATGGGAATCATGGGACAAAGGGACAGTGAAGAGAGTCCGAGGATTTGGGTTTGTTTGCTGGTATTACATTCTGCATTCAGTATAGTCACAAAATTCACAACACTAAGTCACTAACTTCTCAAATTGATTACCAACATTATATAAACAATTTGCATTCAGTATAATCAAACAATTCACCACACCTATATTCTTAAATTGCTTACACAATAATAAAGTAACTCATGTAAGAGATACACTATAACAGCTGAAAATTTAAGTAACCAAACCCCAGATTGAACACATATGGCACTATAGAATGTATGGAAGAGACAATTAAATAGACTTGTTGTTCTAAGCATTTCACCATGGCACTAGTATGAACATAAAATGTGAAAGTTTAATTTAGGTGATCTGTTCACTTAATAAACTTGATTAATTTCACTTTCAGTGATCGGACCCCAATTTTTGGTTTATGTGATCACTCACGAACTAGTCAAACAAACACAACTCAGACAGTTCAGTAACAAAAATATGAAACTCCAGATTGACTTCTAAAAACCGAAAACCACTTCAGTAAAACAACACAAATCAAACACACCAAGGATCAAGTGACATCCTATACACTCAGAGGATCCATCACAGTAGGCATCCCAGTGTTATCCACAACTACAGTGGTGTGTGATTAGCTAGATAATTATATAAGGCATATATCAATTTCAAGCATATAGCTACAGTACAGATTTGTGTTTAAAAGTTGAGTGAGTTAGTAAACATAACAACACAAATAAGAAAGACAGATGCACACAATATGTTCACCCAGAAAAACCACAAAGGGTAAAAACTGGGGGTCTATCCAGCTGACCAGGCAATCCACTAAATGAGAAGTTCAATACAAAGGGAGCACACAGCACACAAGCTCAATCACTAAGTCCTAGACTAAGTGGCAGCTTTCTTACCCCTTTGTGCAACTTCCATAAGCAAGGCAATCGGTCATTCATGAAGAAGGCAGCTCCACTCCAAGCTCATCAACCCATGGCACCAATTCGCACCAAGCCCAGTAGATTCATCAATGCATGAACATGATATGCCAATGTAGGATTCAAAAACAAAGATCAACTTTCTCAAGCTATAGGCGTGAAAAGCTTGATATTGAATCCTTCAACTAAAATCTAAAATGAAGGTGTTTGAAGAATGTATATAAAAGAAGATTTAGACCCTCAAACCCATTTAGAATTTTAGATGAAACAAAAACAAGTTCAGAAAATCTTTTTGATTTTTCAAGAATTAAAAGACCATTTTCTGAAGATGTTAAAGATGAGCAATAAACCTCAAAATACCCAGACGTGAAAACCCAGAAATATACGCTCGAAAATGCTCATCAGCAACACACCAAAGATCTGAACAGAAATGCCCCATATACCCGTACACACCCACGCCACTTTCATGTTTGCCCAAGCCACGTGGAAGCCAATCAATGGCTGTCCACAAGAGACGAATGAGGGGCATATTCTCTTTGTCCTAGAGGGGTATCCTAGTATTACTAAGGATAGGAATGAGGAGCTGTAAAAAGGAATTTTGCTTTATTTTGCAAAAATCAGAAATGGGGAAGATGATGAATAGTGCTGATGTGTGAAGGTGTGTGGCGTGAATGGCAAAGATGCAATCAGATCTGATTGCTACAGTAGGGGAACCAAGCCATGTGCAATGCACATGCATGTTTAGTAAAAAACAGAACATGGGCTTTCAATGAAATGGGCTTAAAAAGCAAAACCCGAAATGGACCCACTGTAGTGACTGTGACTTAAGTAACAGCCACTGTACGTGAAAAACAGTGTTCTTTATGATCAGTGAATGACTAGTCAAATAGACAAAAAACTGTGATTTTCATGAAATGAATGAAGTGCAGTATACCTTGTGTCTTTGTTCATTCTTGACTTCTTCAATACAGCTGAACTTGATCCTAATCTAGCCTAGAGCTTGTGAGTGATTAAATACAAATAAATACAATTGTTTTGACAAGGAACATAGCCAATATAACAAATCCTAGAAACTAACAATCTCCCCCTTTGGCTTTCCTTGACAAAACATCAACCCATTCACCTCACAAGGCTCTCAACACTCAACCCAACACTGTGTTATAATGTACCTGCAAGAAGAAGTACTTGCACAACACAAAATATGATAGTACAGCAACCAATGCAATTTAAATACAGCAAGCAATGTAGATTAAACACATACATTCTCCCCCTTTTTGTCATGGAAAGACAAAAGGACATACATAAAAGGAAAGTTCAGTTCAAAAGCACAGAAAGTTGGAGAGATATGCAAGAGAAAAATACATGCTGAAAGAGTAAAGTCCATAAAAGTCTGACTCCCCCTAAATTCTAACTCCCCCTAAGACTGAGAACCGGCAGCAGCAGCATCATCTCTGTGAAATTGACTGTATTTGACGATTGTTAGACTAGTCAAAATGAACAAACTGCGTACTGGAACATAAAGCAAAAAGATAGAGGAATCCTTAGAGAATTGGAAGCAATGACACAAAAAAAAAAAAAAAACTATGAGTTAGATGTGCTTCAGGGATTTTTATTTTTGACAAAACAAATGTGACAAAAACAACAAACACAAGTGAAAGGAATTAACCACCAATGTCAACACTCTCATAGATATGGAAAATGAAGATTGCAAATTTTGTGCAAGAAAATAAGCATATTTGGGATATAGGGAGGTCAATGCTAGCATGCAAGACTTGTTCAAGATGGTAAAACAATGTCAAAGACAACCAAAGAGGTTAAATAAGTTTCATCCACAACAAGAGTTTAGAATTTAACCATTCAAGAGAATTGCTAATTTGAGAACAAATCTTGAAAGCAAAGTTTTGCAACTCATGACAATGACTATGAGAAAATTATTTTCATTTGTTTTGTTTAGGCACATCCCAAGTTAAGTGCAATGATTTGGTCCAATTTTGCGACTATTTACCCTAGAACACCATAAAAAACACCTTATTTCTCCCTAGGGCCGTGACTTCTTTGGTCACACTTCCTTTTTTTTGTTGTTGTTATTTTTGTATGATGCACATTTGTTCAAATGAGGAAAGTTTAGCTGAAGATGAGTCACAAATGATGAATTATATTGAAGGGCTAAATTGCATCCTCAAACAAATTGACTTTGAAAAGCATTTAACAAGTTTGATTGATTATGACAAAGTGTTAAAAAAAATCTCAAGGCTAACATTTGACAAGAATGAGGGATTATGCTTATTGACATGACTCATGTTATGCAATAACCTTTTTGAATATCAAAGAGAGTGTGACAAATAATGTTAAAACCTTTCAAAGTGGTTATTTTCTTTAAAAGAAAAACTACTTAACCAAATAAAAGAAACGTAAACAATGAAGCACATTTAACTACAAGGAATTATGCATGTGTACAAATGCCAATTGACTTCCGAAGACTAATGTGCTTTGGATTCTCTAGAGCTTTTGTAAAGATGTCTGCAAGTTGTTGTTCGGAAGGAACAAAAGTCAAGGTAAGAGTTCCACTCTCCACAAGATCTCGAATGAAATGGTGTCTTATGTCAATATGCTTGGTTCTAGTATGTTGCACCGGGTTCTTGGAGATATCTATAGCACTCATGTTATCACAATAGATGAGAAAAGTTTTCTCATCAATTCCATAATCGGCTAACATTTGTCTTATCCAAATGAGTTGTGTACAACAACTCCCTGCTGCTATGTATTCAGCTTCAGCAGTCGACAAAGAGACAGAATTCTGCTTCTAGCTATGCTAAGACACTAAGTTATTCCCAACATAGAAAGCACCACCCGAGGTGCTCTTCAAATCATCACTACACCCAGCCCAATCGGAGTCACTAAATCCAACCAATTTAGTGTTGGTATCATGGGTATACCACAACTCATAGTCAAGAGTCCCACTCACATATTTGATGATTCTTTTTGTTGCAAACAAATGGGATTCTTTGGGATCACTTTGGAACCTAGCACACACTCCTACCGCAAACGATATGTCCGGTCTACTAGCTGTGAAGTAGAGGAGACTTCCTATCATGCTTCTATACAAGGTTTGGTCCACTTGGATCCCTATGAAGTTTGGAGCTTTTACTCATTGGAGTAGTAGCCACTTTGGAAGACTCAAGCCCAAACTTTTTGACCAAGTTTCTAGCATACTTAGATTGGGAGATAAATATCTCACTATCTACTTGCTTGACTTGAAGCCCTAAAAAGAAATTCATTTCACCAACTAGACTCATTTCAAATTCACTAGACATTACATCAATGAATCTCTTAACATGAAAATCTGAAGTTGAACCAAAGACAATATCATCCACATAAACTTGAGCAATCAAGACATCATTTTTCAACCTTTTTACAAATAGGGTCTTGTCAACCGACCCTCTTTGATACCCATTGGACAACAAGTGATGAGAGAGTCTCTCATACCAAGCTCTTGGAGCTTGCTTCAGCCCATACAAGGCTTTCCTCAATTTATAAACACCATCTCTCATGTGAGGATCCTCAAAACCTTTTGGTTGTTCTACAAAAACTTCCTCATTCAAGTAACCATTTAAAAACGCTGTTTTAACATCCATTTGATACAATTTGAACTTAAGATGACATGCAATGGCACAAAGCAACCTAACGGACTCAAGTCTAGCAACGGGTGCAAAAGTCTCATCAAAATCAATACCCTCTAATTGAGAGTACCCTTGAGCAACAAGCCTAGCCTTGTTTCTAACTACATTCCCAAATTCATCAGATTTATTTTTGAAGATCCATTTGGTTCCAATGACATTTGTGTTGGCTGGTCTCTCTACAAGAGTCCACACTTGGTTTCTCTCAAATTGGTTCAATTCCTCATGCATTGCACTCACTCATTCCTCATGATTGAGTGCTTCTTTGACATTTTTAGGTTCAACAATGGACACATAGCACACATGAGCAAGTTCATTTGCCATTTGTTTTCTAGTCCTAACTGGCTGGTCTAAAGAACCTAGAATTACATCTTCACCATGGTTACACCTCACCCATCTTGGTTTTTCAGATCTGTAACTCAGGGTTTTGTCATTTTGTTCGCTCTCTTACTTATCAAACTCAACAATTTTTGAGTCATCAGTAGGTTCATCACTGCTTGACTTGGACTCTTCTTTAACCAAATTATCCTCTTTAGGATCAGATTGTGGGAACAATCCATCCTTATCTGCAGCCATTTCAATAGATGCATGATGATCATCTATTTTTACATTTATGGACTCCATCATAGAGTTTGTTCGCAAATTGAAGACTCTAAAGGCTCTACTATTTGATGAATAGCCTAAAAACAGACCTTCATCACTCTTAGAATCAAATTTACCCAAATGTTCTTTATCCCTAAGGATGTAACATGCATTCCCAAACACTCTAAAGTGTGTAACCTTAGGTTTCCTACCCTTCCACAGTTCATAGGGAGTCTTTTTGGTTCCCGGCCTAAGGTAGACTCTATTTATGATGTAACATGCTGTATTGACCGCCTCAGCCCAGAAATGTTTAGCAAGATTTTTGATATTCAACATCACTCTTGTCATCTCAATCAAAACCCTATTCTTTCTCTCAACGATTCCATTTTGTTGGGGTGTTATTGGAGCTGAGAATTCATGTTTAATACCCATTTGACAACAAAACTCATCGAATTGAGAGTTTTCAAACTCAGTACCATGGTCTGATCTAATTCTGGACAGGGTTGACAGACTCGACATACCTTCACTTTTCAGCAGTTTCACAATCTTGACAAAATGATGAAATGTCTCCGACTTGTCCTTAAGAAATGACACCCAAGTGTACCTAGAAAAATCATCTACCATGACTAGAATGTATTTCTTTCCACCTATTGACAAGGTTTGGACCGGACCAACTAAATCCAAGTGAATTAGTTCAAGTGTCCTAGAGGTGCCTATGTCTTTGACTCTTTTGTGTGGTTCTTTGGTTTGTTTCCCCATTTGACATGGACCACAAA
>QANW01010875.1:154363-199211 GCA_003254865.1 Dryas drummondii | reverse complement strand
GACTTCTCTCCTCCTCCAAAAGTCACACTACCACCATCATAAGGAGCAAGAGAGGTAAAGACCTCCTTATCTCCCGTCATATGTTTGGAACATCCACTATCTAGGTACCAAATGTTCCTCTTGGTGGCTGAAAAAGCATTCAAGGTTACTAGACATTTAGTGGAGCTTTTCACAACCCATCTTTGATGTGGAGTTGACTTATTTTTGGGAAGTGGGGTGACAAGTAAGGCAATTTTGGTTACCTCTTTGAGTAGATTGTTCACTTGCTCTTGTAGAGAAATATTTCTCTTTGGTTCACTTGATTTCTTTCCTCTAAATTTGTTGCAATTTGGTCTAATGTGACCCTTGACATGACAATGATGACAAATCGGGACCAACTTTGTTTTTCTAAGTGAAGTAGAACAATCAATTTGTGTGACACTTGATGTAGCTTGACTTGACTTAGAATGAGATGCATTTTGACCAATGTCAATGAAACCTAGACCCTTTTTGACACTATGATCAGATTCTGACTTGACAAAAATGGTCTTTGTGTTGGATACACTAGGACTATTTTCACTAAAACCCAAACCGGTTTTGTCACCATGATGCTTTCCAATCCTAAGCATCCTATCAACCTTTTCAGCCCCAATGGTGAGCTCAACAATGCTCTCATTTGCTTCATGTACTTCTTTTTCAAGTTTCTCATTCAAAGATTTAAAGTAGATGTTGCTCTCCTTGAGCACTTTGACTTGACTCTCAAAATTTTGTTTCAAGATAGCCACACTTTCTAATTCACTCTCTAATGACTCAATCTTCTCACACAATTTCAATTTAGCATTCTTTAGTTTTTGATTTTCTTCCTTTATGCTAAGAGTTTCGGTGAAAAGTAAGTCATACTTATCACAAAGTGCAGTGTAAGACTCATCATCAGGAGCAGATTCTGAGTCAGACCCACCATCAACTTGTTCAATCTCCTTGATTGATGCAACAAATGCAACTTCATCACCCTCAACATCGGAAGAAGACTCACAATCATTTGAGTCATCACTCTCACTATCACTCCAAGTGATTTTCATGGCTTTATTCTTACTTGAAGAATTATTCTTTCTATTATTTGCACATTCAATTGCTATGTGACCTATTCCACCACAAGTGTAACATTTCACATCTCTCTTGGTTGTTCTTCCTTCTTTAAAGTTAGACTTCCTCTCTTGTTTTCTCTCAAATGAACTCTCTTCTTGAGGTTTGAATTTGAACTCCTTAAAGTTGTTACCACTAGTCCTAGCTTCTCTCCCTTTATTTCTAAGAATTCGTCTAAATCTTTTGACAAAAAGGGCAACCTCATCATCGGACATGGATGATTTTTCACTCAAGTTTTCACTCATCTCTTTGACACTTTGCAAAGCAATATCCTTTGACTTCTTGCTGTCCCTTTCATCCATTTCAAGTTCCATCTCAAAGGTTTTAAGCTTTCCTACCAATTTACCAATTTTGAGTTCATCCAAATTTTGGACTTCTTGTATTGCATGCTTCTTAGATTGAAATCTCTTAGGTAGAGATCTAAGAACCTTTTGGACAATGGTAGACTCCTCATAAGGTTTACCTAGGGACATGGCTTCATTTGTGAGGGCTTCCAACCTTTCATAGAACTCGGAAAATGACTCGGACTCTTTCATCCTAATTTCTTCAAATTTGGCATGTACCATTTGAAGCTTAAGTGACCTAACTTGTTTGTCCCCTTCATGAACAACCCTAAGTTTGTTCCAAGCTTGCCTAGCCGTGACACAATGTTGTATGTGTGCAAATTGTGAGGAAGACAGTGCAGTGACAATAGCATTTCTAGCCTTCTTGTTGGAGCTAGAGGCCGTGACTTCGGCAAAAGACCATTCGGACCTAGGCTTAGGAGTTTCAATCCCATCAACAGTTCGTGTGGGAGGAATCCACTCAACAGTGAGATACTCATATGCCAACTCGTCATAGGCATCAAGAAAAATTTCAAATTTTTCTCTCCAAGCAGCGTAGTTGCTGCCATCAAAGAATGGAGGAGAGTTGCAAGATCCTGCAACGCGATCTCTTTCCATCTAGACACACCTAGAAAACAAACAACACCCTAGGATCTCTCTATTTGCTTTTAGAGTAGCGCTCTGATACCAATTGAAAGTTTAATTTAGGTGATCTGTTCCCTTAATAAACTTGATTAATTTCACTTTCAGTGATCGGACCCCAATTTTTAGTTTATGTGATCACTCACGAACTAGTCAAACAAACACAAGTCAGACGGTTCAGTAACAAAAATATGAAACTCCAGATTGACTTCTAAAAACCAAAAACCACTTCAGTAAAACAACACAAATCAAACACACCAAGGATCAAGTGACATCCTATACACTCAGAGGATCCATCACAGTAGGCATCCCAGTGTTATCCACAACTACAGTGGTGTGTGATTAGCTAGATAATTATATAAGGCATATATCAATTTCAAGCATATAGCTACAGTACATATTTGTGTTAAAAGTTGAGTGAGTTAGTAAACATAACAACACAAATAAGAAAGACAGATGCACACAATATGTTCACCCAGAAAAACCACAAAGGGTAAAAACTGGGGGTCTATCCAGCTGACCAGGCAATCCACTAAATGAGAAGTTCAATACAAAGGGAGCACACAGCACACAAGCTCAATCACTAAGTCCTAGAGTAAGTGGCAGCTTTCTTACCCCTTTGTGCAACTTCCATAAGCAAGGCAATCGGTCATTCATGAAGAAGGCAGCTCCACTCCAAGCTCATCAACCCATGGCACCAATTCGCACCAAGCCCAGTAGATTCATCAATGCATGAACATGATATGCCAATGTAGGATTCAAAAACAAAGATCAACTTTCTCAAGCTATAGGCGTGAAAAGGTTGATATTGAATCCTTCAACTAAAATCTAAAATGAAGGTGTTTGAAGAATGTATGTAAAAGAAGATTTAGACCCTCAAACCCATTTAGAATTTTAGATGAAACAAAAACAAGTTCAGAAAATCTTTTTGATTTTTCAAGAATTAAAAGACCATTTTCTGAAGATGTTAAAGATGAGCAATAAACCTCTAAATACCCAGACGTGAAAACCCCAGAAATATACGCTCAAAAATGCTCATTAGCCACAGCAAAAAGATCTGAACAGAATGCACCTTATACCCGTACACACCCACGCAACTTTCATGTTTGCCCGAGCCACGTGGAAGCCAATCAATGGCTGTCCACAAGAGACGAATGATGGGCATATTCTCTTTGTCTTAGAGGGGTATCCTAGTATTACTAAGGATAGGAATGAGGAGCTGTACAAAGGAATTTTGCTTTATTTTGCAAAAATCAGAAATGGGGAAGATGATGAATAGTGTTGATGTGTGAAGGTGTGTGGCGTGAATGGCAAAGATGCAATCAGATCTGAGTGCTACAGTAGGGGAACCAAGCCATGTGCAATGCACATGCATGTTTAGTAAAAAACAGAACATGGGCTTTCAATGAAATGGACTTAAAAAGAAAAACCTGAAATGGACCCACTGTAGTGACTGTGACTTAAGTAACAGCCACTGTACGTGAAAAACAGTGTTCTTTATGATCAGTGAATGACTAGTCAAATAGACAAAAAACTGTGATTTTCATGAAATGAATGAAGTGCAGTATACCTTGTGTCTTTGTTCATTCTTGACTTCTTCAATGCAGCTGAACTTGTCCTTAATCTAGCCTAGAGCTTGTGAGTGATTAAATACAAATAAATACAATTGTTTTGACAAGGAAAATAGCCAATATAACAAATCCTAGAAACTAACAATATGCATAAAGAAAGATAAAAATAAAAACAAAATAAAATGAACAAATGTTTTATATATTAAGAGTGAATGAAAGTGAGTGTGTAAATGAAACCTACTTAGTTCTCGAATTGTTCAAAATTTTCTTTCTCAATTATATGTCATAACCCAATTGACCCAAGAGTCTGTATCAATGTATTACTGTAAACAGTCATAACCATACAATGGTATACAAGGGTCACATCAATAATAAATTCAACAAAGAAAGTGAAATTTACATTTACACTTGCGAAAAAAACTTACAATTTCTGTACGAGTCTTCGAAGATCCAGGTTAGATGATCCAGAGAATCGGGTTGAGGTAAAAGCTTAAAAGTCATGTTAATCATAAAAAGAAACATAGCAAAGCCAATATAGGTCTGCAATATGGTAATTGAATTAAAAGAGTAAGTCACCATACAAAAGAAACCAAAAGGAAGGAACAAAACTTGTCTAATGGTATAGACTTACAAGGAAAGCAACCTGGTTATGTGCCCATGTGAGAGAATTGCCCCTATGAGATTGGTGTATGCACAGGCTACTAATCAATCACTCAACATCAAAATAAATAAATGAATATTCTATGGATAGAAAAAAAAAAATTCTTGATTCACTCCACAAATTAAAAAAAAAATTACAAAACACAGTAGTATGATCATAGAATTTTGTCTTTGAATTACAAGTATTCCATGTTGCATAACTAACCAAGTTCAGCAGGGATATATGTACCTATTTTACAAGTGAAAATACTCTATGTTATAAAGTAAGTGAAAGTTGTTTTAGCGTATTTGCTATACACACACATCTATAGAGAAAAACTGATAAAAGCTGCAATTCACCATAAAGCTCAAATGTCTCTATTTCTAAAAGAGCAATCCACTATTTCCTTCCTTTTTCTCGTAAACTAATAAAGATATGAAGCAACATATAAAAAAAATATAATAATATAAATAAAAAAAATAAAAAGCAAGAAAAACATAGAGAGAAATACTGGGCTCATCTGCAAAGAAGCACAATTAATTAAATTGAAATTAGCAAATTTTCTACTTCAATTCATAAATAAAGAAGCATCATTGCAAATCCATAATGAGAAGGCTAGCAGTACATACATGCCTGAAGTTGAAAGAGCTCCTGCAAAAGGACAAATGGTATGTCTTGTGGTTTAGCCCTTACTTAATTTCACAAATGTAGGGCTTAATCGAGTGAAAATTCTCCTCATTTGGGCGGCTCAGTATTTGATCCACCAACACTTTCAACACAAATGAACCCGAAGCTGGCAAAATTTGCAGAGTCCTCTGAGTACCTGACAAGTATTATGTTGATACAATTAGAGGGTGTTGGAGACTAGTCCGCGTACACACACCCACACACACAACAAGAAAGCAACTAAAAATGGATTTCAAAAGGTTGTTGCCATGACTGGACAAGAACTGTACTTGAAGTGAAGAAGTTCAGGATTTTAAACAGAGGAATTTTCGGAATGGGCCATGGCCCATGACTCGACCTCGACAGCGTTTGTTCGATCTCGCTTCCATAGATTTGCACTGCCTTCATAGCTCACCCCGCCTCCATAGATTTGATCTCGGCTCCATAGGTTTGCCCTAGTCTCCATAGATTTGTCTCGTCTCCACCGCCTCCATAGATCTGCAACTTCACAAACCACGTTGGCTTGGCCTTCATAGATCTGGCTTCACAAACCCATGACCGGAATGAGCAGAATAGGGAATATAAAGAGGGAAAGTTCAAATTGAAACCCATGGGTTTCAATTTGATGGAGGTTGGAGGACGTGCCGAGCCACACTATTTCCGTCGGTGTAGGCGTCAACGGTTAGGAGATCGGTGACTATAACTGCGTGGGATTACCTACCTCTGACCATTTTCCATTACCTTCCCCTTAAGGGATATCTGAATAAGTGACAGAGCTTGCAACTTTGGGGTTTTTTGTTGCATAACAGAGTTGAAACGAATAAAGCAAGAACATTAAGGATTAGTTACTTATTAAGCAATGGTTTTGGAGTTGTATTAGTGAGTCAAAGTATAAATAGTGATTTTTGACCAAAAAACACAACAATAGCAATGGCTTCCAGATTAGTTGAAAAAAAACGTGACTTTTGCTTAGATTTGTTGTAGTGTTTTTTGAGTGCTCATATGAGAGTCATGCCTTCTTTAATTTGGCACTCTATGATGTGGGCATGATAATTGATTGAAGAAGGGACTCGATGGTGTATTGGTAATGGAGAGACGGTAGATGTGTAAAATGATAGATGGTTACCTTCACCAACCACTTTCAAAGTTCAGTCTCCACCATCTTTACCCAAAGATATTCGAGTAGCATACCTTCTAAATGATGTAGGTAACTAAAATGTTCCTTTATTGTGTGATCATTTTTTATCATGGGAATTTGATATTATCACTTTTATTCCACTCAACTCTTGGCACCGAGATGACTATTCACTACAAGGAAATACCCCATTAGGTATCAATGGAAAACCGATCTCTATTAGGTTTACGACCGATAAGGACATACGTGATATCTAATGTATCATATTTTCAATATCAGTTTTGGGCCGATGTCTATATCAAATTAGACATCTTATTTGTTAATAAATAATATATATCGATTTTTCAAGTTTCTGCTATCTAAATGAACGAATTCCGATATGTAATATACTTTCAATATCATTATTTTTTCAAAAACTGACATTAAAGGGTATTAAATATATGTTTGGTTCTATTTTTCAATATTGTAAACTTATCAAAAGCTATATTTGGTAGGTTGTTACATCACTTTTTTTATCAAAGCGATATATAATATTTTTAACACATCGAATTTGTAACTAAAACCGATATAAATATACACATTAGATATCTATTTGTTCGTTGTTTCTGATATTATAAATCTCTTAAACATCAGGTTTGAGTTACAATGTGATATAAAAATAGTATTAGATATCAGTGTTATTTATTATTTCGATGTATATACCTGTATAAATATCAGATTTAATAGACATTAGATATCAGTGCTTAACTGATATTGTAAATATTTTTTAATTTAAAAAAATAAAATAAAATGGGTTGTTAGATATCAATTTTTCCTCCCAAATATTTGATATAAAAGTTCCAACATGCAACATCCAATTTGTGCAATTTAAATGCTTTCATAAATTTCATCTAACATTCTCATACATTTCCAACATCCAATTTCAACCCATATTCAAGTTAACAAAAATGAATTACAAATCCCTCTACAAGTAGGGATAACCATAATCCATATATAACCCCCTAAGCAACTTCAAAAATCTGCACAAAATATAAGGCATGGCTAGTTCTAATTTATGCACACTAGCTAGTTCTAAATTTTGCCTTTTCCTTTACAAAAGATTGAAATGGCAGCACTAATACCATATCCACATAATGTATGTCAAAAAAACATACCAACATGTCTAAAAATAATTATCAGTGACATAGTCTCCCCATTCAACTCAGACTTCATCAATCTGGGCTTGGGTGTAACCAGTCCGCTTGTTCTCTATTTTAGACCACTGAAAACATTAAAGACAAGTGCATGATCAGCCACCAAAAGATATGCAATTATATAATCAAATGATAAAGTTATGCTCTTGCTGCAATCCTAAAACCTATACATGGCAGAGTACAAATAATATAACGCTAGCTGCACGCTATCACAGCCACCTAGACATGCAATTATTCAAATAAAAAAGGCAGCTGATAGCAATCCCAAAATCCCAAAACAAGAGAAATTAAACATGAGCAACAATAATTAAGCATTTTATGCAGTAGGAAATGCTAACACTTGTTGAAGACCCAGCTCAAACATAAGTCTTTTATGCAGTAGATATATCTCTTGTTCATTTATTTTGTAATACCCATAATGATTAATGCTGAAATGCCACTATCAAACTCTTCCATGCAATCAAAGAACACATTGAACAATTAACTTAAAAATCAAGTTTAATAAACCCAATTTTCATAATTCCTAACTACATAAATATTTACAACCTGCCAACTAGCAAAATGCTCAATGAAAGATGTGTTTGCTTCACATTTACTTAAGTGAATTACCAAAAAAAAAAAAAAAAACAGGTCATAAATATATATATTCACCTAAAAATCACAAGTCCATTTTATTGAAATGCTTTCCATCCTAATGATAAAAAATTGGTGTTCCCATTTTAGTTTCTTTCATTTTCAATCCAAAAAAGAAGCATTTGCTAGTCAACTGCCAATTATTACCTTAGTAAAACTGCCATGACAAAAGTAATTGCAGGAATTGTAGTGGTGGTGGCTGCAGCAAATGTTGCAGAGGTGTAGTTGATTGCAATATAGTAAAGATTTAAACTCAAGGTGATCCTAAAATTAAATTTATCAGTGTGAATGATTGCACTAGAACAAAACTAAGCACGTAATTGAAATGTTGATAACTGAAATTAAGTATGGCACAAAACCAAGTTCATAATCATACCTAAATACAAAAACAAGAAAATTTTGCAGAGCAGGGTGTAGGAAAAAGGAACTTCTTTCGACCTGCAAAGTAATTCAGAATAAAAATTAAACAATATTCACTTAAATTGAATTGGGTTTATGAAAGCTTACACTAAATATATACCTTTCAAAGAAGAAAGCGAATTGAGCCAAAGCTATGGAGGCAAAAGCTTGGCGATAAACCACAAACACAAAAGGGTTCATTCCTAAGGCAATTGCTGCCTTAGAGAACAAGGCCATACACTACAACAAATATGAGCATCACTCACCATTTTTTTCCTACATCTATTGCTCCATTAGCAACTAAATTGAGTTGCCTAGACCAATTGCCACTATACAGTCACTAAAATGCTGATGGTTGTACAGAATGGGGTGGCTATTGGTCTTCAGCACCCCCAAAAATAGTATGGTTGGCTAACTTCATCAAACCTGACATTGATGTAGACAGCTAGCAAGTCAACTAATGTGGCAGTCCAATGCTAAATGAATCAAACCATTACTGTTTTGTGGAAGCGTTAGTGGCTGAATCGAGTCACCTTAGAGAATGGTTGCTGAAGTAGTTGCACAGTTCATTACTGAAGTGGCTTAGGAACTGCATTTTGCAATGGATCTAGCTACTAATATTTGCAAGCCTCACTCTCATACTAAGATCACGTGACACACAAGAAAGTTTACAAACAAAATTGGAAATAAAAATGGAACCAATTGTACCAGATAACCAAATTGAAGCCAATTGCATATTATATATTGTAAGTCAACCATTACATACCATAAAATACTCAAGTGTTCCAAACTTGTTGACCAAAACATACTAGACCTATCAGCCTGCCATCTCCATTACATCACATATTAAAAATCATTCCCCTAAACAAAAGGTCCAAACGGAACCAAGTAGACAGATCAAAACAGTGAACACATCACCTTTAACCAAACTTGATGTTATATATCAAGACCATCACCTAATTATAAAGCAGCAAGTTCACTCAATTTCACCTCAAGGGGATGTTCACTTAACTAAAATACCAATCAAAATACTAGAAATAGCTTTCTTACTATGATCATCTCAGCTGGCTCATGGAAGTGGAGTATTGCTGTTGGTGGCGCCAACCTGTCCTCTAAGGTAGATGTCAAGTGCACTTGACACCCTACCATGTAAAGGCCTAATCAGTAAAGAGGTTGATGAACATAGGGGAAAAAAAAATTAAAAGAGAAGATGCGATTTTGGTAAGTAAAGAGAAATAATGCATCATAAACATCATACCATATTACCATTTTCGATGAAAGAGCCTTTGAAATTCCACCAATGCAAATTTGAGCAATAAGGGAAAAATGAAATATGATAGAAGCTCCATATATCAACAAAGACAAGTAGCACATCATAACATTTTGTTAATGAAAATTGACAACAACAAAAATTTATCCTAACATGCATACTACAAAATTATCATATACAGAGAGAATGTCAAAAACTAAAATAATTAAACACCAAAAACACCCAAAAAATTACTTTCTAAGCAATCATATGAATTATATACATTTTATATAAAACATTTAACCTTGTCATGATTAATCTTCATATGTCTATTAAAAACAAAGAACAAAGATACAAAACAAGGATAAGACTCTAATTTATACCAGCAATGAACAAATATTGTACAAGTAAATCACCTTACTTATATATCTTATCTTTGTCTTTAGGCTTGCCTTTATGAGAGCTGAACCTGCACCCTCTATCTTGACCCAACCTGTTGATTAAACACCATATAGCCCATTTAGTAAGGATGAAATTGCACATACCGATGATGATACTTAATTGTAGTCCTTCTTGGGTTTTGAAGCCTTAGTGTTCTTGTTAAAATGAATTCCATTTCAATCTTACCACTACAATTTTCTCCTTAATGCATTAACAAGAGGGAGGAGGGGGGAAAATTCCATTTGGCTGCAATATGCACATAACTTTTGACACTAGGAGTACATCAAAATAAGAAAAGTCTGATTGTACTTTTTTTTTCTTTTTTTTGGAGGCTGCATATGAAACTTCTAGGAAAAGAAAATCATATATATTTGATATTCCCTTGCAAATTTAGGGCGTTTCCCGTTTTGATGCTACTGGTGCTCTGCTGGGATCTATAGATGGGTTTTAAAAAGATAAATTTGCAAAACTATGTTCAGCTTCTACCATATATTATCAATATCAAACAAATTATGGCCTCAAAAATATGTTGGGAGGTACGAAATACCCAAAAAGTGGGGAGCTTTACTTTAGATTCTACTTAATGTATAGTCCTAGTTGATGTTGAAAATGATATATTCCTCCTAGCAAAATTATTGTGGACCTGGTCCTGGAAACTGGGAGATTCAGATACCCTGCCATGGGCTTCTCAAAATATAGTATTAAGGAATTCATTCATAGCTATTTAAGATCACATGCAAAAGCATAAACAAACCCTAGAAGATTTCTAATTAAGTAAAAACAATTAAATAAAAAAAATGAAGAACGAAAATGGGTCAGAGAGTACCTGAGAAAGATTATAATATTTTTTTCGATCTGAGATGTAGAGAGAGAAGTTAGAGAAATTGGGAGTTAGGTTTCCTGAAATTAAAGACAAAATGTTGAATTCAAGAAATCACTTACCTTAGAAATTGGGAGTTAAGGTTTACCTTAGAAATTAGGAGTTAGGGTTTACCTCAAAAATTGATAATGACCAAGAGGATGAATCAGGCAAAGAGGGAGTGAGAGAGTGACAGAAACAGAGAGAACAAAGGGTGCTGGGTGTTTCAAGGGATGAATGAATTGGTTGAGAGTAGGAGGATTGTGGTGGTGGTGGTGATGGTGATCTATGTGGTTGTTGTTGTTGTCAACAGGATTTGGGAGAACGCTTCAGAGCTCTCCATTCCCTCTCCACATTTCAAAACCCTATTTCAAAAAATAAGAGGAAAAACTTTGAGAAATTCCTCACTAATCAAACTTATTCTGTGAATTGGTAACCAAAACAATAATAAAATAGAGAATACAGAGCAAAATTGAAAACCTCAGAGAAACTAAAATATTTAAGATAACATTTCATTACCTCAATCAAGCACAATCAACAACCTGCAGAAAATAAAAACTAAAATTAACAAATAAAAACTACATAGAAAACAAAAAGAAAAACTGTCAGAAAAAAAAATGCGAAATTAAAAAAATCACCAAAAATGGTTGTGGCTCCGATGGTAGAATGGTGGGTCACTCAATGGAGAAACATTAAATGAAAATCAAAGTTTTTATACCAAAAACCCAAAGAGAGAGAGAGAGAGAGAGTAGATCTGGGCTATGTAAACGGCAGACCAGAGATAGTAGATCAGTGAGATTGAAGAGAGATGAATAGGAGGTGAGAAAGAGATTCAGAAGGAAAAAAGAAAAAGATGAGATAGAGAGAAAGAGAGAACCCAGGAGAGATGACTAATCCTTTTGGCTGCAACCCAGGACGATGAGGGAGATCGCGCACAGTTGACCATTGATGCCGACGCCAAGGTCCACCAAGCGACGGCGACTTCGACCGTGAGAACGAGAACAAGCTCAAGAGAGAGGGCGGTGAGTGTGGTCTCGATCTGTGAGGGTGTGAGTAAAGTCTGAGAGTTGTTTGTGTTTGAGGGGGAGGCATCGAGTCTAAGTGTTGGGAATATAGTCAAAACATTTAATTTGTCTTCAGATTTTTATTCTAGTTTTTTTTAGCTGAAACAAAGATATCAGTTAAGGCTAAAGATATCAGTTTTTACATAAAATTAACTTTTACCAAAAATTTTAGATATCTGATTTTAAAATTTGGCGATATATAAATGTATTTAGACATCAATTTTAAAAATCTAAAAACCCAACTGATATTAAAAGCTTTTAAAATATCTATTTCGTTAAAACTGATATCTATGTAGTGATATCTAATGGGGTATTTACTTTTAGTGATTTGATATGATATTATACAAAGAATGAAGTTTATGCTGTTATAGGCGACTATTGGCTAGCTAAAACAATTGGTCAACGGGCAATTCGCATGCAAAGTTCAGCTAGCAGACCTTATAAAAGTGTTTAGAAGGCTATATGAGACCTTCATATTCCTGCAAAGATTAAACTTTTTTTGTGGAGAGGTTGTCATGAGATTTTATCTTGCAGACCAAATTTATTTCGGCGCAAAATTGCACCTTACCCAACTTGTGGTCGATGTGGGGAAGAAGCTGAAACGGTGTTACATGCAATCTGGGCTTGTTCTGTAGTGAAAGAGATATGACACCTTTCAATCTTTAGCGAGATTGTTAGTTTTCCCATGGAAGGACACTTTTCTGCTATTTTAGAATTTGCACAAGCTTCCTTGTCCTTAGAGGAGTTGCAAACCTGTGCTTATTTGTGTTAGGGGATTTGGAATATCCGGAACGAACATGTTATTGATGGTCACAGCACTACAAGAAATCTTAGCAATAATCACTTTTGTTTATTATGTTGCTATTGCCCTTTAGAACAATCAAATTTTTTCCTTGTCTATTTGACTTTGTTAAGCCACACCATATTGGTTGGTGTATTATAACCATTACTTTGTGATGTTGCACTAAAAGTGGCTTACTTAATATAGCTAATAATTTACAATATTCTTAGAACCTTACATTATTTAAGAAAGGTGTAAACAATAGTTGGTTTCACATATATATTCAAATCCATAGTTACCCACTGTTGATGCTGAAAAATGATAAAGCAGTCAACGTCGAGTCGAACCACGTAGGCCCGTTGACCCACCACTGAGTGGATGACACGTCGAAGTGGGGCAGGAACGGGTAGCTGGGTCCGACTGGTGAGCAATGAGAGAGAATGATATTCAAAGCACCCTGCGCAAGTACACAAAAGTGAGCGGGAAGGGCACCGGTGTGGTACCGGCCAAAGCTCCTCCGACGCTCAAGTCAGTGTTCAGAGAATCTGTGAGCAGAGTGAGTGAATAGTATAATATTGATTGAATTGTCCTTTTGTGACAAAAGGTACCTCTTTTATAGTACCTTTGGAAGAGTGTCAACCAATCCGGTGATGACACGTGTCCCTTGCGATGACTTGCACTGTAGGAGCGCCACGTGTCCGACTGGTGAGCAATGAGAAAGAATGATATTCAAAGCACCCTACGCAAGTACACAAAAGTGAGCGGGAAGGGCACCGGTGTGGTACCGGCCAAAGCTACTCCGACGCTCAAGTCAGTGTTCAGAGAATCTGTGAGCAGAGTGAGTGAATAGTATAATATTGATTGAATTGTCCTTTTGTGACAAGAAGGTACCTCTTTTATAGTACCTTTGGAAGAGTGTCAACCAATCCGGTGATGACACGTGTCCCTTGTGATGACTTGCACTGTAGGAGCGCCACGTGTCACCGGTCTCGAGGATCCGAGTGAGTTGACATGGGTCGGAAGCCCAGGAGGCTTGAGCTTGGGAGGCCGAAGCCTAAGAGGCCGGAGCCTAGTAGGTCAGGGGCTAGGAGCCCAGGAAAGGCTTAGACCCAAACAGCATGATGTTAAGCCTTGTGTGACTTGTCGTTATGCCCAGACGATTAATCATACGAACAGAAGTCCCCTAAGTTTCCGAGCAAAATATATTTCTTGGTTGGGAACTTTGTACACAAAAAAGTCCGAGCAGAACGACAAGTAACCACACACTTGTTCCTGCTTAAGCTACTATCTAGAAGTCCCCCAAGTTCCTGAGCAAGAAAAGCTGTATTTTAGGAAAGCTGGGGGGGTTAGATATAAAAGATCATAATAATAATTTTTTTTTTTGTGACCATTGTAGGAGAGAGAGAGAGAGCTGCCCCTCTTTTTTTTTTAAGATAACCGAATATAGGCTGCCCCTTTTTTTTTTTTTAGATAGCCAAATACATGCTCGGTTGTTTTGGAAAAGGGACAGTGCATAAAAGGGGCTCAGGTCGGGGGGAAAGTTGTGCTCGAGTAGGCGGCGCGGAGCAGAGGAGACCGGATTTGGTTGGCTTGTGGTGCTGCACGACGCAGATCAGTGGCCTGGGCGGGAACTGAGAGGAGATCGAGTCAGGCCGGAAAGGTGTGGGCTCGGGCCGGAGGCGACGGGCAAGCGTGGGGGGGCTGCTCTGCCCGGATCAGCTTGGGTGAGCGGCGCAGAGGTGCTGCGTAGGGGGGCGGCTTGGCTCTGCGCGAAGGCGCTGCACAGGGGGCTCGGGCTGGAGTTGTTGGGCACGGGCTCGGGCCGGGTTTGGTGGCTGCGCGAAGGGCCGGCGCGGCTCGAGGGGAGGTGTTCGGCTCTGAGCAGCGGCTGGGTTCTAGCTTTGAGGTGTCGGCTCGGGCTGCTCTATCGCGGCACGCCTGGGAGGTGTTGCGCGGAGGACGCTCCGGGGGGTGCTCGGGATAGGTGGGTGGCTTGGGCTCGAGTTGTGCAGATGTGCTGGCAGCAGCTCGGGCTGCTCGGATCGGACTACGCGGAAGCATGCGTCGCTGGAGGGGGCTGCTCGAAGCTTGCGCCACTAAAGGGCTAGGGGCTGCTCGGCGCGGGCCGGATCCATTAGCAGCGGGTCGGGGGGTGCTTGGCGGGGTCAGATCGTAGCTGTGGTGCGCGGGCAGCAGCTCGGTTTGAGTGGGTCAGAAAGTTGGAGGTTGTTCGGAGCACTTTAAGGTAGGCACTTTGAAATTCTTCCTAGCCCTTTGAATTGTTGATTTTGTCTTGCAAAATTGAGAACTGTGAGAAATTGTGGTCGTCCAGCCCGAGGCGGACCTGAGAATTCTGATTGTGAATTTGTAGATAATGTGAGTAAGGGCAAGTGGAGGTGCAGGTGGGTATGAACCTTGCTGAGCACCGGGTAGGCCACACGCCTTCATTTTTGAACTTTGTAATTTATTGGGTGTCTTGTGGTGTTGTTGGCCAGGTACAAAGAGGCTAAGAAGTGGGTCGAAACCCGTCTAAGGTGTTGAACCCTCGAAATATGGATAATGCTTGGGTTTTTATTGGTGGCTGAACATGGGAAAAGTGGTAGGGTGAATGTTGTGAATTGGGGGTGGAAGAGCACATATGAGGGGTGAGAAACCAGTAGTGATCGACATATCCATGGTGTTGTCTTGGTATTCCGAGCACTTCCCATCTTGATTTTGTGGTTTGTCTTGGATAGGCAGGTGTGTTAGGCATACCAACGTCCCGGAAGGAGGTACCCTTGAGGTAGAGCCCGAGGATGGAGCATCCACAGGTAGGGAGCATGACATGGGAGAGGATCCCAAATAAATGTTTGAAGCAAACATGACCCGGGGGCAAGGGTGGGCGGACCATCGCCCTATTTTTGTTTGAGTTATATGGTCGAGTCGGATGTCACCCGTACCAAATTGCAAACTCTTTTAATTATTAAGTTTTTACCTGATGATATTTGGATGATTTGGAGGGTATCTGACCCGTTATGGGGTAGGATGCCTTTCCTTTTCATACATGGTATTGTAGAATTTTTCTTGAATGCATGGTACTTAGTTTCCCTTGAATGCATGTATGGTACTTATTTTCCCTTGAATGCATGGTACTTGGTTTCCCTTGAATGCACGGTACTGATATGGGTAGGGTCGGATGTTCGATGGCCCGGGTGCCCATACACACAATTAACGCTTTGAATGAAAAGATGTTTGTGGTAGGGCTTTCATTGATTAAAGCGATAAGATAGATGAAATTGAAAAAAGTCCCCGGGGGGTACAACATGTGTCTACTTCTAAAAGTAGCGGAGGTGTTCTGCGTGCCAAGGGTGGCCGAGTTCCTTGCTAGTTGTAGCGCGGAGCCTGTATGTGCCCGGACAGACGACCTCAAAGTTTTTGTAGGGCGTCTGGGGTAGGGCAGGTGTTGGAGACAGAAAAAGCCATAGAGGGCTTGGCCTCTTTCTTCTTCTTGACGGAAGTCATATAGCACGACCTGACTGATACCTGATTGCCTTTGACTACCCCCGTTCCACATAGAGTCGGGAACTTGACAAAAAGCAAGTGAGTGAAGATCATAACCCTCAGTTGGTTAAGGGCCGGTCGTCCCAGGATGACGTTGTAAGTTGTGGGGCAGTTGACCACCAAAAACTGAGTGGTTGTGGTAGCGGACGAAGGATACCTCCCGAGGGTGAGTGGAAGGTAGAGCCCACGAAAAGGGGTGACCATGTCGCCCGAAAAGCTGAGTAAAGGAGCAACTGACCGGTCAAGCCTCTCCTGGTCAATTCCAAGAGCTGTGAAGGCTGGGGCGAAGAGGAAGTTGGCAGAGTTACCGCAATCAACAAGGATCCGAGCCACATTGAAATTAGCTATGGTGGCCTCAATGACCAAAAGGTCGTCGTTTAGAAAGATTAAATCACGTTCCTCCTCCTCAGCAAAGGAAATGGGCAACCACTCGAGCTTAGGAGTCTTTTTGCCACGGTGGAAGTCTACAGCCATAACGCCGGAGCATTGCTGAGCACTTCGGGCGTATTCCTTCCTAGCCCTGTTGGAGTTGCCCGCGAGGGTCGGGCCCCCACAGATGGTATTGACCCGCCCCCGTCGTTGTCTGTCGGTCTTGGCCTTCTCAGTGGCCTCTTTGTCTACAAAACCATCCAATTTTCCTTCCTGTACCAAATTTTCTATTGCCTCCTTAAAGGCTCTGCATGCCTCGGTGTCATGGCCATGGTCGTTATGGTAAAGGCAAAAGAAGTTCTTGTTAGCCCGGTACCGTGTTTGTGGTGGGCGGGGTGGGAGCTTAGGAAGTATGTCCTTAATCTGAGGATACAATTCTTTATAAGTAACAGTGAGAATTGTATAGACTTTGAACCTGGAGGCATAGGATGTCTGATAAGTTTCTTCCCTTCGTTGTCCTCCGCCTCTACCATCACCAAATTGTTTTTTGGTAAATTTATTGAACTTTTTCTCGGACCCCCCATACTGGTTACCCGAGTAGGGCTTGGGCTGGGGTGGCACTATGATGGCCTGGTCGGTACTTGGGCGATCCATGGTGGGCGGTTTCTTTCCATATGTTTTGAATTCAGCCGTGGCATAGGCAATGACCTCTTGCATGAGTTCCTTGTAGGTGTGCGGACTGCGGCGGTTGATTTCAAACAAGAAGTCCCCTTCTAGGAGACCACCCTTGAAAGCAACAAAGGCTACCTTCTCATCACAGTCGCGACATCGAGATCGCTCTAGATGAAATCAGGTGATGTATTCCCGAAGGGATTCCCTGCTGCCCTGTCGGACCCGAGTCAGGTCATCGGTGGTGTAAATCCTATCGGTCTAGATGATATACTGGCCTAGGAAGAGCTCTCGGAGCTCGTTGAAACAATCAACCAAGCCCGGAGGAAGTTGGTAGAACCAGTCCCTTGCACTGCCAGAGAGGGTGGAAGGGAAGATTCGACACTTCGAAATGTCATCAACACCTTTGGACTCCAAGGCTGACGGGAAACTCATGAGGTGGTCATATGGGTCTTCATTCCCCGTATATGGAGTTATCTTGGGAGGCCGAACGTCGCCAATCGGAGGAGTGGACAAGATGCGAGTTGTGAAAGGTCCAGGCAGCTCCTTTGTTTCTAAAGATGGGTGCCCACCACGACTTCCCCCCTCCACTCTCCTCAGGCGCTCACTGATGTCCATGAGGAGTTGTTGGAGCTGGTCTGGTGGAAGAGAGTCGATGTTACCGGAGTCAGCGACTTGCTCACTTGTGAAAGTGTCATCTTCTGCGTGGCGCCCAGCCGAGAAAACCTGCTCCTCCCCGTCGTCGCTTGGGACGAGTAGCCTCCTCTTCCTACAAGTCTTGGAGACGTGGGTTGGATTCACCCCGGTTCGTCTGCTGCTCTTCTCGTCGAGAGCGGTTGTCGTCGAGCAGATGACGACAGTCCCTATAAATGTGGAATTCTTCAGAGCGGGTAGGAAGCTCGCTAGATCGGGCCCGGCTGACCGGGTAGACAAGTCTCTTTTGGAAACCTGGGGTAGGTGGCTACCTTGCCCTGCGTCCAGTTGACGCGGAACATTTTGGTCCCTTCAGGGGGGGTTTCTCCTCTCACCACTTCGGAGAGTGGTGTGTTCGTCCCTGTCATGGGGGTTCCTCCTTTCACCACTCCGGGGTGTGGTATGCTCTTCCCTGTCGCAGAGGAGTCGCTCATACAGCTGTGTTGTACCCTTTTGGAGGTCGAGCTGTTCCTGGGTTCGTTGGAGTTAAGCCTCCAATCGTTGGATGTATGTCTCCTGATCAGATTCGGCAGTCTTCTTGCCTCGCTTGTCACCCAGCGGGGTGTTGTCGACTTGGTCGAGAATAGGACCTCCGTCAGACATTGCAGGGGTTAGAAGGTCAGAAATCCTTGCACCTCAACTGAGGGTAGAGAATCAAATGGGGAAAAATTGCTACTTTCCCACAGACGACGCCAAACTGTTAATGCTGAAAAATGGTAAAGCAGTCAATGTCGAGTCGAACCACGTAGGCCCGTTGACCCACCACTGAGTGGATGACACGTCGAAGTGGGGCAGGAACGGGTAGCTGGGTCCGACTGGTAAGCAATGAGAGAGAATGATATTCAAAGCACCCTGCGCAAGTACACAAAAGTGAGTGAGAAGGGCACCGGTGTGGTACCGGCCAAAGCTCCTCCGACGCTCAAGTCAGTGTTCAGAGAATCTGTGAGCAGAGTGAGTGAATAGTATAATATTGATTGAATTGTCCTTTTGTGACAAGAAGGTACCTCTTTTATAGTACCTTTGGAAGAGTGTCAACCAATCTAGTGATGACACGTGTCCCTTGTGATGACTTGCACTGTAGGAGCGCCACGTGTCACCGGTCTCAAGGATCCGAGTGAGTTGACACGGGTCAGGAGCCCAGGAGGCTTGAGCTTGGGAGGCCGAAGCCTAAGAGGCCGGAGCCGGAGCCTATGAGGCCGGAGCCTAGGAGGTCGTGGCCTAGGAGGCCAGAGCCTAGTAGGTCAGGGGTTAGGAGCCCAGGAAGGGCTTAGTCTTTTGGGCTTAGGCCCAAACAGCATGATGTTAAGCCTTGTGTGACTTGTCGTTATGCCCAGACGATTAATCATACGAACACCCACCTAATAGACATGCTATTCTTATAATAGCTGCTGTGTCCAGCAACCAAATACTGTGGCGTTGGCATAAAGCCCAACACACAACTCAACTGCCACTCATTTAGCTACTAAGCTAATCTTGGTTGTTGAAGGAAAATTGTAAACAAGTTGGGATATTTTGTGTTACCAGGCTGTGCAACCGAAAGTTTTATAATTGAGATAAGTCTCCCTCTCCTATAGACCATTCTTCCAATTCAAATTGGTTGTAAATAAGTGATAATATTTTATCGAAGCATGAATATTATGGATAATTTTGTGAAATTTTAGATTTTGATTCCCTATTAAGAACTTGGTATTGTTGCTTTTCGGTCACACTGATACGACTCGCATATTCTTGAAGGTGATATAAAGGTGAGTTCTAGCCTGTTTTTCTACTGATTTTGCATAATTAGAACAACTACAATAATGGGTAGTTCATACTGAACATGTAAATGAAATTTTACCAGTGATGATCATAGGAGAAAGAATCCATGAAATTCCTCCATGTCTGTCTGAAATGCTCTTTTTGTTTTGGTCGAATAAGACTTATGTAACCCCAAAAAACAATCATCTCTGTAAACCCAAAAAACAGCCAAGGACAATTTCAGATGAACAAGGAAAATAAGAAAATCACAGCAACAATAGTAGAAAACAAATAACTAGTAAAATTTTTAGAAGAAAAAGAACTGGGCTAGATGTGTTCTCATGTGTGTCTCCTTACTTATATTGACATATACTCTGTTAGACATTGCTCTTATATATCACATCAGACTATTATTTGAATTAGCTCTAATATCCTACTAGTTTAGCATGATGATTATGGAACAATAGCTTATAGTTTATATTCACATACTATCTGAGATGCTATATGCTTGAATTTGGGGTGGGAGATCACTTTTCTTGAATGATTGTCACTACCCGGTCCTTCATTAATTTTGGTAATTGGTTTATGCCTGCTTTTGAATTTCAAGTTTACTGTATAAGTTTTATATACCAGACAAGATGACACATTGCTTTGATAAAAGTTGGGTTCGACTTGATCGTAGTAACCCTGAATACCAGACATGTCTTAGCACGTTTTTGGACTACAGTTTCATGAATGCTGCAGTTGAGAATAGAGTTAAATGTCCTAGCCGCTTGTCTACAATTGATTTTGGAAGGTCCGAAGTAAGATTGCCTATCATTTAACAGTAGATGGTATGGATCGCCGTTATATGGATTTGTCGTGGATCAATCCTAGGGAGCCAATCTTAAATTCAACCACACTTCAACTTAACCAATCAGATAGTCCACTACCTCATGATGACAATATGCATTAGATGCACTGTTTACTACATGATATTTTTGGCAATTATACTAATGCTGCAGGCTTGGGTAATATTGAGGAAACACCTCTTCTGCTGGATGCACCCCCGAGGCTGCAAAGTTTTACAACTTCATAAAAGAAGCGGACATCCCATTGTGGCCTGATTGTGAAACTATTAAAAAAATTAGAGTTCATTGTGGAACTCTACCATATTAAGTGTCTACATGGATGGACTGACATCAATGTTTTTTACCTCATACCACTACTTAAAAGATCATTTCCAATTGGGGAGACACTGCCATCGTCTTTTTATCACACTCAGAAGCTCATTAGTAATCTCAGACTAACATATGAGAAGATAGATGCATGCCCCTATGATTTCATGTTATATTGGAAGGATCATAGAGACGATTTGGTCTATAAGTGGTCTATAAGGAATGTGGGACAAACTGATACACAACTGAGAGCAGTTCAAATGATAATAAGGTTGCTACAAAGGTGTTACGCTACTTTCCACTTGTGCCTAGATTATAATGACTATTTATGTCAAGACACACAGCTGAGCACATGACTGACATGCTATAAAAACGGGTTAATAACGGGGTCATGAGGCATCCAGCTGATTCACCGGTATAGAAAGAGTTAGACAAAAGATATCTGAACTTTGCGTTAGACCCCCGAAATGTTAGATTTGGACTCTTAAGTGATGGTTTCAATCCATTTGGTCACATGAGCAGCGCACATAGTTCTTGGCCTGTTATAATTTCAGTATACAACTTGCCCCCATGGATGTGTATGAAGCAGCCTTACCTATTCATGTCACTCCTCATCCCAGGGCCTAAGGCTCCTGGAAATGACATTAACATATACTTGCAACCATTGGTTGATGAGCTTAGTGCATTGTACGTGGGAAAATGTTGTACGAACTTATGATGTTGCTTCTGACCAAACCTTCACTATGCACTTTTTTCAAGAACCTTTGTGCTAAATCATCTACCATAGAGGCTTTTCTAAAGCTGCACTCAAGAATTGAACTATCATTGTGTCAAATGAAGCGTCTCTTCCCTCCTGCATTCTTTGACGTTATGCTGTATTTACCTATCCATCTTGCCCAAAAAGCAATTCTTGGCGGCCCTATGCAATATAGGTAAATGTATCTGATAGAAAGGTGAAAATTATGACCTTTTAATTAAGCTTGTTGCATTACAATCAATTCAACGTTACATTGTATTTTAAATTGTCTAAAAGTGTCTTTTTACATACGTAGGTATCTTCACACAGTGAAGTCTTATGTTCGAAAAAAAAAAAGTAGACCCAAGGGAAGTATAGCCGAAGGGTACCTAGTAGATGAGTGCCTTTCCTTTTGCTCTATGCACTTAGAAGATGTAGACACCTGACGCAACCATGTTAGAAGAAACACTTCATGAATGACATACTACATATTAATTATTATTAAACTCATGGGAGTCAAATATCTATAAATATTTACTTATGGACATCAGTTCTCAATATTGATGTAAGGATGATATTTTTGAATAGACTAAAATGGAACAGAGGATCCAGAGTTATGAAGACATGCCACACACTCCCCCAATTACACATTCAATTATCAATGATATGTTTGCTGCAGTGATGGGCCGTGAGAGTAGCAGTCATGTCAGGGGATATGGAATTGGCGCGACTCCTACGGTTATTCCTGGAATGAGCATCGACAGTCGTGGTGTCAATGCAGAGTTGCATGCACTGAGGGAGGCTTATGAACAACACCGAAGGGAGGCTGCAAGACAGTTACAAATCCAACAAGAAGGGATTGAGCAAACAAGGTTGGCCATGGAGTAGTACAGGTTGGAACTAGAGCGGCTGCACTTAATGCATCATGGGGAGATATCAAACCTCCAAAGACAGCAGCAAGCTATGGATGTGCACTTCAATGGGCGTGTGTCAAGTGCACTAGACAGCTACTTCAGGCTATCAGTTGGGGACAGCTCCAGCAACACTCAAAGTCAAGCACCTCCAAATTTGGGATTCAGTGGTCTAATGCCAAATGAATCTACCTTTGTGTCATACTCACATCCAGACCGTGTTGAGATCTTGGCACGGCCAGAACTCAGATGTTGTGTACTGATATGGTTTACACTCAAGAAAATGGTGATGGAAGGAGTGCACCGGCAGACAAAAAGCACAAGTAAGGGGGCTAACTGATCCATGAAGCTAGATATATGGCTTGAGATCGAGCAAGAACCTGTTATGTTTTTTGAGAATAAGTACTGCTATATATCCTTATGGCTGAATTTAGGTGATATTAGTTTTTGTTTTAGAATATGATTGATGAACTTGCTGCCTTATATTTTGGTTTAAGGCCATAATATATGCCATCAAGTTAAATGGTGCAAGTGTATCTGTTTGTTTTGATTGGAGTTGGCATTAGGAAGCCACCAATGCATGCGACATGGATGAATATGATTTTGTAAAGGGGAGACTTATGTATTTATGCCCTAAAGCTTTTGTGTAAAGTTCGTTAGTCTACTATATGGCCTATATTTTGAAGCTAGTTTGATTGATCTGTAATTTTTGTAAATATTGGGAACCTGTAATGTAAGGTAATATTTGACATATATCACTTGGTTATGGAAAGTTGTTTGGCTGCTACAACTCTGAGCTCTAGTTGCTATCATTGTTTTTATGTGTGAATGATCATTTTTCATCTTATGGAACAATAGCTTTGGATTCCTACAGCTATATTGCAGTTTCATAAGCATTTAACAATCAAATACTATAGTTTTTAAATCCAAATTTAAATTATTTAGTTAACCAACTGTCTGCAAGGGTGGTATTGGATATTTAAAATGCAAATGTGTTTGAGAAATGTATTAAGGTACTATTAATTTACTGGTTTGTTATCAAAAATAGAAACCTTTAACTTTGGTTAATGAAGCAGACCACTTTCTGCATAAAGGTTGCTGCATCAATGGTTTGAAAATCATTGAGGTTCAAAAATTATTCAAACTATTTTGCTTACTAACCTGCATTGGTTGTAAATTCCTAACTATACAAACTAACTTTCCTACTGACTTGGAATGGTGGAATAACAAAATCAAGTCACTAACTCATTAGTTTCTTAGTACTAGTCAACATCAACGTCAGTTTTTAACAAAACCCCATAACCTATCCAAATTTAGGTTGCAAATGATCCTTTGCCACTCCAACCCCTGCAACCTACATCATAAAGGTTGGTGCATGGTTGCTATTACAGTAAGCAACATATATTGGTTGCATTGAGGGCAATAGAGTGAGGAAAATAATGGTCTCCGTAGTCCACAATTTCTTGTAGTGCAGAGAGCCCCTAGCTAGCACGTTTTCTTAAAAATTCCTGCAAAGATTAAACTTTTTTTGTGGAGAGGTTGTCATGAGATTTTACCTTGTAGAGAAAATTTATTTAGGCGCAAAATTGCACCTTACCCAACTTGTGGTCGATGTGGGGAAGAAGCTGAAATGGTGTTACATGCAATCTGGGCTTGTTCTGCAGTGAAAGAGATCTGGCGCCTTTCAGTCTTTATCGAGATTGTTAGTCTTCCCATGGAAGGATGCTTCTCCGCTTTTTTAGAGTTTGCACAAGCTTCCTTGTCCTTAGAGGAGTTGCAAACCTTTGCTTATTTGTGTTGGGGGATTTGAAATATTCGGAACGAACATGTTATTAATGGTCACAGAGAGCCCCCAGCTAGCACGTACATTTTCTCGGCTTCAGCAATTGTCTGAGGAATACAGGCAGGCGAACATGATGAGATTCCCAAGCTAGAGATGAACTGGTAGAGACAATTGGCGGATGGAGGAAGCCGAGAGCTAGTGTTTACAAGGTCAATATGGATGGTAGTGTGTGCAATCAATCCACTCGTAGGGGATTGGGAATAAACATTTGGGACAGTGACGGTGAGTTGGTGTTGGCAGCTACCAAGTCTCTTTTTGGCCTTCTTTCTCCCCGTGCAGTTGAGCTAAAAGCGGCAATAGTTGGTCTCCAACTTGTAGCGGACATTGGCCTGCAAAATGTGATCCTTGAGATGGATTCCGAGGCAACGGTGAAGTCGATCAAGGATGAGGTTGCTTGCATGCATGGCGAATGATATATGGTGCATCTGCAATTGGTAGAAGAGGTGAAAGAACTGCTTACTCTTTTTCCTTACGCTTGCTGTCATTTTAGCAGAAGAAAATGTAATACTGTAGCACATAGTTTGGCTATACATGCTCTTTATTGCCATGAGTTCAATGCATGGCTTGATGTTAAGGAGGACACTCATCTTTCCTCTCAAAAAAAAAGTAACCAGTAACATTTTTTTTTTTTTTTTTTTGGCCATGTGCATTTCCCTTAACCAGTAACTTAGTTACTACCAAGTTGCCAACGCGGTATATAGAAGTCAACGCCAAGTGTCCGAGGTCTTTTTATTAATTAATTTAATTAAAAATGACTTTTGGATAGGTAGAGGCGTAGATGTAGTACTAGTATTTTAGACTATTAGTATTAGTAACTGGCAATAACGCGTCCCCCGTGGGGCGTGGCATAGGGGAATCTTCATTATTTTGATTTTTTTTTTTCCTCTTTATCTTCTTATTCTTCTTCTTCGTCTTCTTCTTTTTAATTTTTCAAATTTTATTCAGTATTTTAGTTTCCTTCCTGTCCTGCCCCTGCGAACTGCGAAGCAAAGATTTTGACCGATCGGAAAAGATGGTGAAGGAGACCGAATACTACGACGTGCTTGGAGTCAGCCCCTCGGCCACCGAGGCCGAGATCAAAAAAGCTTATTACATGAAGGTCTTTCTTCATTTCTCTTATCCATTCTTCTGCAATTTTTTTTTTTTTTTTTTTTTTTTTTTCAATTTCTCAGTCTTTGACACAAACCCATTGTATTTGTCGCCACTTGTTTATGGTTATGCTCACCGATCCTAGTTAGATTGTTAGCAGAAAACTGATAGAATGAATATTTGGGGATTTTCATTTTCTGATGATTAGCTTTAAAATTTAATTAGAGGTAATCAGAATTGGTATCAGTATCAGTTGCTTCTTTCTTCCATAGATTGTATGGATCCATCGTAACATTTAGGGACCGATGGGTCTCAGAAAAAGGGAGTGAGCTTCTCTCATGAATCATTGTATATGAACTATAAAGTCACCATTTTTTGTTTTGTGGGTTGCAGGCAAGGCAGGTTCATCCAGATAAAAACCCAAATGACCCTCTTGCAGCACAAAACTTCCAGGCAAGACCATCAAATTATCAATTATGTCCAGACTCTGTTGTTTCAATTCATGCACTTGCATATTGTAAACTACAAGTTCTTGCAGTTTTTGATTAGCTTTGCTTTAGGCTTGGCTCAGGGCTACTGGGTTCGCAGGCACTTTTGCAGACAAATAATTTCTTTTATTATCTCCTTTCTGTTTAATATAGTTCTACTGTGGGCAGATTGGGGGGGACTTTGAATTATTAGTAATTTGTTATTTTGGTTTTGGGAGAGGCTTACCAAGTATGTTTATTGATTGGATCCAGGTTTTGGGAGAAGCTTACCAAGTGTTAAGTGATCCCGCCCAACGCCAAGCATATGACGTGTCTGGAAAATCAGGAATCTCAACGTTAGTTTTTTGCTCTTAATCCATGAATACATGAATTCTAGGATTGAAAAGGTGTCTGACACCTAATGGGTTGCCTCTGTGTGTGTGTGTGCGTGTGTGTGAGTGTGTGATTGTTTGTGTGTGTGTGTGTGAGTGTTTGTTTGTGTGTGTGGTGTGTCTGTGTGTGTGTGTGCGTGTGCATGTTTGTGCGTGTGTGTGTGTGCATTTTTTTTTTTTTTTTTGAACTCTGTTAAAATTTAACCTAAAGTGGTATGTTTCTAACATGTTTTTTTGGAATGGTCCCTTTATTTCAGCGACGCAATTATTGATCCTGCAGCAATCTTCGCTATGCTTTTTGGTAGTGAGCTTTTTGAGGAATATATCGGCCAGCTAGCAATGGCATCAATGGCTTCACTAGATATTTTCCAAGAGGGGGAACAGTTTGATGCTAAAAAGTTGCAAGAAAAAATGCGGGTGCGATTTTTTTACCTATGATTTTCTTTGATGCAATACAAACAACACATTTAGAAAATAAATGTTCTTTTTCGGAGCCCTGCATTAGTAATATATTATGAATAAGCATTCAAACCTAAACCAATTAGCAATGGGTGGAGAGGCCCAAGTCCTGATGAACTCTTATGCAAGGCTTTAATTTTCCCATGTGGGACAACACTCCACATTCTCACAATATAAAGTAAATAATTCTGTTTGTTATTTTGTAGTTCTTCCTTTCATTCAAATTTGTATTGGACTAGCAATTATTTATCTTCAAAAAATGCTTATATAACACATTGGTCACTTTTGTGCAAATTTTATTTTACTACAGGTTGTTCAAAAGGAAAGAGAGGAAAAGCTTGCAGAAGCACTGAAAAATCGACTCAACCAATATGTGCAAGGAAACAAGGAGGACTTTGTTAGTCATGCTGAAGCTGAAGTTGCGAGGCTTTCCAATGCAGGTAATTGATCCCTATCTGTAGTATTGGATTTAGGTGAGGAGGAACAAAAGAATTGCAGATTTCAACCTCTTTTGGGTTTTCCATTGTGTTAAAGTTCAAGGGATTTTCCTGATTGCTATTCCCTTGATTTAAAGAATAAATCAGCTAGTTGTAAATATTGTATTGGGACACACTTCCAGTGATGCATTGCCATGCAGGGCCTACATTGAGTTGTTCTCTATGAAAACATATTAATATTCATTTCTAATTTTTACTAAGCCAGTATATAATTTAGGCTTATTCACACCATTGCCCCCTGAAACTTAAATCCTCTGAGTTTGCCACCTGAACTTCACACAGTTGTTGCAAAAGACCCTATGCCGTCAATTCTGTCAATTTTTTCGTTAAAATAGCTAACGTGACACCTATATGGCATGGGTGAGACCCTTTTTTAGTTATGTAAGATTCATGTGAACAAAAAAAATATAAATAACAATTTTTAAACTAAAAAATAATAAGATTCATGTCAATTTTTTATAATTTTTTTTGTCCACATGGATTTTACATAACTAGAAAAGGGTCTCACCCATACCATATAGGTGCTACGTCAGCTATTTTAACGGAAAAATTGACAGAGTTGACGACATAAGGTCTTTTGCAACAACTGTGTGAAGTTCAGGTGGCAAACTGAGAGGATTTAAGTTTCAGGGGGCGAAATGAAAAAAAGTGTATTTTACAGAGGGCAATGGTGTGAATAAGCCTATAATTTATATCTTTTCCAGGCGCGTTTGATAAATGCAACCAGCATGTGTACTACAAGGTGACTCATAAGTCAATAAGAATGTTACTGTAAAATTTGAGGTCTTGTAATTTAGGTATTAATTTATGATTTTATCATGGATGACATTTCTGTAAACTCAGTAAAAACGATTGCTGCCATCCATGTCAATGGATTATTATGCAGTGACACATTGTTTAACGGGGACTATCATCCACACTATGCTTGATAGTTTATTCTCTTTTCTTTTTTTTTTCTTCTCTTTTGATGGTTAAAAAAAAGTGCTGAGCAAGTTCATTGATCAGGGTGTATGAACCGATTTTACAATACACATAATGCGACTGATGTCTTATGGACTGCTTCTAAGCTTATTTTCTGAGCTTTTGTGTATCAATTTTAATGAAATTGTCTGGTTTCTACAGCTTATGGAGTTGATATGTTGAATACAATTGGATACATATATGCTAGACAGGCAGCAAAAGAGCTTGGGAAGAAAGCAATATATTTGGGTGTGCCATTTATTGCTGAGTGGTTTAGAAATAAAGGGCACTTCATTAAATCACAAGTAACAGCAGCAACAGGTTAGTAGATCTTGTTGGCTTCAGTGATCACCATTCATGTCCTAAATTGTGTTTTCATGGTGTCTGTAATTGCTGGCTTCAATGATCAATTGATAGCCTTCACCAGGGGTGTTGGGGTTGATCCTACCCAAATTAATAGGGTCCAATCCAGTTTACCCATATGTGTTTAGATATTTGACTGGGAAAGGATTATCCATAAATTTTTCTGTATTTTTTGGCGTTTAAGGTATAAATTTACAAAACACACACAAGCTTTCTGACTAAGCCAATATATGCATTGGTTGATAAACTGTTATTTATTTTTTTTGTTTTGTTTGCTGGTGGCACCAGGTGCAATTGCTTTGATCCAGCTGCAGGAAGACATGAAAAAGCAATTAAGTGCAGAAGGAAATTATACTGAGGACGAGCTTGAAGATTACATGCGATCTAACAAGAAGTTGATGATTGATTCCCTGTGGAAGCTTAATGTGGCTGATATTGAGGCCACACTTTCTCGTGTTTGTCAGATGGTAGTTTTCCTATGCCAATGTTTTATTTAGTAGTTGGCTAAAACATGAATAAAAATTTGATCCAGTTTGTTTGGTTGTAATTTTTCATGGTTATCTTAGGTACTTCATGACAGCAGTGCCAAGAAAGAGGAACTCCGTGCGCGAGCAAAGGGGTTGAAAACTCTTGGCAAAATCTTCCAGGTATTGTTTTCTTGACCTTTTTTAATGATTCTTTGTGGATATAATTTAGATTCTCCATTAATTTTGTTTTTTTGTTGAGAAGATTCTCCATTAATTGCCTAATGCATTTGAGAACTATGGCATTCATATAGAGGACTAAGTCCAATGGGAATGAGGGTGAAAGTACACTAAATAGTGCTGCTGTTCATAAACTGAATGGAAGTGAATCAAGCTATGATGCCTGTTCTCCTATGAAAACACCAAAGTCTCCAAATCCTGAAGAGCCATCTTATGCTGCATTTTCATCACAGGTACCTTCTCTTCTGTTAAGCTCATTTCACGTGTCAGATCCTTTTTATGATTTCGTAAAATAGCATTCAAACAGGGCCCTGTCATGCCTTTTATTTTTTTATATTTGGTATTCTTGTTTAGGGACATGACTGAAATAATATATAGATCTTCCACATGTGCTTCATTTTGATTTACATGCATTATGGCATGCTCTTTTAAATGATGAATAGATTCGTAACAAGGTGTTACTTGCCAGAAACAAAAAAATTAGAAGAATATTGACTCATTTGACACCATTGAGAAAGGAAGAAAGTGAAAAAATGGGAAAAAAAAAAAAAAAAGAAGAACAAAATAAAAGTCAATGCTGGCTAATTCAGCTCTTTGCTGACAGTAAACATTTGAAATTACCTTTAAATACCATGGTTAAGGTAATGGATTTCTTAGGGTCTGTTTGGTATTTATTATAAAAATTATTTTTAAAATCATGATTAATTTTAAAATTGTGAGTTTTAAAAATAAATTTCAGAATTTAAAAATCAGTTTGGTATGAAATTTGAAAATCAGATCGAGAAATCCATCTTCTTCTTCCTCCTAGATTGCAGCAACAAAAACCAAAAAACCCAAACAGCGAGTATCCATATTCCCACTAGCTTTTGCAATTCCAATCCCACACACCCACTCTCTCTTTGACTTTGAGTGTTTGGAAATGCTGTGCCCTTTGCGTCAATGGCGGTGTCAACGAGTCGGCGACAACAGCGATGTCGTCAAGACCGGCCACCATTGCTTCTTCTTTGCTGGGGTTTCTAAGGCCCATTAGGAGCATAGGAGCCTTAATCCAAGAGCTGGAGGAGATGAGAGAAAACATGAAGGCAGAGGGACGTAGTGAGGCAGAGAGAAAACGATGGGCCAAGAGACATAGAGAGGCAGAGTCTCGTGAACGAAAAAAAAAAGTGTAAAAACGATAATTTATCATATTCAGAAAATGGGCTGTTTTTGAATTATTTTTGGATATTCATATTTAAAAATAGATTACCAAACACATTTTTAAATTTTAAAATGATTTAGTGTTTTTGAAACTAAAAAACTGTTTTTAAATCTATTACCAAACAGGGCCTTAAATTTTCAATAAATGTTGAAACTAAATCTCTTGCATTTTCTCCTATTTGGAGAGAGGGAGGTGGGAGTCTGGGCAGGAGGTAGAAACCCTCCTATATTCGTTTTGTTAATATGTATTGTCTATTTTACTTTCAATTTTTGAAAAAATATTGGGTGTTGCAGAGCCCCTATGTGGAAGCCCCTCAAATTGCTGGTGCACAGTTTGAATACAACTTCCCAAGGCCAACTGCACCACCTGGTGCACAAAGACATTCTTCCATGGGCAGGGATTAAGGACGGAGAAGATTTCTTTTTTTGGCTCTTGTAGTATAAAACTTTGACGTGTCATTTGTATCAAAGTTGGTTGTAGTGGGAAGAATTTGAGGTTTTGTAATTAGTTGGATGTGTTTGCTTGAAATGAATGAGGATTGTGCTTGAAAGGACATCTCACCTCCAGCTGAGTAGGCCTCTTGTATTCTTTTGGGAAAGACCATATTTTATATACCTAGGGAGGAAAATAGATTATTGTAGAAGATGGTTATTGCTATACCGTTGCACCTGTTGGCTGCTATAGTTTCCCAGTTATTTATTGGTGTATTTTTGCTGGAGTGACATATTTCATGTTTTGGTTTCAGAATTTTCGAATTTAGGCTCAACCTTATGCTTGGTGTATGTATATAGATATATATATATATTACATTTTTTTTTTGCTCGTATAAAGAAAACAAATGGAACAGCAAGACTGTAATATAGTTTGCCCTTGGGGATGAGGCAATATAACAATAGTAGGTGATGATATTGAGTTGTTTTTCCCTTTTGTTCTGTTGGTCATATTCCTTGTATTAAAATGACGGTCTTGGAAAAAGATATTTCATGTTGTATGATTTGAAGAAAAGAGGAACTAAGAATATCTGATAATTTGAGTTTTTCTATTCTGACCACCCTAAAACATTTTCTTGTTTACCCTGTCTAATTTTTTCCCTAAACTTCTTAACTTTTCTCCTTCTCCACGGCTGCCCAAGCCCCAGCCACTGCCGATCCAAGCAACTTATGTGTGCTTATTCAACCATCAATATGTTTTCGAGTTTCACCTTGGCCTTTTATAATGATCTATCTCCTTCAACAATTGTGTTGTGCATGTTGATATTGTTAAGGGAAATTGTATTCATACCTAACGATTTGTTATCCTTATCATATATCACTTTTTTAACACAAATGAACTATTATACCCCTATATGAATTGATCATTAAGGATAAAAGATGTCTAAAAAAACAGAAATCAATTTACTCTATGCAATACCAGCTGCCATCAACCCCAACCCTTCATGATCATCACCTTCACTCTCACACCCAATTTTAAATCGTAACAATATTTTGGCTCTATTTGATCCGAACAAGCAATTTTTTACAAATGGAGGTGAAATCATTCCTTGGGAGCCTTCAGATGAGGAAAGAGTTCATATTATTTACATTTTAAAAAAAAAAAAAAAATTTCGTGCAACTAAGCAGTTGATGCATATACTAATTCATGTTTCGTTCAACAAACCAAAACCGATACCAGTTTTTGGTGGGAATCAACCAAATGGTGAAAACTATTAAGGTTCCCTCTCGCTGAATGGGTTACAAAGTTTCGGTAACTTAACGAACATATTCCTACAAAACACATTTTGAAGCCATTCGGTGGGGGGGGGGGGGTTCTGAATCACAGTAGATAATTTGGTTCCTTGCCACCGAATACTATCATCATATTTGGTGAACCAGTACCGAATGGCCCCCCAACAAATATATGTTAGAGTTTGAGAGCAAATAACGTGGGTTAAACCGTTAAACTTAAGATGTGGGCTCTTGGGCTATAATAACTTTAAAATGTTAGGATATATCTTTTTATTTGAATTTTGAAACTTAAAACTACTCTTAACTGATGTCTCTTTTTGAAAGGTTACAATATCTATTTTATAAATACAAGTTCTAACAACAATCTTTCATCAGACTTATTAAAAAAAAAACTTTCTTGTTCATACTACATATTGTATTGGAGAGGAGCACATCCAAGTTCGCCAGAAATCAAAGATCCTGTGCTGGGTCTTTGATTTATAGATAGTTGAATCCTAGAATATAGACTCCTATTGAACTTCAAGCACAGAGAAGGGGTGAAATTCTGTCTTTAGGACATTGCCAAGTTTGCAAGCCTCTATCTCAGTTCTTTGTTTTCTTCACTACTATTATTTGTTTGCAGATTAAGTTTTATTTTGTTGTTTACTGTAAGTTATCTATTGAATTAATAGTGTGATCATTAAATTAACACCTACTGATTTTCGCTAACAATCTAAATACAGAAAATTCTTCCATGGGAGAATCAGTGAGTGGTGTCAATATGACTGAAGTGGTCAAAACTCATGTTAAGGAACCAGAGAAATTCAAGGGAGTGGATTCCAAGCGTTGGCAACAAAAAATGTTGTTCTATTTGACAACACTGAACTTGGCTCACGTGGTCAAGGAAGAAGTTCCTGTGGCAACAGAGAATCCAATTCCTAAAGATAAGTTGAATGCTATTGATGCTTGGAAACATTCTGAGTTTCTCTACAGGAATTATATTCTCAATTCACTAGATGATACCTTATATGATGTTTATTCATCATATAAGACTGCCAAAGAATTATGGGAGTCTCTAGAAAGGAAATATAAAACAGAGGTTGCTGGGACAAAGAAATTTGTCATTGGCAAGTTTCTGAAATATAAAATGGTGACTTCAAGTCAGTGGTCAATCAAGTAGAGGAACTCCAAATCATTATGCATGAACTACATAATGAGAATATGATCATGAACGAGAATTTTCAAGTGGGTTCGATCATAGAGAAGTTGCCTCCCTCCTGGAATGATTTTAAGATCTATCTAAAACATAAGAAATCAGAAATGACTTTGGAGGATTTGGTTCTAAAACTACGAGTTGAACAAGATCACAGGATTAATGCGAAAGTGGATGGTGCTTCCTTTGAAGCCAAGGCCAACATTGTTGAAGGGAATGCTGCTACTAAGCCAAAGTTCAATTCTCAGAAGAACAAAGGCAAGTTTTTTGCTGGTAAAATCGCACCAAATGGCAAGAATTTCAAGAAAATTAAAGGGAGTTGCTAGGTGTGTGGAAAGGGTGGTCATAAGGCACAAGATTGTCGCCACAAAAAGGATGGAACATCTGCCAATTCGGCCAACAACAATAATGGTCGAAATAATCAAGCTAATGTGACTGAGGAGTTTTTGGCTGCTGTGGTGTCTGAAACCAACATGGTTTCAGATGCAAATGATTGGTGGATCGACACTGGTGCAACTAGACACATTTGTGGTGACAAAAGTTTGTTCTCTACATATCAAGAAATATCTGGTGGTGAACAACTCTTCATGGGAAATTCTTCAGCCTCTGCTGTTACTGGGAAAGGAAAAGTACTGCTGAAATTTACTTCTGGAAAGGAACTGACCCTTCTTGATGTGCTTCATGTCCCTGAAATTAGGAAGAACTTGGTATCTGGTCCATTGTTTAGCAATAAGGGATTTAAACTTGTATTTGAATCTGACAAGTTTGTTCTTACTAAGGGGGGAATGTTTGTGGGGAAGGGTTATTTGGCTGAAGGACTATTCAAACTCAATGTATTGTTTGCTAATGCTATTAATAAAATAAATAAGGCTTCTGTTTATATTGTTGAATCTTGTGATATTTGGCATTCTAGAATAGGCCATGTAAATTTTCGTTGCTTGAATAGAATGATTAATCTAGGATTATTGCCAAAGTTTAACATTGATTACAATAATAAATGTGAAATATGCACATAATCAAAATTTGCAAGGCAGACCTTCAAATCCATTTTTGGAAGGTCAAATGAGTTGTTGGGTTTGATCCATTCAGATCTTTGTGATTTTAAATCAACACCAACTCGTGGTGGAAAGAATTATTACATCACTTTTATTGATGATTGCAGTAAGTATTGCTATGTATACTTGATAAATAGCAAAGATGAAGCCTTGAATATGTTTAAGACATATAAGGCAGAAGTTGAGAATCAACTTGAACGAAAAATTAAGGCACTTAGATCAGATAGAGGAGGAGAGTATGAATCTATAGCCTTCTCTGAATTTTGTACAACACATGGAATTATACATCAAACGACAACTCCTTACACACTCCAACAAAATGGTGTTGCTGAAAGGAAAAATAGAACATTCAAAGATATGATTAATTCCATGTTAAATAGTTCAGGGCTTCCACATAATTTTTGGGGTGAAGCTCTACTTACTGCAAACACAATTTTAAATAAAATCCCACATAAGAAGACCAACAAATCTCCTTATGAGGTATGGAAAGGAAGAATTCCTACATACAAAATTTTAAAAGTGTGGGGTTGCCTTGCAAAGGTTCAAGTACCATTACCAAAATAAGTTAAACTTGGACCAAAGATGGTTGATTGTGCATTTATTGGTTTTGCAAATAATAGTGCAGCATATAGATTTTTAGTAGTTAAATCTGATATTCATGTTAACACTATTATTGAATCTGTAAATGCTGAATTTTTTGAACATATATATCCATATAAAGAAAATAGATTTTGTTCAAATAAAAAGAGGTCATTTGATCAAAGTCAACATGACATTCCATCTTCATCTGGTGTTCACGAAAATGAAGTGGAACCTAGAAGAGGAAGTAGAACGAAAATCCCAAAGAATTTTGGACCTGACTTTCTAACTCTTTTGTCAGAAGCTGAACCAAAAACATATAAGGAAGCAATGGCTTCAACTGAGGCTCCTTTTTGGAAGAAAGCTATTAAAAGTGAAATTGATTCCATTTTACAAAACAATACATGGGAATTGGTGGATTTACCTCTTGGTAATAAACCAATTGGCTACAAATGGCTATTCAAAAAGAAATTGAAGGCTGACGGTTCTATAGACAAATATAAGGCACGTTTAGTAGCTAAAGGCTATAGACAAAAAGAAGGGCTGGACTATTTTGATACTTATTCTCCTGTATCAAGAATTACATCCATAAGGATGCTAATCTCAATTGCGGCCATACATAACTTAGAAATACATCAAATGGATGTTAAAACAGCCTTTTTGAATGGAGAATTAGACGAAGAAATCTATATGGATCAACCGGAAGGTTTTGTGGTCAAAGGACAAGAAAAGAAAGTGTGAAAGTTGGTTAGGTCATATAAGTGTGAAAGTTGGACAAGAAAAGAAAGTGTGAAAGTTGGACTTAAACAAGCACCAAAAATGTGGCATGAAAAATTTGATCATATAATGTTGTCAAATGGATTTAAAATTAATGAAAGTGACAAATGTGTGTATGTGAAGAATTTTAAGAATTCTTGTGTCATTGTATGTTTATACGTTGATGACTTGTTGATAATGGGAACAAGCAAAGATGTTATCAATTCTACAAAAAGGACGTTAAATTCCAATTTTGACATGAAGGATTTAGGACTTGCATATGTCATACTTGGAATTAAAATTAAAAGAACTGAACAAGGTTATTTTTTAACTCAATCCCATTATGCAGAAAAAATACTTAAAAAATTTGGTCACTTTGATGATCCACCCGTTGTGACACCATTTAATACATCAATTCATTTGGTAAAAAATCATGGAGATGCAGTATCTCAGTTGGAATACTCCCAAATAATTGGAAGTTTAATGTATATGATGAGTTGTACTCGACCCAATTTAGCTTATGCAGTAAGTAGACTTAGTCGATATACAAGCAATCCATCCAAATTAAGATTATTGGACCGCTTTGATTAGAGTGCTTCAATTTATTAAAGGCACAATGAATTTTGGATTACATTATACTAATTATCCACCTATATTAGAAGGATATAGTGATGCAAATTGGATTTCTGGTGAAACTGAAACGAAATCCACAAGTGGCTATGTATTTATATGCGATGGGGCAGCGATTTCTTGGAAATCAACTAAACAAACATGTATAGCACATTCAACTATGGAATCAGAATTTATAGCCTTAGATAAGGCTGCTGAAGAAGCAGAATGGCTTCGTAATTTTATGGAAGATATTCCATTAATGTCTAAGCCGATAACAGTCGTATGCATCCATTGTGATAACATGGCAGCCATTGCAAGAGCTAAAAATAAAATTTACAATGGTAGATCAAGGCATATTAGACGAAGACATAGCACAATTAGACAATTGCTCAAAAATGGAATTATATCCATTGATTATGTGAAGTCAAAGGAAAAATATAGCTGATCCTTTTACAAAAGGCCTACCAAGAGAGCAAATTAAGTATGCGTCGAGGGGAATGGGTTTACTACCAATTTCACAATGAGTCAACTTGACGGAAACCTAACCTAGCTGATTGGAGATCCCATGGTCTAGGTTCAATAGGCAAACTAGTTGGGAACGACCCAAAGGTTGAACACACTAATTACTCATTCCTATGACCAAAGTGTGTTGTCTGCAGAAGTATTTTTTTTAGGATATGTTTTTACATTTAATGACGTTAATATCTTGTTAATCAAGAGAAGTATGGCAGAATACTTTTAATTAACGTTACCTATATGGGAGTAAATGTGGGGTCGCATTTATGAGAATTATATGGCTATGTTCTCTAAAGCTTCCATGAAACCAGGATTTGTTCAGGACCAAAAATGAACACAAGCGCATGAACCGAAGTGTGTTGAGATGTGATATATGTGTGGCGTATTGTCTTGGTTTACTACAAAATGGTGAACAGTTCAAGGGTGTTCAGTCCACTGATTCATCAGGTAGATCCGATACGTCTTCACTAAGGAAAATTCAAATCCAAAAGACACTTATCCTGAACTATGTCATATCTTATTTCCACTCCAGTTTTCGTGTCTGCATGTAGTCTTATTTGCATTCAAATGTGGGGTATTGTTAGAGTTTGAGAGCAAATAACGTGGGTTAAACTCAAGATGTGGGCTCTTAGGCTATAATAACTTTAAAAGTACCTAGCCTTCTTTCTGGTTTTAACTGCATAATTCAAAATGTTAGGACATATCTTTTCATTTGAATTTTGAAACTTAAAACTGCTCTTAACTGATGTGTCTTTTTGAAATGTTACAATATCTATTTTATAAATACAAGTCCTAACAACAATCTTTCATCAGACTTATTAAAAAAAAACTTTCTTGTTTATACTACATACTGTATTGGAGAGGAGCACATCCAAGTTCGCCAAAAATCAAAGATTCTGTGCTGGGTCTTTGATTTATAGATAGTTGAATCCTAGAAGATAGACGCCTATTAAACTTCAAGCACAGAGAAGGGGTGAAATTCTGTCTTTAGGACATTACCAAGTTTGCAAGCCTCTATCTACATATAAAGTCAGTTCTTTGTTTTCTTCACTACTATTATTTATTTGCAAATTAAGTTTTGTTTTGTTGTTTACTGTAAGTTATCTATTGAATTAATAGTGTGATCATTAAATTAACACCTACTGATTTTCGCTAACAATATATACCCTAGACCTCTTGAATGGGCCAAAAAATAGTACTTTGTATGTCAAAATCCATACAAAAACATCAAAAGTAACAAAACATTACAACAAGTACTAAAACATATAAATGGTAAAAGATTTCCCAAAAATTTGTGAAGGATGACAAAAATTTTGAGAGCGTTGGATCACCTTCAATGGAGTGAAGGGAAACTTTATAGCTAATAAATTTATATAAAGGTGGAAGCATGGTGGAAATTTCATTTAACTAAAATCTTCCCTTAGCCCTTAGGATCTTAGATTGGATGACACATGAAAAATAGAAAATAACTTAAATGAGAGCTTACCCTTGAAGACCAACTTAGGATGAACCTAAGGTTGCAAACATCCATTGGGATGTCTTCATTCCATGTACTCATTGAATTTTCGGCATCAACAAGAAGATGAACAAACTTTGTTCATCATGGAGCTCTGATTAAGAACAAAAAGGCTCAAGACCTCACATGTGATCTCTCTACATAATAGTCTACACCAAGTGTAGGAGAAGGAAAGATGAATAAATGGATGAGAGCTTGGCTACTAGCTCATCAATCCCTTTTGTTAAACCTGGAAAAGTAAATTAGGAATTACCTTTTTATTTTCATTCTCATGTTTGGGTTGTACAAGAATTGGAAATGAAAAGTGTCAATTTTCCAATTATACCATCATCGATTATTTAATTAAGAAATGACAATATATATGACATTTTAAAATAATAGCAAGGTTAGTTTTGTCAAAAAAAAAAACAATAAATGCTTTCCCAAGAGGGGAAAAACAAAACTCAAGTTAGATCAAGGGTTTCATTTTATCCCAATAAGGGCATCAGATTCCTTTGGGGCCAGGAATTGATTTATTTTTCTTGTACTTACCAAACATGAGAATGAAATTGATTTCTCATTCCCAGATCTCCAAAACTTTAACCAAACAAGCCTTAAGGGTTTCTCATATGAGAGGGTGCAGCAATAAGGTCCTCTAGCCTTGTTTTTATGCTATCTCACCTAGTCTCTCAATGGACTAGATTCATCCACTTAAAATGGATGGCTCTCCTTCTCCCTTTTAATCCACCAATCACCATCTTTGTATATTAAATTGCACAATTGCCCCAAAAATCTTTAATATGTTATGACTTGTCTCCATGTGATTAAAAGTCAAAAGTCATTTGACCAAGACATCATCCTAACACTTAATCATGTGATTAATGTTTTAACCAATAAGAACAGTGTTTGGGTTAATTAGGACTAATGATGAACTAATTAATCATTTATCTTATAGCATAACATTAATTATTCTCCAAATTAATGGTTTAGCCTTGGATCAACAAGCCAAACTTTGACTTTCCAATCTTACTTTCTAATTAAGTAGAATAATTAATTAATTAATTAATTCTACTTAAGAAATGATTATGTCAAGTAATCACCCATTTTAACCACTTGACTTATGGGCTTACTGATTATCTTTATCAATTAGTAACCAAGTCATTAGAGTTTAATAGTTTCCATTAGTATCTCATAGTTAAGTGAGCTCATGCTAGATCAGCTCCTAGTTTTGGGCAATATCAACTATCATAATAGTTGCAATCAATATTCATATATATTGATCCAAAGCATCATCATTTCCTTTTGATCTCCCACAACACTTGTTTGTGTGTGACCTTTTAGGTTCTATTTTGATTTGGCACTTGGATCACAATTATTATAGAACTCTTTTTAATTAATTGATCTTTGGACTTTACAGACTATGTTGACACCTAGCCACAGCTTATGACCTCCAAACCATATAAAATTAACTTTAGAACCTATTCAGTTATTATTAAAATACAGTACAGTCATTCTCTATTCTATGTCCTGATTACATTCTAAGGGTATGAAACTCGTGTTAAACCCCATTATAGAATATAATCAAGGAAAATGCTTGGATACTCAAAAATGAGTACTAAGCTTATTCTTACAACCAATCACATGAGCCCATAATGGGGCCCACCACCTTCTCTTTCATGGTGGATCCCATTATTGGCTCATGTGATTGGTTGTGAGGACAAGCTTTTACTCATTTTTGAGTACCCAAGCACTGCTCTTCAATATGTGTGACTCTGATTCTCTAGCCAGATTCTTTGTGAATCTTCCTTTCCAAGGACATATTCTTCTTTACAGAAGGTGAAATTCCTTATTTCACACTCACATGTCTCTATATGTGTGTCAATGTACTCAGTCTACACATGTAACACATGCTCAATTGCGTTGGTTCATTCAATGTAGTTAAAGTATATTGAACACATACAAAAGACATTAGTGGTGTCCTAAGTCTAAGGACTAATTAGTATATATCATAATCTCAGAGTTTCTACTTGACATGTAGTAAACGTCCATGTAGGATTCTCTGTCCGGTCAAGTTCAGTGAATGTGTCTTCAATCACGCACTCACATACCCGTTCTAGTGTCACTACACTGTGACATGAGACTCACCAACCAGATAAGCAAGCGTACTTGCTAGTCTTGAATTGCATTAAAATGTTAATTAATGTCCAATTAACATTTTTTTTCTCGACTAAGAACATTTAGGAATCTAAGCATCCAATAACATGATTCTCAATGGTTTCCTAGCTAATCATGTTTCTTCCATTAGATATCTATGGACGTATTCATTCACTTACACGATGATCCTAGAGTTTCCAGCGTAGTGAATGATGCTTATGATCTATTAATGTGCACTTCACATTATTTATAGGCTCTTAAGGGTTAGAAGAAGTTGTAAGTTTTCAATGTGGGACAAAACACCTAAAAACATACTCAGAATAGGGTAAATTCGAATTAGGTTAGAAATACTTGGCCGGACTACCCGTTTATAGAGACGAGACGGATCCGGTGCAGCACGTTTCATTGCGTGTGAGCTCAGCGCCTTCGTGGTGCCGCATCAGTTTGCACGTCCAATAACAGCGCGCCACGTGTGCGCTGTCAATCCCAGTCAACAATTAATTCTTTTTTCTATTTTCTATTTTCTCCAAACTTTGTGTACAAGGTACTAGAGCTCAAGTCTAAACAACTAATGGTACAAGTTAGTTACACAAAAAACAAAAGAAACTTCATTTCCTTTAAGAAACCTTAAGCTTCTAAATACAAAAGAGTTTTTGAGAAACACATGTCAACACAAGATAGGATAAAAAATTCGAGTTGCTACACATGGCAAACCCTGACCTCGGAAGGTGGTATAAATATCAAGCTACAGAAGGAATATGAGAATCATCATCCTCCCAAAAAACAAAACAAAAACCAGATCCCAAAGCAAGTAACCCATTTCCTTTGAATATTCAAAGTGATCCTACTCTTAAGTATTTTCGCTCTAGTCTCTGTAACCCCTTGTCTTTTTGGTAATCACTGTCATTAAAAGCTAAACCTTGTTAGTTTTTTATTGAAACCTGAAGCTCATTGCTTTTGTTTTCTTTTGTTGTATTTATTGCTTTCTTTTTACTATTTCGTTGTAAGTTCTTTATATGAACACTCTGAAAGTAATTTATGTATTTCCCTCTTTGATCCTGAGTTTAATGAATGTTGTTTTCTAGATCTATCATTTCTAGCTTTTGTCATAATGCTTTGAAATACCTGAAGGTCACCACCTATCCCTTGACTAATGTTTGTTAGGAAAAGACCCATAACCATTTTAGCTTTATATAGCTTTATCATCAAATCAGTATTTCTTTATTTTACTTGGCTGCTTTGAATTAACACAAAACAACATTTGCTTGTTCTACCGTTAATATGACTTGATCAAGGATTGAAAAGTATGGTTACATTCCTGGTATGAACTACCATAAGCTACCAATCACATCATGATCATATTAAGTTTACTTTTCTTTTCAAAGTTTATTGTTTCTAGTGAGGTCAAAATACTCTAAGCCCTATATCAACCTCTTTTGAGTTTAGGCACGAAGTTTCCTGAGCATATTAAGTTTACTTTTCTTTTCAAAGTTTATTATTTCTAGTTAGGTCAAAATACTCTAAGCCATGTATCAACCTCTTTTGAGTTTAGGCACAAAGTTGTCGTAAACACTTTCGGATGGAGTCCTAACACTAGCTTAGGCAGAAAAAGAACCTCGGTCTAGAGTTACTACTCGTACCTCAGCCCACAATCATCTGATTAACTTCTCCGACCGTGCTTATAGGATTTCGACCAGAACACTATTTCTCCACCCACGTGGCAGTGGCACACCCGCAAAATCCTCTGATCCACGTGGCAACTTCGTAGCTTTCCACGTGGCAGAGGTAAATTTTAGTCCAAAACAACCTCATATAATTGGTGGATATATTTATAGTTGATTTTGATCCTTACAACAACAACAACAAAAAACCTTAAAAAAATAATATTGTTGTAAAAATAAAGAACTTTAGAGAGAAAAGATGGGAGAACAGTGTGTCTTTTTCCATTCCATAGAGCCTCTATTTATAGGCTTCAAGTGATAAACATTTACATCAGATAAACATCTTATGATAAATACATTATCACTAAGATAAATACAGGAAAATAAAATGAGTATTTATCTAACTAATATTATATGATTATCTATGGAGATAAATACATGAAATGTGGTATGTAGTTATCTGATGAGGACATTCACATTATCTGCAACACTCCCCCTTGGATGTCCGCAAATCAATGATAAGCTGCCTCGTTAAAACCTTGCTTGGAAAACCCAGTGGGATAAAACCTAAGCGAAGGAAAAAGAGTACAACCTTGTCTTGATCATTGAAATAGCGTTGAACGTGCTTATGTTGCCTCATTAAAACCTTGCTAGGAAAAACCCTGTGGGATAAAAACCTAGTCGAAGGAAAAAGAGTACAACGCACATATGTCCGATGTACTTGGATGCTCCCCCTGATGATTGCATCCATTAATTTGATAGTTGAGAAAATCGACGAAGTCCAATACCATGTACAAATTTCTGAAATGAACTTTTTGGTAAGGCTTTGGTGAAGAGATCTGCAAGGTTGTCACAAGAACGGATCTGTTTGACTTCGATTTCCCGATTCTTCTCAAGTTCATGCGTGTAGAAGAATTTTGGTGAAATGTGCTTGGTTCTATCACCTTTGATGTATCCTCCTTTGATTTGAGCAATACAAGCAGCATTATCCTCATACATGATAGTTGGAATATCTGTAATTAGAGGTAGATCACAAGTACTATGGATATGTCGTATTACTGATCTTAACCAAACACACTCTCGACTTGCTTCGTGGAGGGCAAGTATTTCTGAGTGATTGGAAGATGTAGCGACCAATGTTTGTTTTGTAGATCTCCATGAGATCGCAGTATTTCCACAAGTAAATACATATCCAGTTTGGGAGCGACCTTTGTGCGGGTCGGATAGATATCCAGAGTCCGCATATCCAACAAACTTTGGGCCATTGGGGGATTCACTTGAATAAAATAGGCCCATATCAGTTGTTCCACGAAGATAGCGTAAGATATGCTTAATACCATTCCAATGTCGATGTGTTGGAGTGGAGCTATATCTTGCTAACAAGTTTACCGAAAAAGCTATGTCTGGTCTTGTACATTGTGCTAAGTATAGTAAAGCACCTATTGCACTAAGATATGGTACTTCTGGACCAAGGACCCTTTCATTATCTTCTTTAGGACGAAATGGGTCTTTCTCAATGTCAAGAGACCGAACAACCATTGGGGTACTCAATGGATGAGCTTTATCCATATTAAAGCGTTTCAATACCTTTTCGGTATATGTTGATTGATGGACAAAGATTCCTTTGTCACAATGCTCGATCTGCAGGCCGAGACAGTATTTGGTTTTTCCAAGGTCTTTCATCTCAAATTCATCTTTTAAGTATTCGGCAGTTTTTATGAGCTCTTCAGGAGTTCCAATTAAGTTCATATCATCGACATAAACTGCCACTATGGCAAAACCATAATTTGACTTCTTTATGAACACACATGGGCATATAGGATCATTGATATACCCTTCTCTTATCAAATATTCACTAAGACGATTGTACCACATTCGTCCAGATTGTTTTAACCCATATAGTGATCGTCTCAATTTGATAGAGTACATATTTCGTGGTTTTGTTTTAATTGCTTCAGGCAATTTGAGTCCTTCTGGGACTTTCATATAAATATCAGCATCCAAATCTCCGTATAAGTATGCAGTAACAACATCCATAAGTTGCATGTCGAGTTTTTCTGAAACTACCAGACTTATCAAATATCTGAATGTGATTGCATCCATAACGGGAGAGTATGTTTCATCAAAGTCAATTCCAGGCCTTTGAGAAAAACCTTGTGCAACGAGTCGTGCTTTATATCTTGCAATCTCATTTTTCTCATTACGCTTTCTCGTAAACACCCACTTGTAACCTACAGGGTTCACATTGTGCGGTGTTTGGACTACAGGTCCAAATACGCCACGTTTTTCTAAAGAGTTCAACTCAGCCTGAATTGCATCTTTCCATTTAGGCCAATCATGCCTATGTCTGCAATCATCAACAGATCTAGGTTCAAGATTATCATCAGCTTTAATGATCTCAGTAGCTACTGCGAATGAAAAAATATCATCAATGATCATTTCATCGCGATCCCACAATTCATCATTGCATGCAAAATTTATAGAAATTTCTTTATTGTTAGGTACCTGTGCCTCTTCTGGGGCTTGGGTCTCATTATGGACCATGTCTTGTTCTAAGACTGAACAATCATTAAGTGTGGGTTCGCAATTTTCGCTGGAATTT
>QANW01010875.1:108271-151000 GCA_003254865.1 Dryas drummondii | reverse complement strand
AGAACGAACTTCAGGTTCTAAAGTCTTCGCATATCTTATTCGAACTGCAGGTTCATTGATATAAGAACATATAAATTTAATTTAGTCAGGTTCTANGAAAGTATAGCCATATATAAACATGAGTATAATTGCATAAAGAAATTTAATTAAACAACTCATATAAAGAAATTCATGCAATCGGCCTTGACAGAAAATTTGAATCAAACAGTATTTGATACAAAACAAACAATTAAATTAATTATTTGTATACGTAATAATACTCCAGGTTGAAAATTATTCTCAAATAAGGAAAACTAGAATTAAGCATTCGGTGAGTAAGGTGGAATAATATTCATAATTGTGAACATCTAATTGATTAAAGACAATTAATTGTTTGTCAGATTATAAAAAAAATAATTTAAACAAAACATGCCCATATATTAGATCAAACGAATTTATGATAAAGATATATCCACCCAGGAGGTAGGAATAAAAGTTATGTGCTTGTCCATGCAGTTGAATCAGTTGATACATATACGATATGCATCAAGATTGACTTTGTGCGTGATATAGCAAAGGGCACATAGCATATATATGTATACATACACACATAAGGTTGCAAAATGAATCANGATACATATACGATATGCATCAAGATTGACTTTGTGCGTGATATAGCAAAGGGCACATAGCATATATATGTATACACACACACATAAGGTTGCAGTAAATGAATCAAAGAATTGTCATAAATAAAGCGTATATATAATAATTCAATGATAAAAGTGAAATAGACAAAAACACAACAAACTGTCAGATGAATTAATTAAACACCCAAAACATGCCATCAGTGAGCGAAAAGATAATTTGTTTCAACCCAAGAGTTTAGCACTAACGTTGCAGCGGCTATATAGTAATTGCAGTAGCGTGAATAAGAGCATCAAAGTTGAGCACGAAGGCTCTTGCTTCTTAGATCGAAAAAGCCTCTCAATGTCATCGGCTTGTTAATAAAAATTGCTATTAGAAATAAAGAAGCAAAATAAAGAATAAAAATATACCAGAGCTCTCGTGCTGATAACGTGTTGTAAAAATAAAGAACTTTAGAGAGAAAAGATGGGAGAACAGTGTGTCTTTTTCCATTCCATAGAGCCTCTATTTATAGGCTTCAAGTGATAAACATTTATATCAGATAAACATCTTATGATAAATACATTATCACTAAGATAAATACAGGAAAATAAAATGAGTATTTATCTAACTAATATTATATGATTATCTATGGAGATAAATACATGAAATGTGGTATGTAGTTATCTGATGAGGACATTCACATTATCTGCAACAAATATTGAATATATACGATAGGAAAAATCTGCCACGCGCGAGTGAGAATGGAATTGACAGTTTGACAGTTTGATAGTAGCACCGAGTGGAAAGCGTGAAAACGTCTGAGAGTCTGACGGTCCCAATTCCCCCATTCCTCCCTCCTCTGAATTAGAAATTTCGAATTTCGTACACCTACAGCTACACTACTACAATTTGTTTCATTTCCTTTTTCCTTTTTTGTTTTATTTTTTTGTGAATCAAAAAAATTCAAAACCCACAACCTGCTTTCTCTAAAGAAGAATCCCATTTCCTTGTTTCTTCTTTCAAATGGGTTATGCTATTCATTGAGATCTGCAGATCTGTAGCATAACGGATCTCACGCGCCTCCCTCTCCGGCTTTCCCTTTGTTTATTTTGCAGCAGCCATAATAACCCAACTGCGCAAACCCATAGCACACAGCCACACACATACATAGCAAATTAGCAATTTCTCATATATTTCTAGGATTGCTTTATTTCGTAGGAATTTATTTATTATTATTTTATATGAAAAAAAAATAAAGGAAGAAAGAAAGAAGGACGAGGTTTGGAATTGTAGAATTTTGGAGTGGGCAGTCGGGTTTGGTGAAAAATGGAAGGCAGCCAGAAGAGATCGTCGGCGGCAGTTTCAGATGTGGGCGCGTGGGCCATGAACGTTGTCAGCTCCGTCGGAATTATTATGGCCAACAAGCAGCTCATGTCCAACTCCGGTTATGCTTTCGTTTTCGGTCTGCTCTCTCTCTCTCTCTCTCTCTCTCTCTCTCTCTCTCTCTGGATCTGACCCCAACCCCATTTCAGTTTTTCGTATTTGGGTTTTAAATCTCTTATATAAATATGGGATTGATGTCAACTTTTGTGGGTCTCTTGATTTTTGTTTTTTGCCCTTTCATTTTGGTGAGTTGTTTATTTTTTAGGAAAAAAAAAACATTAATTCTCACGTAAATGATGTCTTCTGGCTTTCATACTGTGGATAGATTTAGTAGTGTAGTGTAGTGTATAGTGTGTGCATTTATGCATTGAGAAGTTTAAGATTTACTCCAAATTTTCTTATGATTATGATTAAGATTTACAGTTGATCTCATAAGGAATATCGAATGAATACATTGTTGTGGTTTTCTTTTTTTGGTTCAGCCACCACTTTAACTGGGTTCCACTTTGCTGTTACTGCAATGGTTGGCTTTATCTCCAATGCTGCCGGTATTTCTGCATCTAAGCATATTCCGTTTTGGGACCTTCTATGGTTCTCCATCGTTGCCAATATCTCTATCACAGGGATGAACTTCAGCCTCATGCTAAACTCAGTCGGGTTTTACCAGGTATGGCATTCATGAAATAATTGGGTTTTTTCTCAATTATAGCATCTCAGAATATTTAGGAGGGACTTACTAGTGAAGTTATGTAATGATCTCTCTTGTTATGGCGCAGATTTCCAAGTTGAGCATGATTCCTGTGGTTTGTGTGATGGAATGGATCCTTCACAACAAGCACTATTCAAGGGAAGTTAAAATATCTGTTGTCGTTGTGGTTATAGGTGTAGGTGTTTGTACTGTAACCGATGTGCAAGTTAACCTCAGAGGATTTATATGTGCCTGTACAGCCGTTTTGTCAACTTCTTTTCAGCAAATCGTGAGTAATTTTATTTTTCCACTTATTTTTCATTTTTTGATCAGAGCTGAGAGTCATTTCAAGATCAACTTTTCTATAAAGTCAGGCTCAACTCATTGGTTTTCTTTAATTCTTGTTTGGTAGGGTTTCTTTGGCATTGATTCTGTAACACTAACATCTTTAGCTCAGTTAATAGTCAAGTCAAATTGTCATAAATTTGTGGAGTGATCATTTTAATTCTTGTTTTATATATTGTCTTTCTGTTGAACAGAGTATCGGTTCCCTTCAGAAGAAGTATTCAGTTGGATCATTTGAATTGCTGAGTAAAACAGCTCCAATTCAAGCCGTTTCTCTGCTTATTCTTGGTCCATTTGTTGATAACTACCTTGGTGGTACATTCATAACCAACTATAAGATGTCTTCTGGTACCATTGTAAGCACGCATCTTTTTTGTCACAATCTTGCTTTATCGCATTGGTTTTGTTGGCTCTTGTATCCCATACACAGGAAAAAAATTTCTGACTTTTTAAGTCATAATGGTGTGGACATGTGCAGTTATTCATTATTCTTTCGTGCTCCCTAGCCGTGTTCTGCAACATCAGCCAGTACCTCTGCATTGGACGTTTTTCGGCTGTTTCATTCCAGGTTTTAGGTCACATGAAAACAGTATGTGTCCTCACACTGGGGTGGCTGCTCTTTGATTCGGAGCTAACTTTCAAGAACATTATGGGGATGATTCTTGCAGTAGTTGGCATGGTAATTTATAGTTGGGCTGTGGAGATTGAAAAACAGTCGAATATCAAACCCTTGTCCCATGCAAAAAACAGCCTGACGGAAGAGGAAATTAGACTTTTGAAGGAAGGGATTGATAGCATTCCTGTGAAGGATGTTGAACTTGGAGAAACTAAAGGATAGGTTGACTTATCTTTGTCTGGAGAAGAAGGTGGCTAGGGAAGGGGAAGACTTTTTGCAAGGGAATACAGGTATTTTTCATGTCTTCTGCTTCATCTTTGTAAGTTTGCCTCATTTTGTGGCAGCTGAAACTTGGCAACCGTCTGCTGACACTTGCACAAATCCATCTAGAATATGTTCTGTTCCATTGAGACTGTCATTTATTATTTTATTTATTTCTCATCCTTTAATATTATATTTATCTCTATGTTATCGTCTCTGTCTTTGCAAAAGAAGTTGAAACCATGATTATAATGATGGCCAATCATGTAAAACCCATACTGTAGTTAAAGATGCCAAGTCTATTTATCCAGTGCAATCTGCTGAGTTCTTTGTATTTTTACTGGTTCAATTTTCATGGTGTAGTACCAAGTTTTGTGCAATCGGCTGCCACCCAAACTAACATGAACAAATTATCATGGATGCTGCTATCCATCATAAAAAGACAATTTGAAGTCAAAAGATTATGCGCCATTTTGTTTAAAGTCTAAAGAATATCAGTCCATTTTACCTAAATCGCAAGATTAGATCAGACCAAAAAAATTGAAACGGCCCAACGATTTTTTGCAAGACCACACCCTTGCCCAAGTTGGTTGCAAACCCAACAATCCAAGCATCGCTGGTATCTCGAATAAAACCCTAGCACCGATAGCTCTTTTAATTGAGAACAATACTTGTCTCCCTGGTTTGAGGAGTTTCTCTAATCTCCTCTTACAAAAGGACGTCTATTTTGGTATTTTCATTTTAAATAAATAAAAAATTAATTCATAAATTGAATGAAAAGACTAAAAATATCATGCATGTGTAAGAGGGAGTTGGAGGAACTCCTCCAACTAGGGACGAACATTGTTCCTTACTTGAGCAGCTATACATATAGCTAGTAGACTGGTACGTATAAAGTTCCATTTGTACAAGATCATCGGTCTTAAAAATGGAGGTTTTAATAGTTTAAGCCTCAAAAGTGGAGATTTTTGTTTCTTTTTTATCCGAGAACGGGATTGTTGAACTTAGAATCTTTTCTAACAAAGAGACATACCACTAGACTAGTATTAGTATTAATTTAATTTAGGGTAAACTACATTTTGGTCACTGTGTTTTGGCCCGAAATCATATTTGATCATTATGGTTTCAATTTTGCCAATTTGGGCTTTGTGTTTATGTTGTTTGCAATTTTAAGATAATTTTAACAAAACTCAAAATTTTCAATTTGATAATAAGTTTTCTATTTGTTTTCAAGAAAAAATTTAATTTAGGGTACCAGGGATTACACATTGGCTACCAAGTTGAGCAGCATTGCCACCACAGAAGCTTTGAACATAACTCCGTCTCAAAAGCTGTTAACAACTCTGTTTCACGTGGAGTGTATAGAACTATAGACCATCTCTCCATCCTCACCTAATGTGGACTTATTAGATATCCCACACTTGTGTCATTGAAGGAACCAACCGCCGACATACAAAGCTTGGATTTCTTCCTTGAAGTCACAGTGAGCTACTAAATACTAATGCCATGACAATTTTAAACGAGTCCTCTTTGGAAATTGGAAAAAAGGTCTCATGATAGTCAAATTTCTCAAATTGAAAATTGGGGATGATAGTGGGCCGGGCCGTAAATTTATAAGCCCAATGTGAATGTGAATGAAATATCCCATTCTCAATTTCTCATTGAGAACTTGGTCCTTTCCACAGTAAGAAGTTGAAGAAGAGCAGAGAGAGAAGTTGGTGACAATGGAGGAAGACGAGATGGATTCGCTGTTCGAGGGGATGGTGTTGTTTAACCCTAACAATTCCAATCTCGATGAGCCACAGCCACAGCCCCAGCCACACCATGATCGCGATGAAGAAGACGCTGATGATCCAACGGTGGATGGTCCATCATCATCATCTGAGCCCCTGGACGAGAACCTCTTCTCCGACCTGACAGTCCAATTCCAAACCCTAACAGCCACAGAAGACGAAGATCCAACAAAAGCAACCGCCAGACAGAATTCCATTTCCAGAAAGAAAAAGAGAGCTGCTGGCCTCAGGATCGGATACGCCAGAGATTCCAGCTCTCGCTCCCTCTCTCTCGACGCCGCCGACGATTTCATCGATCCATTGCCCACCACCACCTGTACCGTTGCAGTAGACGACGAACAAGCTCCTCCGAAGCTCCGGTTGGACCAAACCAAGGCCCTCATCTCCGAAAAGCTCGACCGTGCGCGTCAATTGGCCGCCTCCGTCTCCGCCGCCAGGAAGGACTCCATCGCCCGGAGAAGGACGGCCGCTGAGAACCTCAATCTGGCTTCCTCCAATTGCGCCCATCTCGAGAAGCAGCTCGAAGACGCCTGCGAGGCTGAGGATTTCGATACCGCCGAGAGGCTCAGTGACAGTCTTGCTGCTGCCAACGACCGTAAGCAAGCTCTCCTCGCCGCCCTCAGAGATGCCGAGGCCCATTGCGATGCGGTCGACTCCCAAATGCATGAAGTTCTCCGATCCCAGATCGCCGCGGAGGAAGAATGCGCATCTCTGCTGGACCACTTTGCAACCGTGAGTACCTCCACCTCCATTTATTCATTAGTAGTTGGAATTTTGCATGTATTCATTATATGTAGTGTAGATCATAGACTGAAGACGACAATGGAATGAAGAGAAAAACTTTTATGGGATGGTCCTAAACCCCATTGTGTCTGCACGTGATTAGAGAGAGATATATGCATAAAACATATAGGACGGTCGGTCCCATGGAAGTTATTCTCATGGAAAGAATGACATGACAATTAGTGAGTAAAGGGTAATGAGTGTGATTGTTGAATAATGCAGGATGCTTCGAATAATGCAGATTTGGTCTTGGAGACAGCAGAAGCACTCTCTTCAAAAGAAACGGATGAATGGCTTTCATCAACTGAAGCCTTGCAAGCCAAGAAGATGGAATTGGAAATTGAATCGCACATAATTGATGAAGCTGGGATTGTCTTGAACTCTTCCATTGAGACTTCAGTGGAGGATGACAAGAGAGAGAAAGAATCTCTTTGTAAGGAAAAGGAGGTTCTCTTGGACCAACTGGAGAAACTACTTGCTTTGGTGAAACAAAAGGAAGAGGAGATAGCACAAAATGATCGTGCAATTGAACAAGTTGAGGAAAGGATAGCTCATGTTCTCTCTGACTTTCAGGAGATGCAATCCGGCATTCATGCCAAGTCTAGTAACTTGCACGCGGGCCTTTCCCAGATACAATTGGAGAGTGAGGCTCTGTCAACAAAAAAGACAGAAATTGATGCCTTACTTGCTCAGGAACAAGAGAGGGGAGCAAAGTTGAGGGGATTGGCCAGGGCTTCTGCTCAGGATGCAGAGGAATACCAACAAGTTGCTGCCCTTAGAAAAACTCTCATGTCCTCTATTTTGAAGTCCAGGGAAGATAAGGTCAGGCTTGCAAAGACTGAGGAGAAGCTTTCCAAGGATGTTCAAATGCTCCAAGAGGATGTTTCAGCCTCTAGGGCTTCACTACAGGTTCCTTTTGCTTCCTAATAATTTCCTTGCCCCTTTGGATATCTTTGTTATTATTGTTGTTCTTGTTGTGGTCTACTAGCAATCACGTAAAATAGAAGGGTTTAATCCTATATCTATTTTTCTGCATAGTTTTTGTAACTTCCTTAGAAAACACAGTGAATGAATTCCACTCAAATATTCATAGCCTCATTTACTAACCAAAACAAAGAAAAAAAAAATGGAAAAATTATTATATGCAGATTCAGGCATTTTGGGTGTGTAGCATGAACTTAGAACCTACTATGACATGACAGAACTTGCTTTATTGTTCGTATGCTTAGGCTTAGGATTGAGAAGCACCATTTGTGCAATAATATACACAATTCCATGTTTCTTTTTTTTTTTTTTTTTTTTCCTGAACTTTTTCCCCCCTCTTTGTTCTACATTTTAACTAAGGCATGCAAAGATGTTCATGTTTCATTTTAAAATTAACTCAAACATACTGAAGTTTGCATATGTGCAAATCCTCTTGATCCTCCTCTTTCTCCCCCTTCTGATTTATTATTCTTTTGGGTACACCATACAACTTTTTCCCCACTTCATGACATGCCATTTGTTAAACAGAGTTCTTTCCCTTGTTCAGGAACTGTCTTCAAGAAAGTCGAGCATTCAACAAGACATAGCATCCTCTAAGCAGAAAATTCTCTTCATAGACAAAAGAGTCCCAGAGCTGGAATCAGAAAAGAAAGTCGCTGCCACTGCAAGAAATTTTAAGGAAGCTGCACGAATATCTGCTGAGTCTAAGTCAATGAATGTTCAAAAGGATGGCATACAGATTGACATGGAAAGAGCCATCTTAGAGCTTGAGAAGCTCGAGGACGAGATTAAAGAGACTGTTAGCAGATTGCAGGAGACTGAGGGGCACATTTTATCCAAGGAAAAAGAGGTAGCAACAGCTAGGTTTGAGAGGTTAATCTTGATATCTGGTATTGCTAAAGCAGAAAGAGCAGCTGCTTTGGAGTTGGGTGACCTTGAAGAAGCTAACCTTCTGCTTGCAGAGGCTGAAGCAGCAGACTCTGAAGCAAAACAACTTCAACCAATATACAATTTTAAGTTGGAAGAGATTGAAAGTCTACCAAAACACTTCATCTCCATGGAGCTGATATCCAATCTTGGGAGGAAGCAGTTGGAAGAATTGGCAGCATCTGTTCAACTTTCTCCATCATGACAATTAGCAGAGCTGTAGTGGAGTGAATTTGTCAATGATCTTTGCGAGATGGGGAATTAGAGGTTTACAGAGAATTCTGATATTTGATAACTATGAGAAGCTGGAACAACTTAAGACCTGCATTCGCATCCATGATTTGGGATTGTGTTTCCCCTTCCGCCATGTGGTTTCTTCCTATGATGCCTACAGACATGATTTCCTTGTCTTACTTGATGATCAAAGGTTTGGGATCCTTACCCTCGCTGTCTTCCTGTGAGCTGTCTTGTCACTTGGCAGGTTAGATCCAGCTCCCAACCTCCAGCTCTAAACCCCCCATCTCACCCATATTTTTCCGTAAAAATCTTAACATACTCCGTACATAGAGTAAATTTGTGTGGCATATTTGTATTCTATACCAAACTCAATTTTGCTCTCTGTTTTTTTCCAGTGTGTACCAAAGTCATTTGTTTCGTTCTCGTATAAAACTCTATATTGTGTTTATTTAACTGTACTTCCATTTCGCTCCTTTGTTAAAGAGTAATAAATCAAGTCGGGATTTTTTGGTGTATACATGTTGTGAGTAGGAAGTACTTTGTTGCCTTCATGCTCCTTTATGCTCTAGAAATTTGTTGCCTTAAATTAAAAATTTTGGATGGCTTCTGTTACGAAATAGAACTTCAAACTACAGATGGGGGTGCATGGCTTTGGTATTCAGGTTGATATCTGTTGTATTTTTTTTTTTTATTTTAGGCATTCCAAATTATGAGACCAAACAAGCGATAACTCATAAAGAAAGTGCTTGTTTGGTCTCGTCATTCTGCATCTACATCAAATGGTCCTACAAGAATTGAGAAAGTGATTGTTTTGTGTTGGAAAATTGGAGAGGGTAGACATGCATTCTCTTTTACCAAGGTCCCTTTCATTCGAGTTCTACATGTAGGAACTCATCTCCTTATGGAGCCGTAGTCCCATTTGACTACTAAGCCAACGAGGACTAGAGCTTCTTTTCTTAACCATATTTTGCTATATGATTATGATTTATTCCTAGTGATTTCCTTGTCTTAATTGAGGATCAAAGGCTTGTGATCTGCACCCTCAATCCCCCAACTCTTTTAACCCTTTTTTTTAATCTTTACATATTTGCAGTTGGGAGTAATTTTCTGCAGCTAAATTTCACTTTTTATCCCTGTAGTTTGAGTTAAGTTTCACTTTGGTCCCTATAATTTCAATTGGTATGATTTTGGTTTTGTAGTTTACAAATCGTAATAATACGAGGACACTTTAGCATTTTTGTCAATTAATTTTTTAAATTAGTCATTAAATCGTTAATGGTATGTAAAGTACATGACTAAAATCAAAATAGTTTGTAATGTACGTGATCAAAAACACAACAAATTTGATAATTTGATGAACGAAAATAGTAAGATGTTTTTGAATTGCAACAATTCATAAACTATATGACTAAAATCATAACAATTGAAATTATATGAACCAAAGTGGAACTTAGCTCAAACTATAGAGATCATAAGTGAACTTTGGCAATTTTCCGCTGCATATTTTTTTTTGGAGAAACATAACTTTTATTAATTAGAAAAAGTACAACACAGAGGACAAGATATCTGCTGCTTAGAAAAACAAAACAGAGAACAAACAATCACTTACAATCAGAAATACAAAGACCACCAAGACTTACAATACAGCTGCACTCCAATCATAAAATATAGTTCGGAAAAAAGTATCCCTAAATTCAGAGGATACAGAAGCCCAAAGGGAAGACCAAAACTGAACCCTATCCATCAAAAGATCTACCTTCTCACCCCTAGCATCCTAAAAAATCCTTCTATTTCTTTCTAACCGAACCACCCAAAAAAAGAGGGTGCATTTTTGGTCTTTTGGGTATTAATATTAGAACTGATTATCCTAGGTGCAGCGAAAATAAGCTGGGATTTTTTTTTTCTTGCCAAGAGTTTATCACACAAGGAAAATGGCATCACAAATACATTAAAATTCAAGGAAACACACCAAAGACCATGACAAACCTTGGAAAGATGTTTGATTGGATCAAAGTGTTCTCCACAAGGTGCCTTGGCCAAATTCCGTTTATAGACTCTTTGAATGTTCTTCTTATTTTCCGCATTCTCCGTTGCGTTCAAATGTCTTTGAATATGTTCTTGAAGAATTCCCAATTTATCTTCATTCTTCAAATTGGTGTTCAATCTTCTTGTAGTAGATTGAATACATCTTGAGGAACTTGAATATAAATTGAATTATATCCATAGGTAACTCACCAAGAAGATTACAACCTTATAACCTTTTTTTTTTTTTGCCACTACAACCTTATAACCTTAGAGAAACCAATAAGGGAGTGATTTTGAAATCACATGTACTAATGAAAGAGCACAAGGTTGGATTACAAGAAGCAGGAAGAAAACTCAAGTACTTCTCCTCCTTGTAGGTGCAACAACCTTTGTTGAAATTCTAATTAAGCGTACTGTGGTGGAACAGTGTCTATTAAGTTACTTTATGCTGGTTAACTGATTTAGGAGTTTTATACTGCCTCCATTGAAATTTAAATCCTTGTATCACTTTCAATGAGCTTAAAATCCCTTTTCTATATGACAGCTGACATCAATTAGTGGAGTTATTTAATGTTTTAGTTGTCTGATTATTATTTATTGTGTTAGTTGATAGCTTAGAGTCACATTAATATGTTGTATGGTGTGTTTAATTTTGTTAGTGATCATTAGCTATTTAATGCTTCCTAGTAAGTTGTAACCTTGAAAAGATAAATTAGTTGATCAAGTGTTCCTGCCTAGGAAACCTGATATCTTTTATTAGGCACATTTTCATATTCTCAGCTGTAATCTCTCTAAATATCCCATTAAATGAAAAAAGATGAACTTTTCGAGACAAATTATTATTCTCTGCAATTTTGCAATTGTAGTTTAGTGAATCTTCTTGCAAATCAAGTATATAGCTTGGTCGCCCTGAGTGGCATCCGCGATTCGTAGTGTTGAGTGGTGTCTGCTACCCCCATCAGTGCACTTGCTTCTTTTCCCTTCTCATTTTCGTGTAAACTTAATATAGAGAAAATCTATTAGACTCGATCCATAAACCCATGATCTTGAACCTCATGAATTTCACAATAACTAACTGCGGAAATTCAATTCAGTGGTAGATACATACCTCGTTCCATAAGAGCAATCTTAATAAATATTTAAAAAAAAAAAAAAAAAAAAAAAAAAAAAAAAAAAGCAAGATATATGCCACGATCAATAAACCTAAATTTGGCTTTAATCTTTCACTCTCTACAACTCCTGAATTCAGTCTTTCAATGGGGCTAGACTAATCTTATGAGTTGTTTGGGTGTTGTGAGAGCATGGACCAACAATCTTATTTATAGAGGACATTCTGATAAAACTCTACTCATTAAGAGGTTTATTAGAATTAAGGAGGGTGTAGTGTATATAGATTTATATAGACTTTTGTAAATTTTTAAGTGATAGACTTTTGTAGAATTTACAGACTTTCATAAAGTTCTATAGAGTTTTACAGAGTTCTAGAGAGTCTACAGAAATCCTTAGAAATCTGCAGGGGACAGGTCGGATTATAATGACTTTGAAATATACATAAAAGTCTTTCAAAGTATATTAAAATCTATTATTAAATAAAGAGATAATTAGACTTAGGTCTTTTAGAAAAACGATTTTTAGATGGAGACCGGGGGTATTTTAAAAATTATAAGAAAATCTTTTTAATTCATAAGAAAGTCCTTTTAATTTATAAGAAAATCATTTTAATTCATAATAAAGTTCTTCCTCGATTTGAAGGGTATTTCCTCTCCTAGCGTCCAAAATCTTGGAGTTAAAACCTAACATAAAGCCGTCAAAGAAGAAAAATAAAATGACTTAATTAAAAATCCTAAATCACTACCGGTTTTAGAAAAACAGTTTTTAGATAGAGACGGGGGTATTTTAAAAGTTATAAGAAAATCTTTTTAATTCATCAAAAAATCCTTTTAATTTATAAGAAAATCATTTTAATTCATAATAAAGTTCTTCCTCGATTTGAAGGGTATTTTCCTCTATTTGAAGGATATTTCCCTTCCTAGCATCCAAAATCTTAGAATTAAAACCTAACATAAAGCCGTCAAAGAAGAAAAATAAAAAGACTTAATTAAAAATCATAAATCACTATCGGTTTTAGAAAAACAATTTTCAGATGGAGACCGGGGGTATTTTAAAAGTTATAAGAAAATCTTTTTAATTCATAAGAAAGTTCTTTTAATTTATAAGAAAATCATTTTAATTCATAATAAAGTTCTTCTTTGATTTGAAGGGTATTTTCTTTTATTTGAAGGGTATCTCCCCTCCTAGCGTCCAAAATCTCGGAGTTAAAACCTAACATAAAACCGTCAAAGAAGAAAAATAAAATAACTTAATTAAAAATCCTAAATCACTACCGGTTTTAGTCTAAAAAAAACTGATAATTAAAATGAACTGAACTATAAGTCTCTCTTAAATAAATTCCATAAACTCAATGACTTTTTAAATACATCTAGACTTTTACAAACTTTTAAGTCATTAAAAATTTTAATTGAATACCACATGACTTTTATATACTTCTTAAAATTCTTAATTGAATACATATAGACTTTTACGGACTTGTTTAAAGCCTTTAAAAATCTTAATTGAATATCACATGTCTTTTAAACTCCACAAAAGTCTTTTAAAATCTATATACAATACACCCCACTAAAACTCCTTATCCGCACGAGCACTACTCAACACGATTCGAGCAATACTTAAGGTCAATTTTTTAAAACTTACAAAAAAAAAAAGTTGAAAATCTTTAATTGCAACAAAAAAGGTCAGTTATTAAAATTTCCCATAATTAATCCTTCCTGGCCAAAAAAGCCCAAAATATTGAGTTGCAAGCCACCGCTACATGCCTGCATCTACCATTTTGTCCTCTGGGATGCATATGCCTTTGTGGGAGATGTATTTGTCATTTTGTCCTTTTACACCAATTTATTAAGATAGGGTCTTTCTCACCAAGTTTGTTAGTAATTTGGTACTAATATCTAATTTACTAATAAAAAAAGTTTTCTAGTCCTTTTTTTTTTTAGTTTTAGAAATCTAACTATCGAATAGTGCTCGAGCTTTGCTCAAACTCACCTCAAGCGATGGATAATGTTCGAGCAATCTTCGAAGAGAGTTCGAACACTATTCAAGAGTCAAATTTTTAAAACTTAAAAAAAAAAAATAATAAGGTTAAAAATATTTAGGCTTATTCAAGTAAATATCCTCTGAAATTAACTTCCATTCTTATTTTGCCACCTCAAAATTAAATCTTCCAACTTTCCCCCCCTCCCTCCAAACTTTACAAATCACTCCTAAAAAGCAAGTTTCGTCAACTCTATCCATTAATCCTATTAAAAAGTTAATGTGGTGCCTACGTGGATTAGCATTCTAAGTAATTTACTGACCCTAAAGAGGTGAGTGGGACTGACAACTTGGCAAACGAGCGCCATGTCAAATTTTCAGCGCCAAATGACCCTAGGGTTAAACCCATTTTCCCTCCCTTTTCTGATTAAAGGCTTTGTTCTTCTCCATCTCCATTTATGGCTTAAAAATCAAGGGAGGCGATTTCACCCACTGGTAATCTCTCCATCTTCTTGCAACATAATTTCCATCAATGAGCACCATGAGCCACCAAAGCAACAGCAGTAGGCAGCTTGTAGTGGGTGCAAGGGACCAACCCATGCACTACTATTGTGAAATAGTAGCCTGATTTGCCACATCTTGGATTGACAAGCATCCAGGGAGGCGATTTCATTGCTGCCCACTGTCCTCGACTGTAAGTATTTGGTCTTTTTTTACGTTCATTGATGTAATGGTATGGGTTAGGTTTGATTATAATGGTGATTTCGGCGATTTCATATTTGGCAATTTTTTTACTTTCGTCGATTTCGTGATACAGAGGTCCAATAGATGTGGGTTTTTTTAGTGGTTCGATCCCGAAATGTGCGATTGCTCGAAGACTATAATACCAGGGCTGTTGAGAAGGATTAATGCACTGGAGGCTCAAATTTCAAGGGGAAGACCAAGGGAGAAATATTTGTGGTGTGTGTTAATTGTGTCCTGGGGGTTTATGCTAATGTTATTTTGCTTTGGAATGTGATTTTTTTGGTGGAATAAGCATGGATAGTTGGGTTCGGTTCTAGCAGTAGGTGTTTGGATTTGGTTTAGAAGTAGTAATTTATTGTTGTTGCTTAGTTTGGTGTTGGCAGCAAGGTTTGAGTTTTGGTTTTGTAAAAGACCCATGTGGATGATCAATTGCCTTGTAAGAGACCCTGAATATTTTATAAAAGACCCTGAATATTAGGCATATGTTTGATTATAAATTTTAGCTATGAATTTTCTAATTACATAAGCATCCTGTTTGGTTAAATTATTGAATTTCAACTATGAATTTTGAGCTTTTTTATTGAAGGAAAACATACCCATGTTACAAAATTAAGAGAAGGCATGTAGGAGATAAAAATTGATACATTTAGTACTAAACAATAAATAAATGAGCACAACACCTTTGCTCAACTAGCTAGGAACAAGTTACTGCAAAAGATAGCCATTCTCAATTGCTTGAGCATCCATTACATGTAACTCAAAATATCCATTATGAAATAGTTCAATACAACCCTGTCCATAATGACCCATAAACAACTATATATAAGTGTTCCATCAAAATTCACCATGGCAAAAATCATCAAAATCATCCAAAATACCAACTGCTATCAAAATTACAATAATCCAAACTGTCATCAAAAGCAGTCAAAAACCATAAAAAATCACCAAAAGCATTCAAAAGCAGTAAAAGCCCCTAAACCCTAAATCAACAATCAAGTCATCAAAAGCCATCAAGTTTCATGAACTCAACACTCAGAATTGCCAAATAGGCTTCTTCATGTACATCTTCTTGCATTTTTTGGCATGCTCTTTTGGGTCAATTCTTTTTGCAGGAGACTTGACTCTCTTTTTCTGAACTGCTTGACCATATGTTGATGCATGAGAGGTGGTATATGGACCTTGGGAGGTGTTGGATTGAACTTGTGAAGCTTGGGCCTGTGTTTGGGCTTGTGAATTGCATGCAGACTGTCCTTTTGCTCTATGTGGTCTAGGTTTAGGCTGTGATTTGTCTTTTGACTGGGCTTGTGACTCTCTTGCAGCTTGCCTTATCACTCTTTGTGGGTTAGCATGCCTTGGATCACCTCCACCTCTTTTGGCCTGCACAAGAAAAATACATGATTTGTACATTGAAACCCTAGGATGTAGAATAGTCAAGCGTTAAAGTAGTGAAAACCACCAACTCACTGGCAGCTTATGTAGTTTATTATGTTGTGGAACACATGGGGAGTCCTCATCAAGTCTTTATTGAGGAGTGTTTTGTTGAGATTGGTTCTACAAATTAGAATATTATAATATTTTTATTAATAAATCAATGCTAAACCTAAGAAGTGTAGAATTCCTCAAGTGTTACCTGACTTGAACTTGTATTCTTCATCTTGGGGCATGATTGAATGTTGTGGCCTTCATCTCCACGTCTACTGCACCTAATCTTACGGTTGAACCTCCTTAACTTGTGGCCCTTAGGTGATGGTGCTTTGGGTTCATTTGCATCTTGAATTATGGACTTTTTAGGCCTCTCAGGCTGCTTGTGAAACTTGGGAGGCATCAATGGAGGCTTACCTATCTTCATCCACAGGTCATGACTTGTCATAGGACTGATCATTGGCTTGTAGGTTCTCTCATAAGCTTTCTTCTTGTAACAATTAGCTACAAACTCCTCTGGCTCCCCATGAAATGTGCTAATGGCAGCACATGCATGTACAAAAGGAAGACCACTAAGATCCCATTTCTGCATGAGCATGTATGAGCATCCAAATCCAGTCTATGTGTCCTGCCACTTTGTGTCATAATCTGGTATTTTCTCTCCCCTCCAAGTCTTAGGCTGCAGTAGAAAGTTTCCTTCTTGTTTTCCTCTAGAATCTTGTGAATTCTTGATCCAACAGAATGACTCCACATTTCTAACCCTGTCCTTCTACCACATGTCAACAACATCATATATAACTTTATCCTTTCTAACATTGTAAGGATAGGCTTATCTCTTGCAACCAGGATAGCCTTGTTGAATGCCTCACAATTGTCACATTTATTGCCTGTACTGAAAACTACAAATTTCGAAATGTCAAACTAAGGTAATGTTCCCCTAGAACCAATTACATCATCATCAGCTTCTGAAGAAGATCCCTTATAGTCTCTAATCCCAGAATCTTGAGTACTATCTGACATTGCTTCCTCATCTTCTAAGTCTGGTCTGTCAGGATCAGCTTGGTCAACAAAAGAGTCATACAATTTGTCATCCTCCTTTAGAATGTTCATCTCTATTTCACTATCCTCATAGTCATCATCAATAAAATCAGCATCATCAATATCATCATCATCATCGTCCTCATCTTCATCTTCATCTTCATATTCCCCATCCTCATTGTGAGTTTCTTCCCTCTCAATCTCATCATGCCCTACACCATCAGCCGTATTATGCTGGGTAGCTTCCACATGCTCAATTATAAAATCATCCACTGTGGTTCTTTGTATGCTCACATTCTTGTGTTGCAGGTAAATACTAATCATCTTGGGGACATAGAGACAACATACTAATCAATCTCATCTTTGTATTCTCACATAGAGACAAAATAGTATGGTCAGACTCAATCTCAACCATTTATGCTCCTCTCATATAGAAGAAACTCACATCCTGATGTCCAACCAGTTTGACTATGCCTTTCAATTATAACAAAGACATGAAATCCACACAACAATAGTCAAACCAAGTTATGTCACCACCAAACTAGTTAACATAATTATGATAGACTTTCATGAACTTTTATAGAGTTACATAGAGTTTTACATAAAAAAAAAACTTTCATAGAGATTAATATACTTTCAATCACTTCTAATAAATTATATTGTTGTCATGGAATCCTAAAAAGATGTAACAACAAACTTTGAAAGTAATGAGGAACCCATCAGGCCCGATCTTTCTGACGGCCCCTTCCAATATCTTTTTGGTGGCGACCCCGCCTTCGACGGCTGAATACTTAAGTCCATGGCTCCTTCGCCTACACCACTCTTCCCCATCACAGCTCAACCATACCCACACACCTGCTTCTCTAATTAAGCTAAATCCCTCTGATTAAAAGCTTGATTCAACGTATCCTTTTTCATTTTTCAAAGTTGAGAATGTGCTCATCGTCTGGGCACAATAGTTTCAGTAGCTAGCAGGTGGTAATTTTTTCTGCTTATGTCATGAAATTGATGAAAATTAAGGACTGCAAATTCGAAAACCCACTTGCCATTAAAGTCCTGAACCCAGATTTCTAGTTGTGGGCAATAATTTTTTCCTTTTGATGTTTGTTCTTTTCAACTAAACAGAACATCTGGAATTTTTTACTAGTGCATTCGCCCTTACAATTACTATGTATCTTTCATTGTTAATTTCCAATATGGGTAAGTGTTAATAACTTAATAAATAATAAGAATATGGAAAACAGATGAGAACCTCTATATAGTGAGAAAATTGAGAATGGAGAAGAGATGAGCTGAGCTGATGAGGTTGAAAGAAAATAATGGGTTTGCGTTTTTGCTCGTCCATGCGTGAGGAGAAACAGAGGGAGTTTGATGGTGAAGAAGATGACAAAACTACGTAAACTTCGCAATCAAAGTCATTGAAAAGTATGCACATCGTACGTTTTTTCTCTTATGAAAGTCTACAAAAGTCTTCGGAGGGAACGAGAGAGAAATAATAAGGTTTTACTTCTATCAAATCTACAAAAGTCTATATAATTTTGAGAAATTTATAAAAATTATTGACATTTTAAATATTTTTTTATTTTTATAGACTTTTTAAAAGTATATAAAAGTCTTGATAGAATACCCCATAATTTTCATAAATTTTTTAAAAGTCTATATAAGTCATGATTGAATACACTTTGACTTTTTAATTCAACAAAAGTCTTTTAAAGTCTTTAAAAATTATGATTGAATACAATTCTCATGTAAATGCCCAAAATATTATATAGTTGGACACACTCTAGAACCTTGATCCCCCTTCAAATACCACAATCAATTTTTGTGTCCAATTTTCAAAGATAGCCAAAGCTGCATATATACAAATTTTCAAATACCCCATCCAATTTTTTAGTCCATTAGTTTTTTTTTTTTTAAATTAATTTCACCAAAACCTAGACCCAAAGAATAAAATTTCAATTTCGAGAAAATTTTTTATAGAAATTTTGACGGAAATTTCGATTTTGACAGAAATTTTCGCAGAAATTTCGATTTCGACAAAATTAGACAAAAACGATGAAAATTGCTATCAAAATTCCGAAATTTTGAAAAAAACTTGACCATATGTTTATTTAACATATTATCTACTACATTAATAAAAAAATATTGAAGAAACCAAATTATATAATAGATTTCATATAATATTGGATGAATATAATGCGCGCTGAAAGTAAATATTGTTATATGAAATTAGTATATTCTATATTATCTATGCACTAAACCTTAGATACTCTATATTATTTATGATAGAATAATGTTATACTTACCAAATTTTTATATCATCTCACGTGTCATTACTTTATTGGACATAGTTTTTCTTTTCTTTTTTGGGTTTTTATTTTTATTTTTTAGTATCCAACGTATGAATGTCATGTAAGTTACCACATAAGGTGGTATAAAAATGTAGTATATCTAGCACTACTGATTTATGATATGATATAAAATATTAAGATTTAGACCTTTTATGATATTTTTAATTATTTTTTATATAAAAATGTATTAGGGTTTAGGATCTAAAAACAACTAAGCGAAACTCCAAAAGAGCCAAACCAAACCTCAAACGAAACCCCAAACTTTTTTTTTTTTTTTCCAATTACCCAAAGGCTCCAAACCCCAATCAATTCTAAAACCTTTTCTTTTTTTTTTTTTCTTTTTTTTCTTTCCTTCATGAAGATGAGTAATTTTTGTTTTTTATTAAAAAATCCAGCATGATCAATAGATACAAGTATGAATGTGCCATTCATCTTGATTGACGAACATAATTTAAGTTACATATATTTTGGCTAGTCAGTGATAAACTAGAGTGCATACTATTGTGTAGTCAAAAGCTATAATGTATTTGGTAAAAAAAAAAAGCTATAATGTATAACATTGACTAGTCTTAGACTCTTATGATCTTTATCTAGTGCCTAACCAAAATGTTTTTTTTTTTGCCATGAATTCCTTCTTTTTCTTTCCTTTTTTTCTTTTCTTTATTTTCTTTCCTTCCTTTTCTTTTTTCTTCTTTCTTTCCTTTCCTCCTTTCCTACTTGCCCGTGACTTTTTCCACTTTGCAGTGACTTTCTCTTCCCTCATTTCTCTCTCCCAGACCTGCGCACAATCCTCCCTCCTCCCTCTCCCTCCATGATTTATTCCTTCCTCCTTCCTCCTCTCCCTCCCCGATCTCTTATCTCTCCTCCTTCCTCAATCACCCTCTGATCTGTCGCCTCCGACGACCTTTGGTGAAGAGGCCAGCTCGCCTTTCCTCCTCTTCCTCTGGTGGCTGCTGTTGGAGTGTTAGACTGATAGTGAAGATTTAGCTTTGTAACTTCGGTAAGTTACAGCAAAATTTCGACGAAATTTGAAGAAATTTTACAAAAACATACCAGCTTTATAATCGAAATTTCGGGCGAAATTTAAGCAAAATTTCGTCAAAATTTTTACGAAAAATAAAAAATATATGATAAAATTTTGGTATTAAAAAAAAAAACAAAAATTTGGACGAATTCATTCCTTGCCTAAACCATACAATAATCAGAATAAAAAAAAAACCCTTAACTGCATACACAAAACAATGGACACAAAACCCTAAAAGATTGGCGATGGCACATGCGTTCAACAGTAGCAAAGCAATTAAAAATCCATAAAAGTCTGACCTCATGCCTCGATAATGGAAATGGAGACATTAGAAAACCCTAATTTTTGGGACCACTATCGATACAAACAAAGAAGAAGACAGAGATTTCACTTACTTTCCACCAGTGCAAGGGCCCCAGGTTCCCTGAGCTTCGTCATCTTCCAACACAGAGAATCAAATCGAATCTTCACTATGGATTGAATTGATTTCTGCTAAGATGGGAGGGGTTCATATATTCCCCAACCCTCCCCCCTTTCAAACGTGTTGAAACAATGGAACAAACTGATGGGTTAAATCCATTTAAGTTCACAGTAGAACCCACTGAAATCTGATGTGGCACCCATTTGGAGAGTTGTCAGTCTCACTTGCCTCTTTAGGCCAGTAAATTACCAGAAAGCACGTAGATACCACGTCAGCTGTTTAAACAGACTAATGGATGGAATTGACGGGAAAATGCCTTCTAAGAGTGATTTGTAAAGATCAATGAGCAAATTGGAAAGGTACTTTTCAAAATTTCCCCATAATAAGTCTGGCCTTAGGCTCATTGGACCATAACTAAAAGTCTGAAACACAATTCGCATTCTTCCAAAAGACGACCGCTAAGAAGACATTTTTTTTCTTTTTCTATTTTGTTTCTTTTACAAAAAGCGACAGCATAGCTTCATTGATCACCAACAGTAATTTGACCAAAACAAAATCTCCAACTGTAACAGGAAGGGCAAACAATAAACCCAAAGATTCATACCGTTCCAGAATTTTGCTTTTGTAGTTACAACTTACAACTTACAACTTACATGCAGCAGGACACGGCCTACTGTTATTAAAAAATGAATATTGAGAGAGAGAAAGAGACTGGTGACAAATGACAAAAATAATAATACACAAAAAGCAGTGTGGTTCTGGTTCTGGTTCTGGTTCTTGTTCTTGTTCTGCTTCACCCTACCTACCTCATCTTCCAGACTCCAGTTATTATTTAAACTACTAAAGAATCAGAGCATTGTTGTACTTGTGAGTTGTGTCCGGCACAACAATCTCTCACCACCAATAAAGCTTACAAACAGCACCCACCAGCTCGGATTGGATTGGATTGGATTTCATATATAGAATTCCCCAATCCGAGGAGTTGCACAAGGATTTAATCCTCCACACACGCATTTAATCTACAGTTTGCAGACCCATCACACCAAACTTTTCCTAGTTTGTATCATTCATCCATCAACCCCTCCGTGGCCCTAGCCGGTTGCACAAGATTTGAATTTGAATGTGTTGTTAATTACAGTCCAATCCACATTCCTCCAGGACGGGGCCATCCGACTTGGCCAAGAACGGATCAATCCGAACCCATAAAAGGGAGAAGATGGAAGCCAGCAAGATTGACCACACAATAATGATTGTAGGAGTTCTGTTCTGCCTACCAAGCAGACCCTTGAGGAAAGGATAGAGGTGAACAATCACCCAGAAGGCAAAGAAGAGCTTACCAAACAGAGGCCCCCATGACTCATATCCATTGTTTATTGCATTGGAGATTCCAGCAACCACTCCAATGATGTTTATTATGAGCAGTGTCGTTGGTGGGATGAGCAATGTGGTCCACTTAAACGCATAAAGTTCTGAGAACTCAGCGTCGTCCCCTCCTTTTGATGTCACAGTAAAGTTTGTATCAACACCAGCTAAAACCTTTAAGAGCCCCTGAAACACAGCAAACAAATGGGCTGACACCCCTCCAATCACCCAAAACTGCTCATTTCTCCACCATTCATCAATACCAACTCCACTCCATCTCATTTCCAATATGCCCGTTGCGAAAATGGAGATGAAAAGAGACAGAAACCACAAACTAGCAATATTGGTCATCTGCAATACAAGTAAACAACTTTTGTAAGATACATATCATGGGGTTAAGTAAAATTAAAAAAAACAAAAAACAACTATGTCCTCTTCAAATTTCATATACCTCTGGAGTGATAAATTTTCCTGTTAGCAAACATACAGCAGGTAGAGTACAATATGCAACAAGTGGAATTGATGTCCATGGGTACACAGTAGCATTTATGTAAGACAGACGCTCCAACCACTTCAGACCCCCTCCATAACCATACCAAAGAGGGCAATGCCTGCTCAAAAAGATTTCAATTGATCCAAGGGCCCATCGAAGGACTTGGTGCAAACGATCAGAAAGATTAATGGGGGCAGATCCTTTAAATGCAGGCCTTGAAGGGATACAGTATATGGATCTCCACCCATGGCAATGCATTTTAAAGCCGGTCAGGATATCCTCCGTAACTGAACCATATATCCAGCCAACCTGGATTTGGAAGTAAAGCATAATTGAGCATGTCAAAAAAATTATATCAAGCTATCAGCACATGAACTGAAACACCATCTTACCTCTTTTCCCCATTCTGTTTTATCTTCATAGCCACAGCTAATGACATGGATGGCTTCTTTAAGCAGAGATGCAGGGCTAGTGCTTTTCAGTGACCCGCCATCCTCTAGCAAGGTGGATGCAACAAACACAGGAGACTGTCCAAATTTCTTTTCCAACTTCTGCTCCGACACCAGAGCCAAACTTTCACATTCAACACCTGCAGACAAGGTCTTTTGAAGTCAAAATACAAATTGAGATTGGTCTGAAAAAAAGAAAAAATGTGGTAATTCTCCTTAACTCGACAAAGGTAGCAAACACGAATCGGGCAACAACGTGAACTACTGCTAGTTAAATGGTAGCGTCAAACCTTCCTTACTTGAAAGAATGCAAATCAATCCTGATTTATAAAGTAGGTTCTCCAACATATATATTTTCTTGATTCATCCTACCAATACATAACTGGTTCCTCAGAGAAAAAGAATGGAGAGAACATAGGGGCATGCCCCTTTTTTAACCCAATGTACAGGAAATTCTTAAGTGGATAAAGAAAACAACAATCAGTATAGACATTGATAGTTAAGTCTAGCTTTGATACCCAAACAAAGAATTGCCATAACTAAAGCTACAATGCAGTATTGTTGCAGTTATTGGGGTTACAATACTCTCGGCACTAGGTGACCATGAGAGACCTAGGTGAGCAATGGTGGAGTTTGTGCATTTGCATGTGGGTTCCTATATGCAGTTGAGTGTGTGTAAGTGTTCATGTGGGTCCCAAGTATAAAGAAAAGACACATAGATATCAAAGACTGATTTGAATCTTGATGAAACGGCAGATTGTTAGCTGAGCAGGTAACTGATTCAAAACATTTGAACTCTCTGTTTTTTCATTGCTGATGTATTCTTAGTGAAGGAATCTGGTGCATGCTAGTGCAACTATTCACCCATAGTGATAACCACACTATAAAAATTAAAAAGATCTGAATCTGCCAAAGATCATTCTTCCCACGGCATTTACTGTCAGTTCCATTTTTAACAGAGAAATCATGTCCATGTGATGAGGAAGGCAAGGGTTTACCTTCAATGCCCTCTTCAATACCCTCCAGAGGGGGTGGCAAAGCCAATGTATTCCTGGAATTTCTTCTCTTCAAATCAGTCTTAGGTTTGTTGGCTTTCTTCTTCTTTGTTTTTCCAGAAAAACATCCGCAACAGCACCATTTCGGCAAGCAATTGCATGTCCTGGTTGGTGGCTTCTTTATTTTTGGAGCATCAAAACCATAGAGAGCCTGCCTTCTGAAGACACATCCAGTCCCAACATAGATAGGCCCTTGGATCCCATCCAAACCTTTCATGTTAATCTGTTATGATGACTTAAGTATTAGCTTAGAATAGAAGACAAATGAACTGAAAAGGCAGTAAAGCAGTCTCACTGTACAGACAAGCTTACATCAAAGAACACAGTATTTCGGTTGGCATATCTGTCATGCCTGTCGATACCATCGAACCTCTGTGGGAACTGGACATAGCACACTCTCTTGCCTAGCAACGGATCCATCATGAAACACATTGACTCTCTAATAGCCTTACTATTGTTGATGTAGTGATCACAATCCAAGTTCAACAAGTAAGGTGCATTTGTGAGCACAGCCGAGACTCTGACCTGTTAATATACGAGATGACAAGAAATGTCACTCCCTTAAAATAAAAATGAAAGCAAACAAGAAAACACACACACACAATTCTATGAACTTCTAAGACTAAGGAGTTCAAAAGATGTTTCTCTCTGTCTTCTTTAATTCAACTTACCAAAGCATTCATTGCACCAGCTTTTTTGTGGTGATTAAACCCTGGTCTCTTTTCTCTAGAAACATATACCAGGCGTGGTAATTCATTCCCATCTGTGTCATGTCCTCCACTTTGGCCAAGAAAAACCTAAGGTGCATATAAGCTTGTTAATTTATTCCAAAATGCGTTGAATGTTTAGTGTACAAAATCAAATTCCAATGTCACAGACCTGAATCATCCCAGGATGATCACGAACATTATTTCCAGGCCACGGAGTTCCATCCTGCATCGTCCACCCTTCTTCTGGAACCTTTTGAGCTTTAGCAACCAAAGCATTGATTCGAACTTTAAACTCTTCATATTCTCTCTGCAATTTAGTAAGCAGCATTTTACTATTTATTCTGCAATGAGTAAGAGGGAAGTATCAACTGCTAGTAACCCTCATTACCTTCATTGCTCTCCGATCCTTCACAAATGATGGAAGCACCTTATCTTTAAGATAATCTATTTTTTGAGCAAAATACCATTCAGGTGCCCGTGGTTCTATGTTAAACTTCTTACAGAAAGGGACCCACTTCCTAGCAAATTCAGACGTTTCTGACAGTGCCTCAAATGTCAGCATAGCAGCACCATCATCCGAAACATAACATGAGATCTTGTCAACAGGGTAGTCCACTGCAAGAATGGAAAGAACTGTGTTTGCAGTCACCAGAGGTGGCTCTTTCAGTGGATCCACTGTACTGACATAAATATCAACTGGGCAAAGTTGTGAAGGCTGGCCTTCCTTCTCATACCTGAAAATAGGATAATTAGCATGGACTGTAAATGCATTCAAAATGCAGACCAAAAGGAAAGTTGCATGAACACAAACAATATGCAGATTACTTACCTCAGGGACAATCTGTCCAGATAAGTTTCCCTGTCAATGGGAAGCCACTTTGGGAACTGATCAAGAATCCATGAAAGACCAAACCAAATCTCACAAATGACTGAGATGAGCCACAATGGATATGCATCATTCACAGGATTCATGATTCGATAGTGAAAGAAGAACCCAAGAGCAACAAGTCGAATCATGATGATCATTCGGTAAGGGTTGATTTGGCTCGATGGTATAGGCAACTTTCTTGACAAGGGCTGTCTTGCCTCATCCATTCTGATCCACGAGCAACACAAATAATTTTTAGTGATCAGAAATCCTTGAATTTTTTTAACACTATGGTATAGGAAACGGAAATATTAAAAACTAATTTTTGAGTAGAGATTCTATTATGGATTCATTGGGTCTATTAGGGGTTTAGGTAGAGAAATTGCCCTATAATAAATCAATGATTACATACAACAAGTTGCAACCTCATAGGAAAGGAGCAAAGTTGCAGAGAAGCACTTACAGTGGTAAATCAGGGCCATCCCCGTTCCCGTCATAGTCCCAATCTTTGCCACCATTTTCATGCTTCATCATCTGTAATTTCTCTTGTTTTTGCTTCCAAGTCTCCATCCTCTCCTTCCAAGCAACACTCCCATAGCCATAAGCAGCCAAGTCTTTGGAAGGATCCATGGATCGGGGTTGTACTGCAAAAGGATAAATGCACAATATTTAAGCCAACATAAAAAAGGAAAGTATCCAAGAGGGAACAGGTCTGAATGTAATTAAGCTAATTGAATTTAGAGTGCAGGAAAGCAAGAGTCAAAAGTAAGATGGTTGGTTACCTGGAAATGCAGAATCCGAGAAAGGAAGGGGGTGGATCCTTTTGCCTCCAGCAGTATTTGTCATGAAAGAAGGGACCAAAGCATGTTGTTCAGGAGGTATATCATCAACCTGCAAAGATTCATTGTCCAAATTTGAATGTGATGAATGAAGAAAGCAGTTGAATGAGTAAATTGAATTGAACTGAATTGAATTTGAGAGTAAGTACCATTTGACCGTTGGTAAGGAGAGGAAGTTGGGGCATGGAGTGAAGGACTTGAGGGTAATCGGAGTCAGAGGCACGGCCATAGCTCATGTGGCCGTGAAGCATGGCGTCTGCGGAAAGCGCATGCTGCATATCGTGCCTGCTCCTTGTATCAAAATTGAATTCGTTCTCCAGGTCGTCCACGCCATCTTCTTCTTCGTCGCCATGCACCCTGGCACACCCTGCCACCGCAAGAGAAAATTGAATCATAATTAATATGAATGATTCAACTATTCAGTGGTATCGAAATTATCGAATTGAGTAGCAGTAGAATGAAATGAATGAATGAATGAATGAAAGAATGAAATGAGTACCCTTGAGGCGTTTGAATCGGGTCTTGCACTGAGGACAGACTTGGCTTCCCTCGCTGCGCTCATACTCATAGCAATTGCGGCAAATGGGGAACGCACACTCGTTACACGCCACAAACAGCTCTCCCTCTGCGTTCACCCCTACATCGTCTCCACAAATCTGGCAAATCCGCCCCTTCAACCCTTTCGGCTGCACAACACGTCCATCACATTCATCACATTCATGCTCATCTTCATCCAATTAATCAATTAAATAAGTCCATTCATTGATTAATTAATTAGCACAGATTAAGCACCACCACCACCACAAAATTCAAAGTATGTAATCAATTAATCAATCAATCAATTAAGAAAGTAGCTATCTAGCTAGCTAAGAAAATTAAGCAAAAACGATTGAATATTTGTAGAGATGATAAAATGAAGTTGCAAAGCCAAGGAAGGAAGCAAGAATTACAGCAGAATCGCCGTCACGTTCACGGCGGATGACGACGAGTTCATTCCGGTTGTGAGAGCCGGCCACTAAACCAGCACCGGCCTCCATTTCAGATCTGACTTATGCTTCTGTTTATTGCATATAACCCACAAAATTAAGCCACAACACAAATGAAGCTCCCCTCTCCTATCCTATATGCTTCAACAAGACAACAACTTAATTATGCTCTCTTTTACTCTCTCTCTCTGCCCACCGACACTCCACAGAGAGAGAGTGTTTGTTACAGTACTTGGAGGAGAGAGAAGGAGAAGGGAGGGAACTACTACTTGCTTTGTTTCCTTTTTTAGCTTTTCTCTCTCCCTCTCTCTCTCTATCTCTCTCTTTCTTCAAGTAGTCTGTCTGAAATCTCAACTGATTAAGATTTGCTCTTTCTTTTTCTACTTCTTTCTCTCCTCCTACTTTTCTCTCTCTTATCATTCCTTGCTTGTCATCTTAAATCTCAATCAACCAAAATGATTAACTTCCCTTGTTCGGTAATTTCATTTTTGTTACCAAAACCCCACACACACTCACACAAATATATATATATATATATTTATGTATATATGTCAGTCAACTAAGCTACCTCATCACTGCTTTTCTCCAATCCAATAATGCAATCATATAATAAAGTAGCTAGGTTTCTTACTGTGCTTTTACCTGCTTAGTTTCTTTTTTTTTTTTTAATTAAATATAAAAATGGTCTATAAATTTTACAATAAATCTCAATTTAGTCTATTAATTATAAAAAATGTTAATTTAGTTCACGAAGTTTTCAAATTGTACTAAAGTAGTACAAACGTTAACTTCTATCGAAAAATTTAACAAAAACTGGTTATGTGTATAACAAGTGACCACATTTTCAAGAATATTTCAATTTGTTCATCATATTTTCATGTGACCAATTTCGTTAATTTTTATATAAAAATTAACGTTTGTACTGCTTTAATGTAACTTGAAAAATTTGTGAACCAAATTAACACTTATAATTAATAAATCAAATTAAAATTAGTATAAAATTTGTGAATTATTTTTTTAATCTTTTTTTAAAATTAAATACAAAAATAATCCACAAACTTTACACTGATTCTCAATTTAATCTACTAATTATAAAAAGTATCAATTTGGTCCACAAATTTTCCAAATTATACCACAACAATACAAACATTAATTTTCATAAAGAAATTAACGGAATTAGTCACATAAAAATGTGATAAACGGACTAAAATACTCCTAAAAATATGGTCATCTACTATGCACATGACCAATTTCCATTATATATTTTGATAAAACTTAACATTTGTACTATTTTGATATAATTTAAGAAATTTATAAACTAAATTAATACTTTTTATAATTAATAAATTAAATTAAAATTTATTATAAAATTCATAAAGTATTTTTATATTTAACCCTTTTTTCTAACCTTTTAGGCCTGGGCATGTAAAGTCAATCTGTTACCTTCTTAATTCACACATAACAGTTCAGATAATAAAAAAATAAAAAATTTATTATTACCCAACTCAGAAGTCACTCACTCACACTCACACTCTCACACGTTGTCATCATCTGCCTGCAAAGTTTTTAACATTCTCTCTCTTCTTTATGTCTTGTCTTATTTATCAAATATCTCCGCCGACACAGCTGATGCCTCATTATTACTCACAACTCCCCTTCAACGGTAACGACCCTCTCTCTCTCCAACGACTTAAACATCGATACTAATTAATTAAAATTAATGTAATCTAATTTTACTTTAGAGCAATTAGCAAAGGCTGTAAATTTTCACAAAAAATAACGCCGCGATAAAAATTAAAAACAAAAAAACAGAAAAAGACGATACTATGCAAGTATGCAAGCTGGGTTGAGAATCTACGGAACTTGGAGAATATCTACATGTTGGAATCACCGATTTAACCTAGGATTGTTTGTTTTAGATTTAAAAATGAACAACAATAACAATAACCACCGTCTTTTTTATTTTTTATTTTTAAAAAAGAAGTGTGAGGTAAACAAAAACAAGAAACAAGAAACAAGAAACGTTGGTTGGATTTATTAAAGACATTGGCCGAATAGTTAATTAATTAATTAATTATTTAATATTGTGAAGGGTAATTAAGAATTAGTATATAATAATGATGATAAAAGAGAATAATTAATAAACAAGTTGGCGGGCACATATGGAAATGAGCTGTATCTCTTCGTCCCTCTCTGGGCTGTGGGCTGTGTCTCTGACCCACCCCACCCTCCCACATGTCTTCTTCACTCTTCTCTGTTACTCTCTACAATTAAGTAGATTTGGGATTTGGGGTGACCTTTTGACTTTGCCTTTAATTAAGTGTCTAACCCTCTCTAATTAAATTGTAAAATTTATTTATTAAAAGTTACAACTTACAAGAGTGATTACTCCTAATTTGTGCTTAATTTCTTATGTCAATCATTGGCTTCCATCGTAATTCATAAACAAAATAATCTTACATGTCTTTATGCGCCTAGTAGCTAACAGCCTAACACACACAAAAGGAAATTAATTAATTAAATTCCTTTGTGTTTTTCGCCCAGCAGCTAACCCTTATTTAACAATCATAAATTGAAATCCGGTCAGCTTGTAATTATGAGGCTACATTATAATTAGGGCGGTCAATTATTTATGTACATTTTTTTGATTTCATATAGGATATAAGGGATTTAAAAAAATATATGGAAATTATTAATATTTCATATGATCTGAGATGATTGTCTTGTTCGTTTACCTTATACACTATCGTAATTAATACATATTGACTTACAATATTAATCATTAAAAAAATATAATAATAAACTAGATACTTGTTAAATTGTGATTGACTACTTTGAATAAATGTTTGTAAATAACAAAGTATTTTTTTCATGACCCAGATTTTTGCATCTTTGTTTGGTGAACCTACAATATCTGTGGCAAAGACATAAATACTAACACCATATGATGTTCTACTAATTTGCCAAGTTTGTTTCTTATAGAAACAATCTTTTTAGAAATTGCATCTTCCAAGAGGCAAGAGTATTCAGACAAAAAAAAAAAAAACAAAACAAAACAAAATAGAGAGGCAAGAGTGCTCTAATGAAATGTTCCCTTATTCTGGTACATGGCTAGCTACTTCGGTAAAAAAAGAATATGGATGGAATGGGATAAGAATATATAACGAGAAAAATTTGGGGGACGTGACATAGCATATAAGAGAGAAAAACTTTTTATTTTTTATTTTTTAGTTTACTCTGTGATGCTACTCGCTTATATCATAGAGACATGTAAATTTCTTTTATATATATATATAAGTAATAATTAATGAAATTTAGAGAAAGACATAGTGTAGTGCATTAATCCCAACCCACTTTATATCAGACCGTCAATTAATGCACGTACTGCACACAACAGTTGTGTGCATTGTAATGTAGACATTGATGATGGCAAAGGCCAAAGGGTTATATATATATATATATCGTATCAATTTATCATTTGCAGGATTGCATTTACAAATTGCAAGTCAGCTAGTCATCGGTGCAAAGAGGACAAACCCCAAAACTCCAAAAGGGTTGGTTTTCAACTTCAACTAACAAGTCTGTGCTTTGAGTTCATCGGCCTTTGCTCCAAATTTTTACTCTTTTAATTAATTACTTACACTGGGGTTGTCTACCTGCCTACTATCTTTCCTTTTTTATATTTTTTATAATAAAATAATATCACATAATTAAGAATTAATACAAAAAAAAAAAAACATCAATAACAACAATTTAGTCGGCTCGTTAGTCCATTCAATTATGTCACCCTCTCTCCCTCTCAGTCCAAAAAATGAAAAAATCTTTCTCTACATTCTTTTTCTGTTGATACTTTGGGAACCAAATTTTCTCAAGGGCAAGAGATTGCCACGTGTCCCATTCTCTTTGCGGACAAAACTACCCCTACTAATTCGGGAGAATGAGGAGTTAAAATCCTGACAAAGGTTTTTTAACCTTAAGCCACGTTTTAAAGGGAAGATGATTGTTGGGCTTTTGTATAGGAAACCCCTCATCTGCAGCTCTTCCTCAATAAGCTAAGGCCAAGTGTTTGGGTCTTGAACAAATACTTTAACTTTAGAGGCCCATTAATAATCTAAAGGTTAATGGACCTTGGATTGGCCAACAGCCCCCAAATTTGCAAAGGTACTAGAAACCCAATGCCTACTTTGTGGATAAGAAATCAGATCCGGCCAACCAAGGTTGAGCTCTCCAAGGTGAGAGTTTATTTAATACCTATGCAAAGAGACCAATTTGGCCCCTAAAAAAATCACGTATGTGACACGTGGTCAATATTTGACGGATGTGAGCACTAAATTGACGACCTATCCTTTTTCTGAGTCAAAATGAATGTTAAAGTCCTCGTTTGGATCACTTTGAGGGTGGTATCATTTTTTTTTTGGTCAAATGTGGTATCATTGTTTGGAACAAGCATATAAGTTGATATCCTAATTAATGCTAAAACTTTCCCTTGCAAATAAACATGTATGAGTTATGTGTCCAACTAAACCAAATGTATGACATGATTATAATGAACTTACTTCAATTCAATGCCAAATTGTTCCAAGCCTCGATCCCCATTATGGTTTAACATTTCAAACATGCATTGTACCGCTGAGAGTAGGACTTTATCATGTCCAACCCCTGTTATGTATCGATATTTGGGGTTCAAATAATATGCTGTAAATATGAAGTAATGTTATTCCACAAATACTTGGTCCACTAATAAGATAAATTGAAATTTTGAATAAGCAAACAAATATACATGCTTCATGTAATGGGTGAGATAATGTGTTATCCCATCGGTCGTTGATGATTTTAAGAATCCATTTTTTCCCTTTGATCTTGGAGATATTCTCATTCATTCGTCGAAACATATCATACAAAATGGGCATGGTAGGCACTACCTCTATGTGGACAATATGAAGGATATTGTATAGAGGCTCGAAGATGTTGTGCAGTCCCTCCATAGACTCTCAAAATCTTTGGTTAAGGACTCGTGCTTCAATACCCTTGGCATCATTAGATTTCTGATATCAACTGGTACTCTATTCCTGTGTTGTAAACAATTGTAGAAGACCAACTTTTCTTGAGCATGCTCGTGATTGCGATGTAGTTTGTTGCAAACAGAGTAGCACCAGGTCGGCTTGACCAAATCTCCATCATCTGGGCTAGTAACCAATTATGATTGTAGATAAAATTAGTTGCTGATCTTGCCTTAGTTATGACATTAGCCACCGACTCGTGCTTCCCAATATCTTCAAATATGATATCTATACAATGTGTTGCGGGGGTCCAATATAGAAGGTAGCATTTCATAAGATTTTTTCCTGCCTTAACAAAGGCTGGCCGTTGTCGGTGACAATTAATTTGGACCACATTTGGTGGTCCAACCTCTCTTAAAACCTGCTTGATCAAGGCCCCTATGTATGTATTATTCTTGATTTTATCTGACACATCTAAGGACTTCAAGAAACAGTTGACCCATTCGAGAACGCCATGAAATTAATGATGGACAACTTTGTCAGACCAGTCCAATCATCACTCATGATGGTGCATCCATACTTGTCTCAACATGTCTTTAGTGTTTCAAAGTAATCTTTCATGTCATTGTACTCTGCAGGAAAATACTTGATCTTAATTTCATAAGATGAAGAGGGTTTACACCTTGACCTAATAGTAATTGGAGATATTGCGATGAGTAAATAAAATAATTAAATTATATAAACATGTAAAAGAAATGTCATAATGGATGCTAAAGTACCTGATTCTTGTGCTGCCTTAATCATGTTCTTGAAATGAACTGATTGAGCTTTGTGTGCAGGCAAAATTCTCATAAATGAAGAATTTTCCTACGTACTTTTCCTACTTTTCTTTACTGTTTTTCCAAATTCCTTCACGTGTGCTTTGTCTTGCTCTCATAGTCTTGTAAGACATGGGTTTTGGTGGAGGTGGTAGTGGTAGTAGGTCCCTCAAGTTTTGTGTGCGATGATATTGTTGTGGTGTTTGACTAGTACCACCTTGACCACTTTGTTGGTTGCCCATTTGATTATACCTCACTTGTCTTGATGCTCGTATTGCAGCATGATAATCATCTCGCACAGATGAGTGCAAATCATTAGGATACATGTATCCACCATCCTCATTGTCATCGTCATCAATTAAGATGCTTCTTTCACTAGTTATGTAATTCTCTCTCAGTTCAAATCGTATGATTTCGACGATAGCTGCCTTTTTTTGTTTGACAACATTTTTACTCTTTATCCATGTGAGAACCTTTTTCTTAATGGTTGGTGATATATTAGTGCACTTCTTTACACTCTTTGATGGATCATAATTGGCTAAATGGTACTTCAAGCATGTAATGCCTCTACTTTGAAAAGTAGAGTGACAAAATATGCATGTGGTTGCATACTTATTGCCTTCTACAACAGTGGAATACTTTCATGCTGGATCAATTCTAGTACTTCCACTACTATTCGCCATTTGAAATCTATCACCTAATTGCATATAATTGACAAAAAAAAAAATTGCATATAATTAATTTTATAATAGTTTAAGTGTATAGCTTATACCGTAAACCTATTAAAAATAGTAAGATTTTATTGTATGTAATTGTACAACTCTAATAAAAAGAAGACATGTCCAATATACAAATATCAATAAACAATAAAGCTCTTAAAATAATAAATAATAAATATATAATCAAATAAAAAACATAGCTATTATAAAAACTAGTAAACTATATATAAATACAATTAATATTCGATTGATAATAAACCATTTTTATATACATTTTTTTAATTATTCTTAAAATGTAAAATTGAGATATTTAACTAATAAAAAAAATCTAAAAATAACTAGTTAATTTAGAGCCCAAACTTCTAAAGTTCTAATATGATTTTAAACCCAAAATTAGTGGTAAAAGTTTGAGCCCAAACCCATTAATCAAAAACCTATTAAGGTCTTCCACAATACATTCTGATACTGAACCCCAAACCCAATTTTTGGGTATAAAATGGGTATAGCCAATTCACAATGGGCTGGAATGTGATCCCTATAATTTTTTGAGACCAAAAAACTATCCCCAGTTTTGGGTATAGACTATACCCAAAACCAAAATAAATGGTTGGCCTACAAAAAATAAAAAGCTGATACTCTCTCTCATTCACATGAAAGCAACCTACGGGACCCACTGGAGCATGAACTAATAGGGAGCTGCCACATCAGCCGACAACCCCCTGCAGCTCCTGCATGCCCTTTAATCAATTCCCCTCCTTGCAATGAAATGCTACAACGGCTCCCTGACATATTGAATGGTCAGCCAAAAAAAGGTGGGCCATGCGGGCTATTTGAAAATGAATGGTGGAGATTTACGTGCCGTTGAAGATCAACGGCCCAAAAAATTTAAATGTCATTTTTGAAATAAAATAATAATAATAAATATGGAAAAAAATGTCAAAAAATCTGAAAAAATTCAAAAAAATTTCTTAAAATTCCCTTTAATTTTATAACGGCTAGTACACCAAAAATTCTATATAAACCTTATTCTTCTTATTTTTTTCTTCACATCTTTCTCTCTTTTACACCACATTTTTATCAAATTTAGTGAATTCAATATAGTTAGAGATCTTGGTTGGGCCAAAGATGAAGATATTGCTCTAGTTCAAGCTTGGCTAGAGAAGTCGCCAAATTCGGAACTCGGTACACAACAAAAAAATGATGTATTCTGAGCTGAAGTTTACATTGTTTTTCAGCTTAATTTGGGCACACCAACGGGCAAAACGATGAGTGTAATTAGATCACAGTGGAAGGACATTGCCACCTTTTGCAACAAATTTTATGCCTCGTTTTTGGATGCCGAAAGAAGACGTCAAAGCGGTGCGAATTCAGACGATGAGGTAAGTTTTATTTTATAAATGTATATATTTAATTGAATGTTGAATGTTGTATGTTTATTCCATTGTTAATACTTGATAATTTATTCATGTGCCATAATTTTTATAGTTTGCGGATGCACTTGAAATATATAAAGACAAGAACAATGGAAAAAAGTTTAGCATGCTCCATGTTTGGAAGGATTTAAAAGAATGCGTCAAGTACTCAGCTACAAATTCAACTGTGTGGGTCAAAGATCAAGACGCACCAACCGATTACACACTGGATGATCAAGATGAGACTTGCCTTGATACAGATGATGACCCACCATCATGGTAACCGGTAGGCCCGTCACGCCCAAGGCCACTAGGAAGAAATAAAGTAAAGCGGGCCAAAGCAGCTGATCCCCACCAAATTCATATGTTGGAGGCAATTGACGAATATAATGATAGGTCACGTGTAGTTGAGGAAATGAGACATGATAGAGAAAAGGCGAGGCAAGAAAGAGAAATGGCAAGAGACATTGCATGGGAAGCAAGAGAAAGGACGAAGGAAGCAAGAGAAAGGGCGAAGGAAGCAAAAGAAAAAGTGAGGGAAGCAAGATAACAGGTGAATCTTGAGAGGGCGATAGAATGGGTTGAAGGTCAGATTATAGACAAAGACTTGACAAACATGAATGACATGCAAAAAGAGTATTGAGGATCAAAGCAAACTAAAATAATTGCAAGAAGACGTGCACGTGCTACCTCTAGTTCAGCCAGATACTACCCGGATATGACCGACCTCAACCAGTCATACCCAAGGTACCTTCCAAATAATTAGTGGATTTAAATTATGTTTTTATTATGTCTGAGAGTTGAATTATGTTATGTTTGAGAGTAAAATTATGTTTAGGATTTGAATTATTATGTTTAAAGTGACTATTCCCCTACCAGTAGGATTTGAATTATGTAGTGAATTTGAAGTGATTATTCTCGTACCATAAATGAAATGACTATTCACGCACCCTGCATGAAGTGACTATTCACGTACCCTGCATGATATGATTATTCACGTACCCTGCATGAAGTGACTATTCACGCACCATGCATGAAGTGACTATTCACTAACCCTGCATGAAATGACTATTCACTAACCCTGCATGAAATGACTATTCACTAACCCTGCATGAAGTGACTATTCACGTACCCTGCATGATATGATTATTCACGTACCCTGCATGAAGTGACTATTCACGCACCATGCATGAAGTGACTATTCACTAACCCTACATGAAATGACTATTCACTAACCCTGCATGATATGACTATTCACGTACCCTGTATGAAATGATAGGTCACGTACCCTATTATTATGAACTCTCTCTAAATTGTGATAACTTTGTCCATTGAAATCCACATAGTTTTTATCTATTCAGGATAATTTCTCATCCGATCAAAACTTCGATGAATCCTTTCAACTACGCATCGACTTCGTCGTCATCTTCGAGTCCTCTCAAGATCGAGTATGACAATTATGATACTAGTTACGAGAGGGTAGAGGAAGGCAGAAGGCTGATGAGGTGTGTAATTATGTCCACGGGGCAATCAGTCGTCACCCCACGTATGTCCACATCACTGTGGTACGTGTTCTCATTGGCGTTACACACTTCGGGATAGGGAAGGCGTTCACCGGAGGCTGATGCAGAATTACTTTATCCTTGCACCGATAGAAGACACAGTGACGTTTCGGAGACACTTCCGTATGCATCAACCTTTATTCAACAAGAGTCTGAACGATGTGTGCCTCCATGATGATTGGTTCTAATCTAGGCCAGATGCCCTTGATAGACTTGGTTGCACACTCCATCAGAAGGTGACTGCAGAATTGAGAGTGATGTCGTATGGCCAACCCCTCGATGGGGTTGCAAAGCTACTAACCATTAGCCAGGGCACCATAAAGGATGCACTATATAAGTTCTATCGAGCCATCACCCACGTCTATGAGGAGGAGTATCTCCGTAGACCTAATTTGGAGAATATGAGAAGACTCATGCGAAAGGAGCGCCAGAGAGGATTTCCAGGAATGATTGGAAGCTTAGACTGCATACACTGGGTGTGGCAAAATTGCCTGATGGCTGAGTAAGCTCACTATAGTGGGCACTATCATACACCTATCGTTATTTTGGAAGCAATTATCTCATACGATACGTGGATTTGGCATGCAAACTTCGGATTTCTAGGTTCTAACAATGACATTACCGTGTTGGACTGCTCACACATTTTTTATTGTGAGATATCTGGAAAATCCCACAGGGTGAAATACAGTGTCAATGATGTGGAATTTAAAATCTCATACTATCTTGCTGACGGGATCTACCCCAAGTGGGCGACTCTAATTTCATCAATACACAATCCAGTTTCGGAACCTCACAAGTTGTTTGCAAGGAAAGAAGAAGGCTTCTGTAAGGATGTGGAAAAGGCGTTTGAGATTTTAAAAGCTCGATGACAGATTATCAAACGACCCGCTCGTTATTGGGATATGGATGATATGAGTTATATCATGAAAGCGTGCATAATTTTGTACAATATGATTGTCGATGATGAGCAACAGCAAGATGATCCAGCCTGACAGGAGTTTAACGTGGAAGAGGCGATTAGAAGAGCAGAATCAGAGTATGATGGCGTGGAACCAAGCATACAAGGTGGGCCTCCATCATCTTTACCTGAGGAGAATGTCTGTCGCAATTTGATTAGGAATAGGCGTGTGAATGAACACTTGAAAGAAAATTTGATTGAGCATGTATGGATCCAAGCGGGAGGCGCACCACATGCTTTAGGGGCTAATGTTGTTTAGATCATGTGTTTGTGGTTTAGTTTATGTGTTTATGGTTTAGTTTATGTGTTTGTATTGTGAAATGAAATAAATTGTATTGTGTTTAACGTTTTTAATATTTTAATATTAATATTGGTGTCATTTTGAAGAGCTAATTAAATTTTTAATAATGATATAATATTCTTAATCATAAAATATTTTAAATATTTAATTAAAGGGTACTTAATCAATTTTAAGATTAAGTAAATGAGTTAAATATTAATATCCTCATATTTGGGCATCAACACCATTGTGTTAATGATCCCCAAAATCTATATTTTTACACTTTTTGATCCTCAAAATTGATTTGGGTATTGGATATTTGGGGATCCCCATTGTAGAAGGCCTAAGTTGTCTTATTTTGGGTATTATTGCACAGTGAGAATTGTCGTTGTCCAATAATGAATATAATTGTCACTGTTGGATAATAGTCATTCTCCTGATGTGAAAAAAAAAGCTAGGTGCACTGGCTCCTTGCCTAACGCATTTTTCTTCGAGATTTCATTAAAGTAAACTGTATTGAGATTTGATTTTTTATAGTGGGCATAAAAAAAAAAAAACCTATTTTCTAAAAAGGACTTTTAAAAAAAACCCAATTTTTTTTTTAGTTAAGGAGATTAAAATTAGAGATAATTAGGCTTAGGTTTTTTGAAAAAATAGTTTTTAGATGAAGACCGTGAGTGTTTTAAAATTTATAAGAAAATCATTTTAATTCATAATAAAGTCCTTTTAATTTATAAGAAAATCTTTTTCATTTATAATAAAGTCTTTTCTCGATTTAAAGAGTATTTCCCCCTATTTGAAGAGTATTTCCTCTCTTAGGATGTACAGTGAGTTTTGTAAAGGTTGCATGTTAGCCAAAATCTTGGAGTTAAAACATAACATAAATCCGTCAAAGAAGAAAAATAAAATAACTTAATTGAAAATTAAAAGTCATAAATCATTACCGATCTTAGTCTAAGAAAAGCTCATAAATGAAATGAACTCTAAGTCTTCTTTAAAATTAAGCACTATTTTCTCACCCTAAAAAATAAAAAGAAAAGAAAAACACATGGACCAACCCGTTTAAGGATATATGGGCCAATGCTCGACCAACACAGCACAGCAGGATGGATCCAACTTAAACTGCCTTGGCTGAATCGTCCCACTTGACACCTCTAGTTTTGGCTTTCACGTGAACCATTAAACTGGATGGTACAAGTGAAAAAAGCCTCTTAAAGGGATTTGCTCTCTCTATTTATACTCATTTCTTTTAGTTATGATGATTAAGCTATGTCTTTGCTTTAGATTTGGTTGGTCTTTTTAATTACGAATTAACACAGTTTTTTTTTAATTACAAAAGAACTTAAAGAGAAGATCCCTTTAAGCTCTAATTAGCTTACCATGCCACAATATGGTACAGAAACTACAGCCAGAACAATGGCTAAACTGACGTTTTGCAATACACGTTCCACTATTACAATATATCTAACTGCACTTCACCAATACATATAATTTGATGCATTCATTACATTCATCAATCAGAGAGATCAGGTCACACACCAGAGAGAGAACAGGTTAGATCATTCCACCAGAACCCCAAACTGAAGCGTAAGACAACAGACAACAGCAAATTAATACACATGCGAAACACTAACAATGCACTTTGTTGCTTATTCTTAGTCATGCCACGCAAAATCTCCCTTGCCCTCTCGTAAGCTTCTTCCTCTTCTATAATCAATTTCTGCATCTGAGCTAGATAGACCCATCTGATACTTTCTGCTTGATTTAGACGAACCCATCTTTGAAAATATGTCCTCTTCATTGGTCAGAATACGAATACCTGGCGTGCTCGATCGAGACACATCACCAGGCTGCCTCCATGATTTGTGATCTGAATCATACAAGAAAGGAACATTACTATCTGCCAAACAATATGAAATGGGGGAAGAGAGGGAGAGAGATGAATACTCCCCCATCCCACAGAACTCTCCCTCATTCCTTTTTTATGTCTGTCCTTGACATTTTTCTTCCAAAGCAGCAAAAGCACCCAGGACAGAGGTTTGTGGAAAACATCAAGTAAATAAATAGACAAGCGTAAATGTTAGTCTCCTCAAATTTTTGATACACAAGAGTGACTGGTATATCCCCATAAAATTTGACTTGTTTAAATATATTACTTGAATGAAGTTTAAGGAGAATTACCTACAGTAACATTTAAAGAGATTACCACATCTTCTGATTGCTAAGAAACATTCATATCCAAAATCAGGGAAGCTTATTATTAATTAAGGTAGAAGCTCTTATAGCAGTCACAGTTTTGAATTTTTTTTTTTTTTTCCCCATTCTTGATTGCTTAAAACCAATGAGCAATAGCATATATTAGTTCAAGAGTAACAGTTCACCTTCATATCCATTGCCCAATGTCGGCGAGTCAGAGTGTCCACCCTCATCAAGACCTGATTCTGATTTAAGACTATTCTGACTCTGCAAGTTCGTCTGTGTTTTCTGTGCTTTTAGCCCTTCAATGACAGATGTAGGTTCTTCTTCCGTGAGCGATTTATGAGAGGTAAAAGGTGTCATGGTAAATGAGTCCTCCATTACATCAGAAATCTCCACATATTGTGTGGTGGTGATAATTTCATCAGCACTGAACCCAAAGGATGCCCTATAGGCTTCTATTTCTTCCACATCTTGCTTGGGACTTCTATTGTGCCTGTTCTGACTTCCATTTCCACCAGTTGAGTAAACATCTGAATCCTTGGAAACACTTAACCTTCCACCAGTATGAGGAAATGGTGGATTATCCAGATAGAATTGTGCAAATGTTGCAGGACAGAAGAAATTTGAGTCTTGAGATGCCACAGAGGCTCCAGCTGTCTCATGCCCAAACATCCTGGCAGAACCACCCCTTGGATAGGTGCCATTTTGGGGAGAAACTGAAGCATCCCACTGTGAGGGGAAATCACGATCAGGAAAAGGTGATGATGAACAATCATTTGATGCCCTCGAAATTGGTGATCTAAGACTACTAGCAGGACTTCCAGGATAGAGAGAATATGTCGCGTGAAGATCATTTGCAGCAATGTAATTGGTCTTGTCAGTGCTTTTAATATCTACTGAAGATGAGAGGAAACGAGCAAATGGAACATCTGGGGAAGAGGGAGTGGTTAGGTGAGCCAATTCTGGTGGGGGAGTGAGAGGAGCTGTGGACGGCTCAGTTGTGAAGGTTGAGAAAACAGGAGGAGAGACCAGTTGTGTTTCATTGGCATATGGCCCGGTGGCATACATTGAGGATGAAGGACCTCCAGGTGAGTTGGCAGATAATGACAAGAAGCAACTGGGTGACTGAGCTGTTGAAGGAAGGGCGGAATTTGTAAATGATGCTGGTGAAGAAGGCGGAGCTAAAAGTGATGGAGCAAGTGATGTGGCTTGGTTGTTCAACCCAACTGCTTGTTGTCCATTTGGCTGGGTTGCTGATGCATTGCCTTCAGGAATGCGAGATGCAGGGACTATACGCTTTCCACCTTTCTGTGAACCAAAACAAGAGAATGCACCCCAACATCCTCCCCATCTCTTTCTCTGTCAACAATATAAGATTCATTGGAAATTGCTCATGAAACAGAAAAAAGCAAAGACAAACAAATAAAAAAACCAGTAAATCTCAAAAATCATTCTTAATGACTAAGATGGAACTTTATTCATGGTGCGCATATATCAGCATGTATTATAAAATAGACATTCCATATACTTGGGAAGTGGGATTTCACAAGAAAATGTGAAGCACTGCCCAAGTAATGGTCTTAATGGATGGTTATGCATCCATGTAACTGAATCATACAACATTTATTGCATTACAGAAGAGAACTGCACAGACCTTCCAAAGTACGATATCAATGGCCTCCAAAGAAGATGAATCGAAGCTATTCCATCAATAAAAAAGATGAGAGTTTTATAGCAGATACATTTCTAAAAAGGTGGTGGACTCTAAGGGGTCAACAGTTTAGAAGATCAAACTTACTAAGGTCCCATTTTGGGGTTTAATGTATTGGGGTAGATTGTGATCCAAGCAACAAAATTATAGGTAAAATCATCCAAAATTGATTGAAATCTGGCATTGAAGGAGAACACTCAGCATGGTAAGCACGCAATATAAGAGATAATGAAAAACTGTCAGGTTAATAAAATGGTATTATGAAGTTGAATTGGACAGTGATTGGTGACCGAGAATCAAGCACAGCCCAAATTAAATCTATAAAAGCAGATCTGTCCAGCGAAAAACACCTGATGTAAATGAAGTCAGGCTCATCCCAGATCTGAGTGAAAGAAACCCAGAAAGGAAAGGAGAACCCAAAAGCCAAACAAAGCAAAATGGTGCATAAAAGCGAACCCCAGATCTGACACTGAAACCCTCACTGACCCATTCATTGCAGTAGCACAACAAAGCAAAGCAGAAGACTCAGCAGGTGTATTATTATTGTTTGAATCAAAGAGGCAAAGCAGA